>CM062813.1:185562302-186039802 GCA_031772625.1 Pinus tabuliformis | reverse complement strand
ATTGATGCATTGATCTATTCCTTGTGTCCTTTCATGAGTATATGCTACTCATTATATGCCGAGACCCTTGGTTATAAATTCCTATCTTAAGCCTCAATTACCATGTGTGGATTGTGGTGAAAGTTGTGGAATTTTGTTGAGAAATTTAAACGTATGTTGAACAATGGATTGAAGTCCATAGGGAGAAATTTGGTTGAGCTCTTTCTTTAAAAAAAAAAGAGAGGGGTCGTATGGTATATATAATGGTGGATTCATATATATTAGGAGATTTTTTAATATATGTTCATACATATTAAATTGGAACTTTGGCTCATATACATGTAATTAGGTTCATATGTTAAGTGATGTGTTTTGAAGACCATAAACCATGAGTACGTTGGCCCTTTTATATGGAATATAATGTGAAGACTGTGTGTTATATGTGATGAACATGCCATAGGTATGTATGATATGACATGAAATTAGTATGTAATATGGTATGTGGGATCCACACTTTTTTTTTTTTTATGGCCATATGTCATATGGTGTATGAAAGTATATTGAGAGCTTACATTTTTTAGTTGAAGATTTTTTTTCGAAGACAAAGTTATATGCCAATCAATATTTTTGGCAGTGACATTATTATGAAATGGATCGAATTAATGAAGTATTAGAGTTCTTGAAAAATTTGATATAATCTACTGCCAATGACACATTCCAAAATCAACAAAGGCTCTCTCTCTGAGATTCAAACATGTCTACAACATGCACAAGAAAAAAATGATTTTTTGTAGCTTGAATCACAACTACAACAAGATGAGTTACATAAGTGTAGTCATCATTTTGAACCTGTTTCTATTCAGAACATTGAAATAGACTCCCATAAACAACAAGTCAATAATGTTGAATTTCATTCAGATTCAGTGCCCAATGAAGGAGCAGAGTTACATGCAGATGTAGAAATTCAGCATGCACTTCCCACGTCAGTCATCAAACCTTGGGAAGAGCTTCTCCATAACAAGTAAAAAAACATGTCTTGGATATGATAAGGAGGTGTCCTTTCATATTCCAAACTACTCCAAGCCCATTTAGTTTTAAAGTGTTGGATTCCTTTATGACAGTACACCTTCAAATCTTCCAGTTTTCGCTCCTCTTCTACAACAACAACAACAGAATGTTAAATGCCAACACTGTGACTAATTTGGCCATATGTAAGATAATTATTTTGATCTTCATGCATGTGAGCACTGTCATAAAACCACTCATTCTTCAAGAAGATTCTTCAAAAACAAGCCTCCTGCAAGAACAAAGATTCATCTTGGATGGATCACTTCTTGGTAATGGGCTTCAACAACCAAGAATATATTTCACTCATACAACAGGATTTGTTCTCGAGTATTGAAAAGTCTTGCAATTGAGTTTTCACCATCTTCTCACCTTGTATTTGACAGGGGGGAAATGATGGTCATATGCAAGCTTCAAAGCCACATCAAGTGAGCCCAAGCCATAAATTTCCATATCGGATTCAAAGTTGTAGCCAAAGACAAAGATTCCAATGAACATGCCTTTGATTGGTGGTCAGCCTTAAACCATCTATGCGGGGTTAAAATTTCCCTTCAAAAATTGGGGAAATTTTCTCTGGTATAAGACTTCAACTTCTTGCCAGTTTTGAAAGAGTTCCAGGAATTGAATTAAGCATTCCAGAGTTGGTGGTCATCCTTGAACCATCATAGATTGAGACCTCCCTTTTCAGGTTGAGGTTCTCCCTTTTTATGTGGGGTGATACCTCCCTTTCAAGGTTGAAGGTTTCCCTCTTCAAAACGTTAGGAGCACTTCCTATAGTAGAAGACCTTAGCTTCATGCCAGATTTGGAAGAGTTCCAGGAACTGCACTAAGCGTTCCAGTGTTGGTGGTCATCCTTAAACCACCCCCCTTATGCCAAAATTTTAGAGAGCACATTCATCCTAGTGCTTCCATGCATTTTTGCACATTTTGTATTACAAATCTCTTCTTGGACTCATACATGCCCCTTCGGATTAAGGGGGGGAATGTCAAACACCTAATATTTTATGGGTTGGCATGGAATGTGAACAACCACTAGATTCCAAGAGACCACTTAGAATATGAATCCAAGGGTCACACCGTGTACTACAAATGTATATCATGTAAATAATATATGCAATATAATGCTTATCTTCCACATTTGCTGTTTAAATTCCATGTGTGTTTAACAGGGATTATTACTTGTCATGCAAAGGGAATGTTGTTCTTCTTCAAGGAGAAATCTTGTGTGTATGGGTTGTTCTCATTACATAGACATGTTTTACACTCACTTCACACACTCTTGTCACAAAGGTTGTTGCATCAAGCAGAGTATGCCTTTTATGTTTTGGATGGTTTACATTATATCACTAAGTGTTATTGTGTGATTTAGTCAATTTCTATCACCGTTTGCATCAGTCTCATTGATCTCACACTTAGCCCAGTTTCTCGAGAAACCTAGCCTCATCCAGCTTTCCGGAACTGCACACTTTTCTTCTGCAACCCTTAAGATTTTTTTTCCTTTCCTGTTCGAATTGTGCAATGCGTAGAGACCCCAGCCTCCCTTGGCATCCAAAAATACGTAGTGGTTTCCTCTAGTATCCTTCCCTAGCAAGAACCCATTGTCTTCATAAACTGCCTAATGTTGTCTCTCAGCTGCCCAGCCAACACTGCTCTCCAAAAGTGCGTAGAGCATTCAACCAACCAGCACTGCTCTTTAGAAATGCGTAGAGTATTCAACCAACCAACACTACTCTCTAGAAATGCAAAGAGCAGTCTGGATGCCCTGCATTCAGAAACTGTGTAGAGGTGTACTCCCAGGACCCATCTTGTAGCATTGTCTTGCATCTCAAAACTACGCAGTGTTGTCCTAGCTGTCCAATCTGTCTTGTACTCAGAAATTAAGTAGACCAGACAACCAACCTTGCTTTGAAAAACTACATAGATCATCCCTGCAGCAGTCACTGTCCGCTAAAATTGTTCATATCTATCTCTCAGTGATTACATGAAAAGATGACATGCTAGGTCAGTCTCAAAGAGTTGAGGAGAAGGAGCGATAAATTAGGTTATGATAAAATATTGGGACCTCATGCAAAATCCATTGAATGCATGATCATCTCGAGGGTAAGTATGATAAGTAAAGGACATCTTTTGAAGTACATCTGTTAGTATAGCTTGAAGGACTGCTTTTCATTGTCATATCATGCTATCTTCGATAACATGCATGTTTGCAAGTACAAAGTCATTTCATGTGTTTCCTCTACGTATCTTTCTTCCTTTTCACTTGTTTGAGCAACTTTCATCTTTGGCATGTCGATTTCTATGTCATGCTTACAACCCAGTGCTAGTAATTTTGAAAGTTTGTCTTTGTGTGCATGAGTTGTTTTTTCTCTGTCGACATCAGTCGCACTCACACACAAAGGTGTAAACACTCTCTTGCAAGTGTTGTCACAGTAATTTGAAAACATATCTCAAGTATTGCACTTGTCACTCTTAATCGTTGAGTCAGTCTCACTGAGCACATGTTTGTCTCATTGGTTTACGGTGTCTTGTTGTCGAGTCATGCTAAGTGTGTGATCACATTGTCATGTATGCACAAGTATACTTGCTTTCACAATTAGTCATTTTCCTGAAAATATAATGACCAGACAATCCTCCTTCAACTACACCTCGATCTCAGTGACCTTGCACTGCTGCCCAGAACTGTGCAGAGCTTGAGGCTGTCCTCTGGGCAGCCTGCACTGCATAATTCCGAGAATGAGCCAGATGACTGTCTCCCATAACTGCGTAGAAGTTGACCCAGAACCTGATCCATTTTGCGCTTCTCACAAGATCTTCCATCAAGCATCCCACTAGTCAACCAAAAAAAATGACTTGAGCTGTAACCTAGGGCTATACTTATCTCCAAAAATGCATAGAACTTGTCTAGCCTGATTGCCTGCAGAAACTGTGCAAACATGTGGGACAAGCCTTTGATTCCTATCATTACACTCTCCTGGGAAATTACATAGATTTGTCAAGCAGGATTCCCTGTTGGCCTACTCTGTCATCAACCCATAAATTACACAAAGTTTTCCGTCACTTGCCCTTCTGCCCCACTATGTAATTGGCCCAGAAATTACACAAATCTGTCAGGAAGGCTTCCCTACTAGCCTGCTCCACTCTAACTCAGAAAATTGCATAGATTTGGCTGTCACCTACCCTTATGTCATGTTTTTTAATCAACCCAGAAACTGTGCAGTTATTTCTGGGTTCGGACTGTTTTCCAGAATTGCACAATTTTGACCAACAGCTCCCAATCCTGTCCTCCTCTGGAAAATTACGTAGATTTTTCTGCCAATGCCTGCTACTACACACACTATCTTCCCCGAAGAAACTGCATAGATCATAGCTAGATGACCTGCCCAGTGCTCCCCTTGAAAATTGCATAGATTGGCCCAGTAGTTCCCTGACACCCTGCTTGGCCTTCCTCCCGTAAACTATGCAATTGTGCCTCCCAGTTTGGTTTTTCCTTACTGCTATCGCTGCTATCCTAGATTGCACAAATCTGCCTCCCATTGAAATCTACACAGTTTTTCCCGATAGTGCTTCGGAGCCTCGTGTCTCGGCATAAGCTGTGCTCTACGTAGTTTTAGTGCCTTATCCCTCTCCCGGTCACCTGCACCGAAACAGAAAACAATGCATCATGTTAGACTAGGAGATTTTTGGATTTGATGTCATCTCGTCATGAGTGATTGTAGGAACATGTACATCGATGAGACATGGTGTGAAGACGAACGAGATGGATAAGGAGCACATGCTAGAATACTTGCTCACAGTTGAATGAACACATGAATCACATCGAGCAGCGAGTGAAAGGGACACATACACATGCACCACCAAGCAAAGAAAAAGACCATTGAGGACCCCATGCACGTTTCCATGGGAAGGTGAATACATGTTACACTGAGAGCACACCATCACTTAGCAACACAAAAAATTGACACAGACACCACAGTCAGCCAGTACATGTTAGCAGTGTCATGTCGAGTTGTGTCATGAGTTGTCTTGGCCACATCACTACTATGGGCCATACTTGTTTTAATCAATGTAATGTAAAGTGGAAGTCCAAGAGACCCACATATGAAGTTGAAGAGTCATGTAAATTTGAAAAGTCATAGGAATTCAAATAGTCATGAGGGAAGTCAAAGAGCCACAAGAGTCAGTTATTCCCCCTTGGCTATATATACCCCCTCATTATATGATCAAAGGACTTTTCACCTTTGGCTCCTCCCGCATAGCCTTGAGAGTTTGTAGTCTATTCTTTGAGGAGCGAATAGTGGCTCCAACGTCCCACTATTGGGACTAGTCATGTATGGTGTATTGATGTGCCTTGGATCTTTTTTTTTTTAATTGAGAAGCCCATCTCAGGCCAGCACGTTTTCACACATGTTTTGTATCTGTTTTTAAGACTATTCTTTAAACTCTTGTAATGCATGTTTGCTTAACCTACACTAATATAGTTGAAATACTTCAGTTATTTTAGTACTCATATTGTTGAAGATGTGTTGTATTGCTTATCATTGTTGTCTCGTCCGTGCGGACTACTTCGTCGGACATTAGACAAACCATATTTGTCTTGTTTTGATTTTAAAGACTGTCACCCCCATGTGGACTAGTCCACTGGATGGTGTACGTGTTTTCCCTTGAGATTTGGTTTTCACGACTGCCACATCCGCTGTGGAATATTCTGTTGGATTATGGAAAGACCCTTATTGTTGTTTGAGTGTGTTTCTTCTTGGGTTGGGACTATTCCCTCTCATCAAGAGGCTCACTTTACCTCCCCCCTTTGATAGTAAGAGAACCTAGACATATAGTTACACTAAGCACTCACCAGGCACACTTACCTCGCTTTCTTGAAGTTACAAACATAAAAATCTCATGTGCTAAACAACAAGAGATAAGGAAAATCTCCAAGATAATGACAACTGGGACACCGTACTGGATGGGACTCCTACAACAAACGGTGTGAAGTCTAGTTGGGACTTCATACTGGGGAGATCCCTTGAATGTTGGCGGGTCTAGCACCATCAACATTTCTGGTGCTAGAAGAAGTGCTAGATGACACGCTGAGTCCTCGAAGTATGTTTTGAATCTTCACACGTCTATCATGTCTTATGTTATACTTCATCCTCCAATATGTATGTATTATGGAGATGACTTTGAAATCTCATAGGAGTTCTAGAATCCCTTGTCACATAACACATATGAAGGTGAAGGCAAAATAGCTTGGCAGAGGCATAGTCTTGCCTTTGCCAATCTATATAATTTCCTTGAAACACATGAGGATTACGTGATCTACATGCTATTCTCATTCACACTTCGTGGGCACCCATTGTAATGGCTTGTCACACTGCTCGAAAAATCTATTCACTCATTTGGTCACTTTGTTATAGAGTTATTGGATGCTTTCCATAAGTTTGACTATCAAGCACTTGATAAAGAAATTATGAAATTACGGAAAGCACCTGATGAATCAGTTGAGAAATTTCATGTACCCTTTCTTAATCTTACGTTTTGATTTCATAAATATGAAATTGATTGGGAATTTCTCGGTGGAATATTTGAGTATCTTCTTCACATATCTGAAAATTCATAAGTGTTAGAATCATTCAGAGCTGCTAAATCCAAGGTGGACACGGTTACTGTCACAAGTGATTATTTGTCCTCATATGATCAAACAAATTTATCTCCGCAGTGCAAGGTGGGAGGAGGTGCGCACCCATATGTTGAATTGTCATATCCTCCCACCCCACTTGCTCTAGATTTCTGTGCAGATTTGGCTAAAAAACTATTGGTTGTCATGTGGAATTGTTTCCTCAACCTCCGTCCCCATGTTCTATTGATCCTTCAAATTGTACTGTGCTTTGTTCTACCATTATGGATTCCACACTTGTTGTTCACGATGATCAAGTTATTGATGGAGTTGGTGTTGTGCAGCTAGCCTGTGTTGTCATTCATGATGAATGTGTGTAGGGATATGAAGAAGAACTAGCGATGAAGGATGACCTCCTTCTATTCGTACCTCATCAGCTCTATCCTAACATCCCTTGTGATTATTCCATTTCTAATTTTACCTATGAAAACTTATCGCCAAATGTTTCTATTTTTGATCATTCACAGGACATACCAGATGTCAACCTATCATTGCATTGCATTGAGGACACATCTTTCTATGAAGATACACTCAATCTTCATCTGTCATTTCCAGAAACACAAAGGGTGAACATTCTTTTCCCTCATCAATCCCTCTGCATGATTCATCAGATCATGAGGATTTCAATCAACATCTCAAATTTTCTAATCATGGCTGTCATGATCTCTTAACTCCTTCATTTGATCACGATGTTCATTCACTCATTGTTAATCTTTCTAAGCCACTGGTCTCTGATAATCTACCCACTGATGAAGTGGAAACCCCTCAAGCGGTCGAGGCACTTTATCCTGCGCTAATGGTTATGTCAGGCCCTCGCTATGCTAAGGTTAGTTCCACTTCCGGTCAGAAAATTGTTGAAACACCAAAGGCTCCTCATAACATTGTTGTGTGCATTGAAAATCAATCTAGTTCACATATTTCTCTTCCTCCACTTGAACCACATGATCCCATCTCTCACACATTGGAGGAATCTTAACAACGGGCACACTTATGAAACACGAGTTGTCTTTCTTTATCATGTTTGCTCGTTTGTCACGGACTAAAGAGTCCGCATGTTTATTGTTTGCACGCAGTGTGTCCCATCACCATGATATGCTTGGAGAATTCTTATCCCGCGCTTTTACTCTTTTCTTTTTTGTGGACGCTTTTGAACTCAGAGCGTGTTGGTATTCACTGTTGTATCTTTCTTGTTTATTGATTTACATGCATATATTTATTTTTTACCATGCCTTAACCAACATGGGCCATTGCACTGGTGGCTGCATTGGAAATATCACTTTACGTGAGCAGGCCCATGCACTATTTAGTGTAGGAGTAGGAGTAGTGTTTGCTTTCTTGCTTTGCTTTGCTTTTTGGTTTGCATGTTTGTTTTCTTGCTTACTTGGTGTGTTTTCCTGCTTACTTGGTTTGGTTTTCTTGCTCAATTGCTTTGCTTTCTTGTTTTTTCTCTTGCTTTAATTCTTCTCTTTGCTTTCTTGTTTTCTTTGCTTGTTTGTACTCGTAGGTTAGCCCCACATGAAACCATGTTTGGCTCTTAAGACAAGTCGGGAAAATATAAGAGGACTTGTACAACTATCAACATTTGGTTATCTATTGTCCTCTCTCTTTATGAAGAGCTTGTTGTCTTCAATCGATGATATCTTGATGGAAAATACGTTTTGTTTAGAGTGAGTCTTGGTGAAAACATAACGCTTGCACTTTAACTAGTACCACCTACTCTAATAATTTCTTTTGGGTTAACCCTTGTCAGCTCAGTCTAGTAGAGTAAGGTGAGGGGGAAAACCTTAACAAGTGTGTCAAAGGTATATATAAATACTTCTCTAAAGGAACAACCTCTTCTTCTCTCAATATGTTAGGATCCCTATTCCATCTTTGAAATAAATAAATTCCTATTCAGAAATATTTGAGAAATGAAAAATTAAACAAGGCAAAAGAATAGAAAGCTTTCTTGCTCATAGAGGTGATGCAAGTAACTCTGCTGGGGTACTGACTAGGCTCGCTAATAGTGGAGCAATGCTTGTGTTCCTGCGTGACTCCTCCAGGGTACTGTCTAGGCTTGCTGGTTACAGAGCAACACCAGAGATGAAACTAAGACTCTGACATTTATATTACTTGTGCATCTATATACCCCTCATCCCAATCGAAAAAAATTAGCTGAATTGGCTTGGAATGTGTGCTAACTGATCAAGAGAATGGTAGGGACTATATCTTTCACCCAAGTGAGTGCTTAAGCCATGACAATCAAAGAATCAAACAATACTTCTAGAAGGGTTATAATCAATTTTCACTAAGCAAGGTCCATATAGAGAGCTGGAGTTCTACCAGTGTGTCACCAATGTTGTAGCGACTACAACCACCCTCCAAAATTTTGGCTTGGATGCAAATTTCAGAGCCTACCTTGGATCCTGTGATCGATCGTTTCTTGGTCACTTGTTGGTAAGCTGATGATCTCAAGCCCCCTCTTTAGTCTTAAGATTCATTTGCGTTCTCATATTTATGTAGTATGTGTCATCTTTGGGAATTAGGATTATTGCTTTTCATGCAAAGGGAATGTTTCTCTGCTTCAAGGAGAAATATTGTGTGTATGGGCTGTTCTCATTACATATACATGTTTCACACTCACTTCATGCACTCTTGTCACAAAGGTTGTTGCATCAAGCAGAGTATGCCTTTTAAGTTCTGGATGGTCTACGCTATATCACTAAGTGTTCATGTGTGATCATAGTCAAGTTTTATCAATGTTTGCATCAGTCTCATTGATCTCACCCTTAGCCTAGTTTCCCAAGAAACCTATCCTCATCAAGCTTTATGGAACTACACACTTTGCTTCTGCAACCCATAAGATTTGTTTTCCTTGCCTGTTGGACCTGTGTAGAGATCCTAATCTCCCTTGGCATCCAAAACTGCAAATTGGTTTCCTCAAATTCCCTTTCCCAGTTGGAACCCACTATCTTCATAAACTGCCCAGTGTTTTCCCTTAGATGCCTAGCCAACACTTCTCTCCAGAAATGTGCAGAGCAGTCAGGCAGACAACACTGCTCTCTAGAAATATGTACAGTAGTCTGGCTGCCCTGCATTTAGAAACTGCGCAGAGGTGTACTCACAGGACCCATCCCACAATAGTGTCTTGCATCTCAAAACTGCGCAGTTTTGTCCTAGTTGTCCAATCTATCTTGCACTCAGAAATTGTGTAGAGCAGGAAACTAGCCTTGCTCCGAAAAACTGTGCAGATCATCCTGACATCAGTCACTATCCACTAAAACTATGTATATCTATCTCTCAGTGATTACAGGAAAATATGACATGCTAGATCACTCTCAAGGAGTTGAGGAGAAGGAACAAGAAACTAGGTTATGATAAAATATTGGGACCTCATGCAAACTCCGTCAGATGCATGATCATCTCGAGGGTAAGTATGGTAAGTAAAGAATAGATTTTGAGGTAAACCTCTTAGTATAGCTTGAAGGAATGTTTGTCATTGTCATATCATGTTGTCTTTGATAACATGCATGTTTGCAAGCACAAAGTCATTTCATGTGTTTCCTCTACGTGTCTTTCTTCCTTTTCGCTTGTTTGACCAACTGTCATCTTTTGCATGTCGATTACTATGTCATGCTTTCGAGTAGTTCTAGTAATGCCGAAGGTTTTTCTTTATGTGCATGAGTTGTTTTCACTCCGTCGACATTAGTTGCATTCACACACAAATGTGTGAAAACTATCGTGCAAGTATCATCATGGTCGTTCGAAAACATATCTCAAGTGTCGCACTTGTTGCTATTAACCCTTGAGTCAGTCTCACTGAGCACATGTTTGTCTCATTGGTTTGAGGTGTCTTGTCTTCAAGTTGTGCTAATTGTGTGATTACATAGTCATGTATGCACAAGTACACTTGCTTTCACACTTAGTCATTTTCCTGAAAATCTGTCCACCAGACAATTCTCCTTCAATCAAACCCCAATCTAGTGACCTTGAACTACTGCCCAAAACCGCACAGTGATTGAGACTGTTCTTCAGGATGCCTGCACTACATAATTACAGGAATGAGCTAGATGACTATCTCCCAGAACTATGCAAAATTTGACCCAAAACCTGATGCAGTCTTTGCTTCTCGCAAGATCTCCCATCAAGCCTCTTGCTGGTAAACCATAAAAATTAACTTGAGATGTGACCTAGGGCTTTACTAATCTACAAAAATGTGCAGAACTTGTCCAGCCTGATTGCCTTGCACTGTCTGTAGAAACTGTAGACATGTGGGACATGCCTTTGTTCCCTGTCACTCCACTATCCTGAGAAATTGCGTAGATCTATCTGGAAGGCTTCCCTGCTGGCTTGCTCTCTCATCAGCCCAGAAACTGTGCAGAGTTTTCTGACCTGTCGTTCGGCCCTGCTCTGCAATCGTCCCATAAATTATGCAGATATGTTAGGTAGGCTTCCTTGCTGGCCTACTCTTCTTTCACTCAGAAAATTACGCAAATTTGGTGGTTATCACTTGTTGTTCTGTCCCGCTCTACAATCAACCCAGAAATTGTGCAGTTATGTTCGAGCCCGGACTATCTCCCAGAATTGTGCAATTTTTACCAGCAACTCATGTAGCTAGATCATGTCCTCTTATGGAAAACTGCATACGCTTGTGCCTCTTACTTCCCGCACTGTCTTCCAAAGAGAAACAGCGCAGATCCCAGTTAGATGACCTACCTGGTGCTCCCATTGAAAATTGTGCAGATTGGCCTAGTAGTTCCCCGACACCCTACCTGGCCTTCCTCCTAGAAACTATGCAATTTTGCTTCCTAGCTGGGTTTTGCCTCACAATAGTCACTACTATCCCAGATTGCAAAAATATGCCTCCCAGTGAAATCTGTGGAGTTTTCACTGATAATGCTCTAGAGTCTCGCATCTCAGCTTGAGCTATGCTCTACGCAGTTTTAGTGCCTTGTCCCTCTCTCGGTCACATGCATCGAAACATAAAACAATGCATCATATTAGACTAGGATATTTTTGGATTTGATGTTGTCTTGTCATAAGTGATTGCAGGAACAAGTATATCGATGAAACATGGCATGACGACAAACGGGATGGAGAAGAAGCGCATGTTAGAAGACTTTCTTACAGTTGAATGAACACATGAAGCACATCGAGCATCGAGCAAAAGAGACAAATATACATGCACCATCAAGCAAAGACCAAGACCATTGAAGACCCATCACACTTTTCCATGTGGAGGTGAAGACACGTTACACCTAGAGCACACCATCACTCAATAGCATAACATCTCGACATGGACACCATAGTCAGCCAGTACATGTCAGCAGTGTCATGTCGAGTTTTGTCATGAGTTGTCTTGACCACATCACTACTATGGGCCATACTTGTTGTAATCAATGTAATGTAAAGTGGAAGTCCAAGAGACCCACATATGAAGTTGAAGAGTCATGTAAAGTAAAAAATTCATAGGAAGTCAAACAATCACGAGGAAATTCATCTCAGGCCAGCACGTTTTCACACATGTTTTGTATATGTTTTTAAGACTATTCTTTAAATTCTTTTAATGCATGTTTTCTTAACCTGTACTAAGATAGTTGAACTACATTGGTTATTTTAGTACTCATATTGATGAATATGTGTTATATTGTTTATCACTGTTGTCCCGTCCATGTGGAATACTCCACTGGACATTAGACATACCATATTTGTGTTGTTTTCATTTTAACGACCTTCACCCTCATGTGGACTACTCCATTGGACAGTGTACATGTTTTCCCTTGAAATTTGGTTTTCATGACCACTGCATCTGCCATGAACTATTCTGCTGGATGCTGGACAAACCCTTGTTGTTGTTCACATGTGTTTCTTCCTGGGTTGGGACTATTCCCTCTCATCAAGAGGCTCACTTTACCTCCCCCCTTTTGACAGTAAGAGAACCCAGACACAGAGTTACATTAAGCACTCACCAAGCACACTCACCTCACTTTCTTGAAGTTACAAGAATAACACTCTCATGTGCTGAACAATAAGAGCTAAGGAAAATCTCTAATATAATGGAAACCATGCCGTCATACTGGATGGGAATCCTACACCAAACGGTGTGAGGTCTAGTTAGGACTTCATACCGGGGAGATCCCTTTAATGTTGACGGGTCCAACACCATCAACACTTTCTTTATATATTCGAAAAAAATTACAAAAAAGCACAAAACAACACCCATAGGCTTATGGATGTAGATTCTCATCCACTTAAGGAGCAGATGGAGCCGAGACATGGTATTATATATGGGCCACTTGGCCTCAAGATCATAAATCCTATCCATAATCTGATGCCGATGATGCTACTCCACTTCCATGCCTTCCAGTATTTCTTCCTAGCCTGTTTGGAGAGAAGCAAAGTATGGCATATATTCCATGCGATATTCATACTTGTGACAATATATAGTATATATTGAGGTATGAATTCCTCTCAATTGACTTGCAAAGAATGAAAGAGAAGGAAGCTGATCTAGTTGGCTAGGAAATGTTGTTGTACCTTTGTGCAACCCCGCCTCATCATCCACAATGCCCACATACTCGTCCATATGCAGAGCCCCATCACCACTCCGACGATTTTGACCCCCACCTCGACACGGATGATCCCTCTATCTTAACATCCCTATTCATTAACACCTCACATGACTAACCACCACGTAACACACACACACTAGGCCCAACCACCTCCCACTGCAAATAACCACTCCTTGAAACTCCTCAAAACATCCTCCGCAATTAAGTAGCAATCTCTCTCAATAGGAATTAGACACTCCCCCCCACCCCCATCATGATTCCTCTACTAAGACACCACAATAGACCTTAATGGCTCAAGTTTGCAGAAGCTCAACATACCACCCACCCCGTCACCCATTGGACCGAAGGTGACCTTCACTATGAACCTATCCCCAATTCAAAAGAACACTCTTAAAAATAAAGACCTAGAGATGAAAATACTTACAAAGATAACATTTGCAGCAACCTCCAAGGTTCCTAAATACTCATAAAACTTACTAGAATCGCTTTTTAGCAAAGGTACAATTCTCCTATTTGAATAACAGTGTCCTCCCAACTTCCCTTGATCTCCCTAGACAATTTGTACTTGAAAACCACCCCTTAACAAGAATACAACCTAACACACAACATACAAACCCTCCAAATAAAATAATACCACCATCCCCATGCCCCCTCAAATAAACCTCTTCCCAAAATGCCCAGGAGACGAAACACCTCTTAGTATTGAAGAGATCAATTGGGCAGGTGTCTCTGAATTCCTTATTGGGCGCGAATGCCTTATCATCTTCCTTCTCTTCAAAAACTCCACAAACTAAATAATTAAACCACTTATGCTGATAGGGAAAATGGAGCGGAAACTTACTAGCCTGCTCGAAACAATCCCCGTGAGACCATGAAATGCAAGGACCACTGCTGTTGCTGCTGTAAGCGACCCACCACACTCCCTTACTATTCCTGTTATCACCTTCAAAACTCCCTTCTGAGCCACATCACAACTCACTCTCCTCCTTGACCTCTTTGGGGTCCTAGATGACTATTTGGGAACAAAATTCTAGATTAGAATTCCCATGAATTTTGTTGACAAGCAATGCATATGAACACGAATGGTTTATTGCTTCAAGAGGGTCTCCCTCATAGAACTCCCTTCGCAACCAGAGCACCCTGTTCTCACCAAAACCATAGTTCATTGCCCACTCTGCAACTCTCGTCTGTGAGGTTGACCATTGGAGGGACAAGAAACAATAAATCACACCACCATCCTAATGTGTCTTGAAAATAACACCCTCTCCCATCTGGATCACATATGGGGAGTTTTAATCCCTCGTACCACTTTCATTTAAATCAATTCGGGCACCCCCATCCGGGAGATAGTTAAGGTCATGGTTTTCTCACAATGGTTGAAGCCATTTTTGGATCCTACAACTCATTCAAGATGCAACAAGAGTAATTATACATCATCACAAAGGAGGAAATCTTAAGTTGGATAATAGAATAATATATGTTCCCCATCTAGATCTTGGAAAACATCCTATACCAAAACTCCTAAAAATATTGCAAGTGGCCATCAAGAATACTAATTCCCATTGAATCTCAAGTAATTTTCAAATTTCCCATGCCATACAAGATAACCCATAAACACCAACAAGCACAAATAAAATTTCGCATAGGATCAACTAACAAATTCAAAACTTAGAATGAAATCATCTTTCCCATAAATTTGTAAAAGGGTGATGGGATTGAGCTTTTAATTCTCAAAATCATCCCATGGTTCATTAAAATACATAAGGGAAAATTTTAAGGCTTGAAATTTATCTTAAGGATTAGAAACCTTGGCGAATCTTACTAGTCCATAATATGAAAACCATAAAATTCTTGGTGATATTTAGTAAAAATATTCAAACTTCTAATGATTTTATACAGTCTCTATAAATTTTTGGCGATTTTTAAGGTAAAATATTTTTTTCTTATAAAATTTGGGCAAATAATTTTTAGGAAAAAATGGGAATTGGCGAATCTTTTTTTTGGAAGAAACATGGAAAATTAGCCCATCTGTGAATATTAGCCCCTAAAATTTTCCCAGACATAATAGGGGAAGGAGCACACATGGATGTGTACCTCTTAAGGGAGTGAACCTTGGGTTAAGTAAAATCAGGGCACCATAAGGAGCAAGGAATTAATTTTGATCCCATAAGGTTGGGCCCAACATTATCCCTATCATTTTCTTCCTTGTTTACGTTTTTTTTGACATAGTTATAAGACACTGAGCTCAACTTGCATCTCAAAGCATACCTTCCTTCGAGGATTTTGAAAACATTTGGATTCTTTGATAACTTCCCTCATAATAATGATTAACTGATAATAATCTAGTTTCCAATTATTATAATTTCCTTCATTCCTGATCTATAAGGTGCGTGATTCCTTGCAAAATTGCTAATGATTCTTCAATGCTTTTTGCAATGCCTAAACCTTAAGATATCTTCAATACTAGTTTTTCATTAGGATCATGGAGACTTCCTTTCTTCTACCACCCAATTTCAGCTTTGACTTAAGACCAAATAATTACATTTGAGTTTAAACCAAACAAACATATTAATTTACAAACCAATATATGTTATGCATAAGAACAAATAACAAAATATGAAACCCATTGCAATTATTTTTATTATGCTCCACAATCATATTGCACCATACTACACAATCTTCCTTGCATATCCAATTGCAAAGTCCCTACTGGAATGATTTTTTTGTCTTTTATAAGTAACACAACAACAACAACAACAACAACAACAACAATAATAATAATAATAATAATATATTTAGGGTCATAGCCTAACCATACACTAAATTTATGTATGGAACCTTCTTATTTGTGGAACAAGGGGCCCCTTGATGTAGTGTTTCTAGTGCTTACTTTATGGAGGTCTACATACTCTACCACCCTTTCAATCTAAGCCTATGACCTCCGAGAAAACACATATTCATAGTTATTAAGCCCACTCAAGCATTGTGAAAATAAACTTTTACATTATAACTCATTTTTTAATGTTTTATTTCCATCGTTTTTACTTCTATAGAGCTTAAATCAACATATCTAACTTTTAACATATTTTATGAATATAAATATAAAGTATGAATTTTGCATGTTAAGGTACAAATAACAACTATGTTTCTACTTTAAAAAATTTAAATAGATATTTTTTTCTTCTGCATCTCATGGTCGAGGGTATTGCATTTCAATCTTTCATTTTTTCCTTTGCTATTTCTATCCATTTAAATATTTAATTGGAGGTTTTTTGAGTCTCCAAAAATGTTAATTATGTATTCAATTATAAGCGATAATGGAAATAGAGATCTAGCTCTTGCAATGAATAGGGTTCTCTAATAGTTGTTTCCATACCTTCACGATTAGGTGCCACTGTGAACAACCCTTGACACACACAAATTTGCTCATCTTGGTGGTGAAAGTTGAGGTCTATTTAGGGTTCTAATGTTGGAAACTTCTTTTTTTTTCCAAATTTTCATTGAATTTCATGGTCATTAGGTCAAGGGAGAGCACCATATGAATAGTTTGGATTTCAATCTCAATGAAAGAAAACAATTATTTTGAAGAGGAAGCATTTACTTCTCTTCTCATAAATGTCAAACTTGCAAGAAGGAATCGTCCAACCAATAATAATTTTATCAAAATGGAAAAATAAATTGTTATGGTGGAAATTTCAAAGCTAGAGGCTAAAAATAAATCCAGTATGTTGCATGAATGATCCTTAATTAACAAATTTGTAGGTCTATGGTCCAATTTGTGAATTGTTCAAGTTGAGGACATAGAGCATTGGGGTTACTTATGGGAAATGATCTATTGTAGTAATAAATATTTTGTTGTTTATTTTTGAAATTATAAAAGCAATAGATAAATTTTCAAATCAAGGGTTCGTTAGGCTTTTCCATTGGTCCTTAGATTTTGATTAAAATAAAAAAATCATGACTAATCCTATATGGGCCAAGCTTCCGCATCTCCCTATGATTTTCTAAGATAAAGCCACTCTAAAATCTCTAATGGAGACAAGTTGGTCGCTTCAATGACCAAGCTAGGATTTAATGTGGGATTCATACTTGTACCAAAATATGCATGGAAGTGGACTTAGAAAAGGGTATCCCATATGTGATTCAACTAAAAATGAGAGGTTGGAGTCATCCCCAATACCTACACTATTAACATTCTCCTTCTAAGTGTAATTTTTACCAAGAGATTGAACCTTTTGAAAAGAAATTTCCAATCCTAGGCTCCTCCTCCTCATAGAAATAATGAATGAGAAGCCTTCCAAATCATGTCTAGGAGGTGCAAGAAATAACAAGCCAACGAACCTCAATTTGAGAAGCTAGGTTCATCTAATCCAAACAAGAACAAATATGAAATTCTTGAATAACAAGAGGAAGGAGAATAAGAGAGACTAAATGATCACTTTGAATCAAAAGAAAAAGATAAAAAGGAAATATAGAAGTCTACTCCTCCATTTCTGGATGAGAATTTTTATGGGGTACTTCATGTACTCAATAGAATATATTAGGGGATGAAGAGGTGCATTTACAATAAAAATAAGAAGAAGGTCAATTGCAGTCCCTTGATTTTCTTAGCTCCCTCTCTTTTGTTAAAACTTTGAAAAAAGCATCACCCCTCTCCTCCTTTAACCAGAGGAAGAAAATAAAATTGAGACAAGATTGTTCTTGAGGCTAAAAATAATGTTCACAAGAGTTTACAATGAACCATTGATTCCCTCCTAAAATAATAATTCCTTGTTTCTATATTTTGTTATTGTTGGCTTATAGGGGCCTGACCCAGGTTCAGAGACGATTTAGCCAAACAAATCTTGGTACTATTGGCCCTTTCGACAACAGTCCGTGGAGCACGAACTAAGGTCTCACTTGAAGTTGTATGGGAGGGTGCTAGAACTAGGTTTCCACACCCTAGAGATGTTTGATGGTTTTTTGGTGGTCTGCGGTTTGACCCTGCGCGCACGTTGCTATGCGCACCTATCAGTACCTCGCAGCCTACAATGCTACCTTCGCACAACCCTGTTCGAGGCGCAATCCATGTTATTACCCAAGTTCCTTACTATTAACCTGATATTATCCAATTACTTAACTTATCTGTATGAGCCCAATTATACTTAATAGTGTTCAGTATTCATATAAGTGCGCGCGATAAAAAAAACAATATAAATGCTTAGAAAATCATACAAAAATAGATATGCAGTATTTGGAATCAAACTTCTCTTTATTATTCTTCTTCTTGGGTTACAGACTCAACTTCGCCCTGCGCACTCAGCTATGGACTCTCCTAAGCCTTTGTGCACTTAGCTGCAGAGCCTCTTCCTACCACTATGACCTAAGACACTAGATCATTTCTCTGTGCTCGCTATCTTCTAGACTCCATTCCCCTTTCTATCTCTATCTATCTTTACGACTTAGAGCCTCGCTCTTATTTATACAATCCCATGGTCTACAGACCATGGGTAGGTTGACATGACATTACATTACATTACAAAACTTAGGGCATACAACCTTATGACTCAACATACATTTCACACAATATGTAACATCCTTCTTCAATAGCTTTTCCATTGGCACTATTATTTGGGTATAATTTTTGATGAACTTTCTATAGTATCCGGTGTGTCCCAAGGTAGCGCACAGTTTTTTAACACTTCATGTGCTTCCAAATTTAGAATAACGACAATCTTCATAGGGTCCACCATCAGTCCTTGTTTGTAGACCACATGTCCTAGTAGGTTTCCAAAGGGAATGAGGAATGTGCACTTCTTAAGGTTCAGTGAAATTTGGTGTCGGCGGAAAGTATCCAGCATCAAATGTAGGCTTGCTACATGGTGCTTAACTAATCCAAAGATAGTCCAATCATCCAGATAGACCTCCAAGAACTTGTGGATGTATTCTTTGAACGCAGCCACAATGATGCGCGAAAAGATAGCTGGCACGTTCTTCAGTCCAAACAATATAACGGTGTATTGAAAGCATCCCCATTCTGTTGCGAAGGTCATTTTGCTCCTATCTTCTGGCACGATCTTGATCTGATGGTACCCTGAGAACCCATCCATGAATGAGTATGCTTCCTGACCGCCAACATTCTCCAGTACTTCATCTGTGAATGGTGTCGGAAATGGATCGTGTACATAGGTGTCTTTCAGTTTCCTAAGGTCCACACATATTCTTATTTCACCCTTCTGCTTTTTCTCATGTACTACCATAGGACTCACCCAGTCAGGTTCTTCCATTGGATAAATAATTCCGGTTGCGAGCATTTTGTCTAATTCTTTGTGAACCTTTTCTTTATATTTGAGATTCAAGTGGTAAGGCTGTTGCTTAACTAGCTTCATGCCAGGTTTTAGAGTGATCGTCATCATCCCTAAGTCGTCAACAATCCCTTTTAAGTCCGTAATTTTGGTCGGGAACAAGTCTTGGTATTCGCGGAGTAACTCAATGACCTTATCCACTATGGCATCATCCCAATAGTCCCCAAACATTGCGTACTTTGGCTCCGCCTCCATTCCAATGTTTACCTGCTTTGTTTTTAGTGGTGGGGTGATGTCAAGGTCCTCAATCGATGATCCTCAAACCTCGCAACAACCTTCCATTTCTGGAATATCAATATTTCATGGGTACTCATCATCCTCCTCAACATTTACGTTGTAACACTCTAGAATGCAGCTCAGCTATGTCACCCATTCTGGCTGAAGTTCCTCCATTGGCTCCTAGGGTATTTTGAAGATAGTTGCTTTCACTGCCTATAGTGCATTGTCAACAGTATCCCACCAATGATCTTCAAACGTGAAAGTTAACAGAAATCCCTTGTGTAAGACATCCCATTCACTCGTACCATGGCAGAGCTCTGTCTCAGTATACCAATTCATGGGTATGACATCAAGGGTATGATAGAATAAATGTACCCATTCAAGCTGTGGCGCTTCCCCATAGACCTTGGTCCATTTCGCGATGTGTGTACGTGGATCATCCCGTCTGTCATATTTGTCTACTAGCCATATCTGCAGTTTCCCAAATCATAGGTACATCATTCTCTTACATCTGTGCCAGTCCTCAAAACTCCCCTAATGTGTACCCCACCATCTTGCGGGCGTTGTGCGCAGTGCCCATTTCAGAGCATCGAATCACTGCTGTTCTAGTACTGCGCTTTCAAATTTGTTCAGGGATTCATCCACCACTGTCAAACCATCGTATGTAGGTAGATCCCTTACCTCTGTTGTCACATAGTGCAGTGATATAACCATCATGTTGGAATTAAGCATTGTTATTTCGTGCAGCTGATTCTGCCATCGCTCTATCTCTTAGTCTGAATCCAAAGTGCAGGAGCTTTCACGCTCCCACGAAATCCTTCCATCTGCAGTCAGGTTTACCCAATCCTGTTCTCAAGCGATTATCTTGTAGATGCAATCGAGATCGTCATCACTATCATCATCGTGCACTGGTTTAGTTTATCACGCTCCTTTAGTTGGATCTAGCGGTACTACTATGCATAGTGACTTTTTCTCAAAAATCATTTTGCGCTTTTTCAGATTTATCACTCTGTTCATATCGGTGGCCCAGTCTATTCCTAGTAGCATGGGATAGGGATTGCTATCATCGAAAATCTCTATCACTTCAAAATCCGCCTCCTCTCACACCTTCAATATCCACCGTTACCCCTTGCAATCTTCCCATGGGCAAGATCTTCTGTTGGTTCACCATTCACAACTGAATAGGAGATCATTATAGCGCGGGTCTACCCATGCGTTCCCATGTTTGTTCCAACAGTACATTCACGTTAAATCTGAGATCTAGGATTACCTGATCCATTTCATACTTTCCGATTTGCGCAGTCAACCTCATTTCCCTTCCTGTGCGCAATGCATGCTTTCCAAGTTTCCGGACCATGCGCGATTCTCCTAACCCCGCGCACCTAGTGATAAGTTCCTATAGTCCTTTTACTGCCTTGCTGTCATGTAGCAGTTTCATGCATGTCTTCAGAAAGGTAGTGAGCATTGAAGGATCCATCCTTGGTTCTAGTTGATCCTTACTACCTAAAGTGGAGGCCTCCATGAAGCTCTTCTTAGCTTCCATGAATGTCTCCTTCGTGCGTTTGAAATCAAATTCGGGTTCCTTTGCAAGAGCCTTGAAAACCCATGCAATTTCTTCTAACTGCTTACCTTTATCATCTCCAGTGGTCATATTGCTCCTGAGCATCATGTTCACATTCAGGTCTTCTTCTCCCGGCTCAGACCTCATCATCTGCAAATTCTGAGTCAAAGGAGGCTGGAGTACGCCTTTTTCGCTCAACCTTGCTATCAATGTAGGGCAGTCTCTAGCCTCATGATCAAACTGAGTACAATCAAACATGATTTCATTGTTGGGTTTGTACAATCGCAGGCATAGTGTCCTAGCCCTCTGCAATTGTAACAAATTAGTTGTCTGCAACCCCTTCTTGGTCCCATTCCACCTCGACCTTGTCCGTGCCCTTGAAATCCAGTGCATGCCATTCCTGTATTTGGTCAAGGGCTCGTGTTTTGGTCTGCACCCTATAGGCAGGAGTTCGATCCATCATTAGTTGATAGCTTCTGCAAGTGTGTTCATCATGGCCTACTGACCTGCAGAAATTACAAACAATTGCTGGGACATCTGCATATACTTTTGCAATAGATGATAATTATCCATAGTGCGTTTTCCTCCTATCTGACTGATTGTGCACCATAGTGTAGGCGCTGCACTTGGTCTTGCTTGTGCCTCAGGTCTTGATGGCATTAGCCCTCCTCTCGCCAAGTAATTCAAGAACACTGGACAATGGTCCTTGTCATGTCCCTAGCCTTTGCATTTTATGCACCATACCTCCTCACACTCCTTTGGCCAAGGTTACCTGTCCTATTTCAAACTCTACATCTCCAAACATAGATTTTGCATTTGCGTGTGGATCTGTTGGACTCCCAGACTGGGGTCTTATATAGGGGTCTCATGCAATCTCATTGCCATTTCCAAAGCTTCGACCTAGGTGGAATGTTTTTGCTGTGACAACGTTGTCCGTAAATGCAGGTTAATGATGTTACAAGCCATGCACGGTGATGTCCATCCATCAAAGTCATGTTGGTTTCACGAATCATACCCTTTAGTCTTTGGTCCAGATCCCAGGGGGTCTCGCCTGGGAGCATATCGATCTCCTTAAACTCTATAATTGATTGTGTCTTCGACTTTGGCCTACTAAATTCTCTATTCAACGTGGTCTAGATTTTTGCTATTCTTGCATTTGGATGGTCATTAGAATGCTTAATGTACCATGTTAATGCACAATCCTGCAATGCACTTACCAGTGTAGCCTTTTTGATATTGTCATCCATGACGCCTTGTGCTTCCCATACTGCCCTTACCACGAACCAAAATTGGTCTGTATCTTCATTACCTACTCCTCTGAATACCAGTAGTTTGATCACACTCACCATACTGAACTGTGGTGGTGGCGGAGGTGGGGTGGGTGGAGATGGAGGCCAGGAGGGTGAGATGGGTGGCGGTGTAGGTGGAGGTGGTAAGCATGGAATTCGTTGCCTTATTAGACTGACCACACTTCTCGGAGAAACTTTTACGAGCTCTTCCTCTCTTTCCCGCAAGGGTGAAATTAAGGGACTAGTTTCTAATTCTTCACTACCTCCACTTCTGTAGATCTTCCCACTTCGTGTAGTCCTAAACATTAATTTATTCGCAAAGCTCGCTTTTCACACAATAGCATCTTAATCCAAGTGTTCAAAGATTTAATATACTTACCTCGCAGTCCCTTAAGGAAGCATTTCTCTGCCTCACTATAGCTGACGGTCGTATCTACCGCGAACTCAATGATAAATCCTCCTATAATTTGATTGGGCCAATGGTCCACAGCTCGCACGATCTTATCTCCTGACGCTTCTAGTCTGTGCACTAATTCTGGAGTCCACAGGATTGGTTTGTTGAGCCTACACCTTCCCTGACTGTTTGCTAGCTTCGCAATCCACTCATACAACTCATAAGGAAAGGATGCAAAGAAAATTTCATGGATTTCCATATATAAGTAGCGCTCCAACCACTGTTCCTTAGATACTCGCAGATTCCTGTTTTCCTGTGCCACAAACTCGTGAATCTTCTTGTCCAACCACCCTTCAATTTCTTTCTTTTTTGGATTCCAGTGACATGACATCAAACATCCCTTATGCATATCCCGGTCCCAGAAATGGAACCATTTGTTGGCTTATAGGGGCCTGACCCAGGTTCAGAGATGATTTAGCCAAACAAATCCCAGTACTACTGGCCCTTTTGACAACAGTCTATAGAGCACAGACTGAGGTCTCACCCAAAGTAGTATGGGAGGGTTCTAGAACCAAGTTTCTGCACCCTAGAGATGTCTGATGGTTTTTCAGTGGTCTTCAGTTTAACCCTACGCACACGTTGCAACGCGCACCTATTAGTACCTCGCAGCCTGCAATGCTTCCTTCACACAACCCTGTTCAAGGCACAATCTGCGTTATTACCCAAGTTCCTTACTATTAGCCTGATATTATCCGATTACTTAACTTATCTGTATGAGCCCAATTATACTTAACAGTGTTTAGTATTCATATGAGTGCGTACGATAAACAAAATAGTATAAATGCATATAAAATCATACAAAAATAGACACACAATATTTGGAATCAAACTTATCTTTATTATTCTTCTTCTTGGGTTACAGACTCAACTTCACCCTGAACACTCACGTGTAGGGGTCCGCGCACTCAGCTACAGACTCTACTATGCCTCTACGCTCTCAGCTGCAGAGCCTCTTCCTACCATTACGACCCAAGACACTAGACCCTTTCTCTATGCTTTCTATCTTCTAGACTCCATTCCCCTTTCTATCTCTAACTATCTTTACAACTTAGAGCCTTGCTCTTATTTATACAATCCCATGGTTCACGAACCGTGGATAGGCCGACATTACATTACATTACATTATAAAACTTAGGGCGGACAACCCTATGACTCAACATACATTTCGCGCTCCGCGCCCGCAATTCGTGGAGTCTTACAACATTATTTGACCAAAACTTGGGCTTTGAGCCCCAAAACATGTTGTGGGGGGATTCCATGCCCAACAGTTATGCAATCAATTTGTGAGGATATATTCATGTACTAAAAGTATTATTGTAAAGAAGGCAACATGTAGGAGTGACCAGAATGTAGTCTCAATAGATTGCTTTGAATCCTTTGTAGCACTTGTGATTTTTGAGGCCATGGAACATATTACGTAAATTGTTGTCTTATATGTAAATAACTCCATTTTTGAATTGATATATAAATTTCCATAGTTTTAGTTTAATAAATAAATAAATAATATTAATTGCATCAACTCATTTGGCTTAGTAAAAAGGATCGACGCCCTTTGTTGTTGTAATTATTTGGTTCAATTTTCCTTTTTATCCTCTTTGAGTAGTAGTTAAGGAGGGAAAGAGACAATGGAAGTGGTGACACCTTGATCATAATTATATCTATAGTGATCTTTCACTCCTCAAAGGATGGGATAAGGTCGTTTATCAAAGCTACATGCTCAAGTGCATTGGAATCCTCCTTTAGTGGCTCCCACTAAGGCTTCATCATATGGTCCTTCCACCCGCTAGGTTTGCTACACTTACATTTTATTTTTAGTGAGATCAAAAATTTTCTTTTGATCAAGCTTACTTTGACAACCAAAAACCATACAAAATATATGTTTGAATGTTGTGTTTTCATAACACCAATTGTTGAGTCCATTTAAAATTGTCAGAATTTAAAATAATATTGTTTGGTAGACTTTACTTAAGTTTAGGAAAATGTATTATGCATACATGCAACCATGTAAGAATTGGCATCCCATTTGAGGTTGTTTATGATATCACAATAAATGATTGTAATTTCTCAACCAAACATTGGAATATGGCCAATAACATGGTGGACATTGCAAAAAAATTGTGGTTGACATGTGTACTAAACTTACATGATCAATGTATCAATAACAATATAACAAATGGAGGATATGTGTTATGTGCTACATTAACACGAAACATGTGTCACTAACATATATTGTTCTTGAAAATTAATTCAAATGTATACAAATATGTTGAAAATGGCAACAAGAAATGCTAAAAATAGAAGTGCTAAAAATAGCACTGCTATCAATAGCAGTTTGGGTACTAGTGCTGGATTGAGCAACAGGGAATGAAAAAAGGAAGTGCTAAAAATAAAATTGATATTTTTAGCAGTCCGGGTTGGATTCCTATTTTAGTTAGTCCCTAAACTATAATAGGAAGTAAAATTCGAATTTGAACTTAACAGCTGTTTGAAAATAAATAAATTAATTCACCATGAGTTAATTAGTTGTGAAAAATCAAACATGAAGTCTATGTGAGAACATGAAATATTTTCTCCATTAATTGAGGAATTTATCCATTAGTTAAAGAGATAAGGATGAGTTCTAATTGATTTGTAATTAGTTGGCTCAGTTAACTGATTCAAGTCCAGTTAGATTGATTTAAACAATTTTTTTAAATTAATGTGAGTTCAGTTAGTTAATGCATGCTTGCATATAACTGCTGCACTTCAAATAACTGAATATTATCTCATGAATAACTCATGCATGTCAGTTCAGATAGAGATCCAGTTGATATCAGAAGAGGGACAGTGTATTATCAGTTGGATGGATTTTTCATATAAAGGAAACTCATCCATGGAGAAGGATTCATCTCCTTTAGGTTTGTGCAGTTATTTCTGAGCCAAGTGAGCTGTGTGAGGTGGGAATTCACACAAGTGGAAGCACTGGAACCCAGGAAAAACTGCGCAAGGAAATAGGAAGCTTGAAGGGTAGAGGAGAAGGTTTTCGAGAGGCCTTTTATTGTCTATGAGTAGCAGAGGGATTATACTGAGAGCTGGTTGGCTTCCAAACTAAGGCTTTGTGTAATTCTGTGACTATTTTCCACTTGTATGATAATATAGAGATTAGGGTTTTAGGCTGAGGATTTCCTTGAGATATTTCTTCTGTGTTATGTGTGATTGATTTATCATTCTCAGTTATATGTGTTCTCTTGATCTTGTTCAATTCGATTAAGCTTTCAAAAATTGTTGTAAGAGTAGATCTTGTATTGTGTTTTAGTATATTTCATAATCTGTTGATCTACAGTGAGAATTTCTACAATCTTAACCTTAGATGTATGAAGTGTCAAAGGGTTCAAATCTCTTAGGGTGTAATATTTTGATCATTCGAGATGGATCTTGGTTGTAATCTCACTAAACTCTATAGAATTCATAAATAACAACTTATGGAGATATGGATATGTAAAAGTATCGTTTTGATTAATGTGAAAATATTATGTTTGCATTGTAATAATATATCTCTACAAATATCATACCTATAGTATTTGTATGTGTTTGCAAACGTGGTATATCTCTTTTTCTCTCTTGCCATACATGAGTTTTTATATTATGTGTAGATATAAAATACATATCTTTTATATAGAAAGAGTGATGCAGCAGCATTCAACTCAGAAATATCTTTATAATTTTAGTAGACATAGGGGGTCTTGTGTTTTAAGGAAGTTGGTTTCCTATGCATCAAATTAATGTAATTCTAATGTTTTTGAGTGATTTTATGAGAATAGGATCTAATTAAGTATTGAGAGGCATATTGTAAATGTTCTCGAATGAAGGGGAACATGAGAGAATCAGGATAGTTGAGAGTTCATAGGGATTGATAGATTGGAAATTAATTGTAGATCTTAAATTAGGAATTAGTTCATGATTTATGGGATTGAGAGGATTCTTAGGGTTTAGTTGAAATTATTAAGGATCTGAACTAGAATTGGTTCACAAAACCTTTTTGTATAAATGTAAGCCTAAAAGGCATAGAAAGAGTTAGCTAGTTAGAGAGTTAGAGATCAAATAGAGTTTGATTGTAAGCCTACGGGTAGATAGGGAAACAAAGGCCACTGATATTGGAAATTAGACCTGAGAGAAGAACCTGTATAAATACTTGTTTAGGAATACAGAAATTTGATTTCAAACCTGTGTAGAGTACATATGTGACTAGATTGTAACTATTTATAAACGAAATGTTGTTGCATAAGATATGTGTGTGCAAATGGAATCGTGAAGGATAGAGCACAGATATAAATGTGTCTTTAACAAAATTCCACCAATAAGTGAATGAAGGAGAGTTTCAATCGAGATTGGAGTCAATTGTACAACAAAGAACTGTTGAAAAGTGTGCAACAAGAAATGCTAAATTTAGGAAGTGCTAAAAATAGAAATGTTAAAAATAGCACTTCTAAAAATTGCAGCTTGGCCAATGATCATTTTGGCCACCGTGGGTGAGAGGTGAAACTGCTAAAAATAGTATCTTCTAAAAATAGCATTTCTGGGCCCCTTCCTATTTATAGTAGTCCCTGGTCTATCTATAGAAAGTAAATTCAAATTTGGTCTTACCAGCAGTTTGGAATATTAATTAACTAATTCTCCATGAGTTAATTAGTTAAGGAAAAGCAAACTTGAAGTCTTTGTGAGAACATGCAATTATTTCTCCACTAATTGGGGAATGTGTCCTTGGTTTTCTCCACTGGTTGAAGAATTAAGGATGAGTTCTATATTGAGAGGATCAGTTGACTTAGTTTAACTTATTCAAGTTCAGTTAGATTAATTTAACAAGTTTTTAAATTAATGAGATACAGTTTGTTGATGCTTGCATGCATGTGACAACTATTATTTTCAGATAACTGAGTATTCTCTCATGGATAACTGATGCATGGTAGTTCAGATAGAGACCCAGTTGATATTAGAGAAGGGACAATGTACTATCAGTTAGATGAATATTTTTCGTATAAAGGAAACTCATCCATGATGAGGATTTATCTCCTTCAGGTTTGTGTAGTTATTTCAGAGGTCAGTGTTGTGTGTGAGGTGAGAGTCACACAGGTTGCAATTGGAGGACCCAAAAAAAAATGTGCATAGAAATAGGAGGCTTGGAGGGCATAGGAGAAGGTTTGTGAGAAGCCTTTGACTGTCTATGAGCAGCAGAGGGATTGTACTGAGAGCTAGGTAGCTTTCGAGCTAAGGCTTTGTGTAATCCGGACATATTTCCACTTGTATGATAATACAGAGAGTGGGGTTTTAGGCTGAGGCTTTCCCCAGGTTATATCTTTTGTGTTATGTGTGATTGATTCCTTCTTATCAGTTATATGTGTTCTTATTGATGTTTCTCATGTTTTATTAAGATTCCGCTAAATTGGTTGTAAAAGTAGATCAAGCATTTCGCTTTAGTATATTGCATTATCACGTGGTCTACAGGTGGGAATTTCTACAAGAACAGGAATTGTCGGATCATCTAGATTGACGGATAAGATTGGTGGAACGTGAGAAACTTGACAAGTTCATGGAGAAACCTCGAATAGATTTGTATCGTCTGATTAATAGATCCATAGATCTAACGGTCATCGCGTGATGAAGATGCGTGGGCGTTAATCAGAACGGAAAGGCAGTATTTGTAGGCAGAAGCATTTCTCGCACGACCACAATATGGTAAGCAATGATTAAAAACAGACCCGAGAAAATTATAGACTGTGATCTAATCCAGTTGAAGTCTAGATAGATCACAACCATCCGTTTAATGGTGATCAGACGGATATCACATGGTTAAAGTGCACGAGATTTAAATTGAAAAACAGACGCGATGAGGATTTGTGCAATGAGATTAAAACCACATTGAAATCTAGCCATCAAGACCGTCCATTGGTTGACTGATCGGATAGTAATCGCATGCGAATAAGTGTGTGGTTTAGCTTTTCGTGTAGACCTGACACGTTATTAAGACGGGTTAATTTTATTTGAGTTCCGGTGGGTGAATGGATTAAGGTTGAAGTCCGCGCTATAGTCGTTGATATAAAAGGTGAAATCAATGGTGCAAATTTGAAGAGGAAGGTTGAGCATCGATATATGTGCCAAGGTCGTGGAATGGCTGAAAGGTAAGGCTAAGTGAGATTTATGGAGTATTGCTATTATATGGGAATTATAATAGAAATAAAGCATAATATATACATTATGGGTTAAGTTGATATTAACCAAAGTTAAAGAGCGTGGTTTGGTTGATAAGCGCGAGTAATAGAATTAACCAAAGTTTATGAAGGCTATAAGGTTCAGTTGGAAAGGTTAATTAAGGTTTAGACTATTGGATAGTTAATTAAACGTTTCTGCATAAAGTTTAAATAAGAGCATTAAACCTTGGTTATAGAGGATTTTCACCATGGGTCAAGTGATTAATCCTAGGACATAGTTAAACATGAAATTTATATGCATGCTGTGTGGTTGTTTGCGGCTTAGGCTGTATCATTTGGTATCAGAGCTAGTTAAAGCTCTTTTTAATTATAGCAGAGTTGTGCAGAAGGCAAGGTTGATTGCCAAAGAAAGAGGAGATTAGGTTATTGAGTTTGATAAGTAGAAGGCATGACATAAGATGAGAGTAAGTGATACTCTTAAGAAGAGATTGCAGAAGCATAAAGAAAACACAGTGATGTTTGTTTTCTTGAGGAAAATGGAGATTCACTCAAATGTGAAGAGGGAATGGAGACTGCTTGTGAAATCATACATGTATTGTTTTATTTAACCCTGGTTTGAGTTTTGCAGGTTAAAGATAGAGTAAATATTGATAGAAGTAGACAGAAAAGGAAAGTTGTATGTGTTCTAAAGAACAAAGTGAATGGAATATTAGAAAAACAAAAGTGGCAGCAAACCTTAAGAATTCGACTGAAGGTTGGATAGAGAGGAAAAGAGTCTTTTCAGAAGGAAGCTGAGCAGTAAGATTTTGAAAGATTGGAATGATCTTTTTTAAATATCATTGATATGTAGGTAACAGTAATTAGTGAAGCATCTCAGCAAGAATACCACAACTTGAAGAGCAGTGATGAAAGGAAGTCAGTAAAGGTTTTTGAGAGAGAGTGGCAAAACCTAGTATTTCATTTGTGTTTGAAGTACAAGAGGACAGTTGTGTTCTCAAAAGTGCAGATGAGTTGAAGTCTAGGGCATGGAGTGCTCATATGGTTCCAGAGGAGAGAACCAGAGAGATGCCAAAAGATTGAGCTCAAAGGAGAGAAATTTAGTGAGGTATCACGTAGCAAGGAGGACTTGCTGTTGTAAAGACTTATGCAGCTCATATGAGTGAGGAAGTCATAGAGATGGAGAAGAAGATGACTACTCATTATAGAGGTTCAGAGAAAAGCCACAAAGTGAAGAAGGAGGTTGCCAAGGCAAATGGCAATAAAATGAGTCAAAAGGAGTTTGACAAGGAGATTGATGAGTTAAAAGAACAACTCAATGTATTAAGGACGATACTAGAGGAAAACCAAAGACAAGGTTGGGTCTTGAGTAAAAAGGCAGTGAAGTGGTCTAAGTTACATAGAAGGCTACAATAGAATCAAGTGAAGTGGCTGGTGGAAAAACTCAGAGAAGCTGAGTTGGGAATGGAAGTTTCCATTTGTGAAGTAGAACAAGGTAAAGTTCTAGGTGAAGATGAAGACTTGAAGATTGAAACTTCAAGTGAGACCAAAAGGTCACATGATTTTAAATCTGATAATTTATGTATGTTTGTAGGTGAAACATGTGAAAAAGGACAATTTGCCAATGTTGTCATAAAGGAGGAAGAAGACAGGCAAAATATAAATTCTATTCTGAAGGAAGATGAGATAGATAGGTCTCATGTAAATGCCCATGCATAGTTGGGGAAAATTTTTACTTTTCAACATATTGCAAAGACTAAAAGTAGAGGAAGTTTGACTCATGATGATGGCCAAAATCAAGAAGAAGTAGGGAAGGATATCAAGCAACCAAGTGAAGGAATTGATGAGATTGAAGAGAAGACCATTGAAATATTTCTGAGTCATGTAGAGGACTTAGAACAGTAGGAGGACTTGGTGATTGAATCATCAAGTGAGATAATGAGGTCTTGTGGTTTTAAGACTGACAATTTGTGTGAGAATGCAGGTATTGCAGAAGACAAACCATCCTATGGAATTGCCTTGAGTGAAGTTGAAGGTTGCCAAGCAAAGTATGATGATGACTGTCTTTCAAATGAAGATCAAGTTGAGTATTTACAACAGAAGCATTTTATAAATTCATTTCTTAGTAAAGGAAATATTTCCAGTAGAGATGAGATAGTTATATCTTATGATAAGGAATTTGTTATTGGTAAGGGAAAAGAGGAATTGATTTTCTTAAATGGCCAAAGGAAGAGTGATGGACAAACATCTAAAAATATCACAGAGATAGAGGGCCAGAATTTTATTCAGATCGAGAATGAAGAAGTAGTGTCACCAAGAAATTGGATTTGTGACAAAGAAGAAGATAGTGAGGATTGTATAGAGCTTTTAGGAGAAATCCCAAGTGAGATGGAAATTTTATGTCATGAGATAAGAATTTTGGAGGAAAGGCTAGAAAACCAAAGAGTAAGTGTTCAGGTTGTAAAATTAGAACTGAATGAGAATGAAGAAGTTCACTACAGTGGACAAGAGCAGGAAGACATCATTGACGAAGATGATGTTGAGAAGAGATTTATTGAGGATCTTATAAGTTGTTTGGAGAATGAGGAGGAAGAGAGACTTGAAGGAATTTCCATGAGCTCTTTGAAGAGTTTAGGTCAACAAATGGATATGATGATAAGTAAGGCTAATAGGCCTAATGTTTTTATTTCTGACATTTTGTGTGTGGTTTCAGATTTAGCAAATGAAGAAAAATTATTGCAAACTATTATACATGTTAAGGAAGATGAGACACCTAAAAAATGTCTCATGTGTAATGATAAATTAAAAATGATGTTGGTAAAAGGACATCATGTTTCTCATGATTGGTGTAAGCAGGCAGGTTTTGAAGTAGATAAATATGGAAAATATTCTATAGGTATCATAGAAATTGAAGAAGATTGTAAGCCCATATATGATGATGAATACTTCTCAAAAGAAGACAATTTTGAACTGGTACAAAATACATATATATATGCACTGCTTAATAGAGGAAAATTTCGGCACGAAGACCAAAGAGATGAATTTAAACACAAAGATCATGATATGGATAAATGGGAATCAGGGGATAGTGTTGTTGGAAAAAGTATCTATTCAGAACGCCCCTATCCCACTCTAAGGTGTGATAGTGCCTTAGCAACGAACAAGGAATGCTACTTGAGTATTCTTCTTTATGAGATGTAAATGAGGAGAAAGGATGTAACTAACCTGTGTCTTTCGCTAGTTTGTTGATCCAATCGCTCCTCTCTTCAATAGCTCCTAGCTCCCTGCTCCCTTACCGGCCCAACTTCACCGAATTCCTGCAAGATCACAAGAGAGAGAAACTACACGAAGATATAGATATACATTCATAAAAAGCTCAGGATCAGATTAAGCTAAACATGCAAATATAACAAAACATCATTGATACACAGCATGTAGGAGAAACTCAAATAATTTTATTGATATGATAAGAAAGTCCAAGAGGAGATACAACCAAGTGAGTCCCGATCCAGCATCTACCTCCCAACAAAGGAATCCCTTCCTCTCCTCCAACAAAGCATAAATCACCCAATGTACTAATCTTAATCTCAAACCAACAGCAATTCTCTGCAAAGTACAAAATTCCAGCCTCTGGATATCTGGGATGAGGGATCCATATATAGATGTAAGCAGAGAGGATGAGTCAGCTTATGTTTTGACTTGTGGCTTCTCTCTATCAGTTCTTGCTTCCACTCGGAGACTGAGAGCCTCTTACTCATCACTTGGTCGAATTCAGTGAGGCAAGTGTCATTGGAGAAGATTCTGGAAGCTTCCATGGTCTTTCCACCTTGTTGAATGACTCTGCCACTTGTCATTTCCCGCTCAACGCACCTGGGTAGTGCATTCAAGTGCGTTGCAACGCACCTAGCCAGTGTATTTGGGTGCTTTGAAACGCAGGCAGCTAGTGGAGCTTCTGAATTGATCCTTATTTGACTAGTTCTGAGTGGTTTTTGGTGGAGAACTTCTGGGAGAAGTTGTCATTGGTTGACCTTGTTCCTTTAGGGGCAGGAACAAAACTTTTAGGGACTTTGGATCCCTTGGATTATGGACATTTCATGCTCAAAGCTGTAAGGCACAAAAATGTCTATAACAGTTGCCCCCTAAAGTATGAGGCCGTTTATCGGGTGAAATGCTTTATTAGGAGGATCCGAAGTTCTTTCAATGCTGGGAGGAGATCTGTAATAAGATACAATACAATACATTATTTTTCATACTGTTTTCATTATCTAGCTGAGGCGGGCATTCCCATGCTCAGCTTCATAAATTCATTTTATGTACATAGGACAGACAATCGTCTGATGGTAGACTGATGATTCTGATGAAATCATCATCCTTTTGGTAGGATGATTATCTGTTCTGCAGTGTTGTACATGTCAATGTCTTTATTTTTTCTGAATATATATCGCAGCCCGGATGGATGAAACTAGATCCGGGGTCTTTAATCTCATCTGATCTTCATTCTAAGTACAAGTCGATCCATGTGAGAAATGTTTTGAAGTCAAACATGGAAAGACATCGCTTGATTACCAGTCAATGATGTAAACTGTTAACAAGCGCGAGAGGAATCAACGATAATGATAATGACCCTCAAGGTACTGCAGTACAATTCACGTGGTGTGAATAAAGGACTTGGCGTCGAACACCACGCAAAATCTTTCGGTCGAAGGTCATTGATGTATACCTGTCGCCGGAAGTGAGAAACTTGCCATTGAGGCATGCAAGCTTCAAAGTACTGAAGGGGGTGTTCCTAGATCAACTTCTTGGATAATGAGCTGATGTCGACAAGAAGCGATCCGTCAAAGGAGGGCCTTAATGAATCCCACATCAATGACACAGAATGGAGCAAATGATTTTGATGGAGGTGAAAACGATCTGATGATATATGGTTCAGGGTGGCGGTCATGAAAGAATGAAGTATAATGTATGGTAGTGGATGGGACACAGTTGACTTCTCTGGATGACTTCTCTTGAACATATCGGCGACACTTATATGATGGATTGGTAGCATTTACCCCAAAGGTGGATGGTATGGCGAGACCATGGTGATGTGACCGGTGAATGAAACAACCCAACCCGACTCAGGCACGGAGTGGAAGTGTCATGTTCAAGAGCGACTTGCTACCAATAAAGGTTCTTTGAGTTTCTTCCCAATTTTTCCCCAGTCATTTCTGACTAGTACCTCTTTATTTTTGTCAAGCTTGAGGAGGATAACATATGCTTGTTCTATAATTTGCCCTTCAGGCAAACCCATCGCTATGTTTTAACGAGCCTAGCGATAGTGAAACTCGTTCTTGTCTAAAGACAAGTTTGTCGCTATTAATCTTTTTAACGAGTCTAACGACAAAGATAACTCGGTCCTTTTCATTTTTAGAGAGTCTGAAAAGGTACGTAAAGTTAACTCTGAAAGTCCTTTTTCGTCATCTAATCCCTTAGGTCCGAAAAAGTATAAAACAATACAGAAGGGATGAATTTTCGATAGTTTTAACGAGCCGAACAAAACAAGCGCTCGACCTTTTTGTGCAATAATCCCTCAGGTCCAAAAAGATTAAAATCTAGAGGAGGGATAGCTCTTCCTGTCACTTTAACGAGCTGGAAGGCCAAAACTCGGCAATCTTTTCATATTTTACGAGTCAAATGAAAAGAGCTTAAAGAAGACTCGTCTTTTGAGGAACGAGTGATAAAATGGGTAGCAGCTGATTCCAGGTAAGGGTTGGAATTTTCCAAGCACGGCAGTGTCACAAGGATGGCTAGTGAAATCACTCTTCGCAGCTGTTCCTCAAAATGGGTAAACAATCATATGGAGGTGAATGATCGGCCAATGGAAAAGTGGAGGTGATGGTGCAAACACGACCAAGGCTTTAATGGCTGATAATGTTACATTCACGGTGGTTATTTACCGGAGGATAGTTCATTTTTTAACGAGCTTAAACGCGGGTTGAAACACTTGCTCGATCTTATGTTTATTTTTTAACGAGCATGAACTATGTGCTAAAACTGCTTGATAATTCAGTCATATGATAAGAATGTCTCATGTAAGATGCCATTTTTTATGGAGCTTGCGCCTTACAAAGCTATGCCACGCATCCTTTCGTTATGAAAGTTCGGAAACGACTAATCCTACGAGTTTAAAGGGTTAGACCTACGGGTTTAAAGGGAGGACCTAAAAATTTAAAAAAAATAAATAGCCGCCCCTTGCTTGCACTCCAAAAGGTTTGCATGCCCCCAGGTATAAAACAGAGTTTCAAGGTTACCTCTACTTCACTTCCGCCAAAACAATTGTTTTACCGAGAGAGGCCTACCTCTTTCAGGTTACCCAAAGATTGTTTTGTTAATCTTTCAAACAAAACACTTCTTCGGCGATGTCTACCGAGATAAACAAAGATGAGCGACGAGGCCCGCCAACTCACATAACTTTGACAAAAGAATATTATTCTAGAATAACCCCTATCTCAATCACGGACGGGGTACAGACTAGTCATATTCTCCCGCGGAAACTTACCTTATACCCAAAGTTTTCCGGCCGAAGCAGACCAGGACGCATGCCCCCTGGGTTCCAGTCATATCCCTCTGAATTACTCGCGCTCATCGGGAGGATGGACCATGGGTTGAGACATTTCTTGCAAGAAGAGACCATTTAGGGATGGTATATGACTATTTGCGATGCATGATCCGGGAAATGAAAGCTGGTCCACGAGCTTGACCACTCTTCCTTCGTGCAGAAAACACATTACTCTAAAGAGTGAGGAGACGATGGCTCCCATGCAATATATATAGTCTCGTCCAAGGAGTAGGTTATAATCCAAGGGTCCTTGAACGACCATCATGTTCATTTGAACGGTCTTCCCTTTCAATGTTATGGGCACATTGGGGAGGATCCCTAAAGGTCGACTGGTTCCTTTATCGAAGCCTGTCAGATTTCTCATTTCAGACAAAAGCGATGGCAAACCAAGCGCTTTCCAAGCAATAGAGGAAAGGATACTCACAGATGCCCCCTCATCAATGATGGTGCCAGCCATGACCATTCTATATATTTGGACGATAATTCTGAATGGTATGCTTGCTGGAAAACGGGGTCTGCCTAGTTGGTTCCAGTCGAAGGAGACAACTAGGTTGCTTGGTGGTGGGACCGAGTATACGGCTGGGTATCGCTCTGACGAACTTCCTTCCTGTGATAAAGGAATGGGGGGATTGCCCCCGTGCTCGTCGGAGTCTGTGTTGATGAAGAGAATTTGGATGGTGTCATCTTTATCCTCTTCAGTGACTGTATCATTCGAAGATAAAACCTTTGAAGGCAAGACCGGGTCAACTGCCGCCTCGACCTTTTGACTTCCATCGGGTATGGATTCAGCTGGTTCATCTTCAATGACCGGAGCTTCAGCTGACCACTTGAGCAGGCCAGCTGGATTTTCAACTAACGAAGGACTTGGCAAGAGTTTTTTATATCCAGGAGGAAGTCGTAACGGTGAAACCGGACGATCATCCAAAACTCTTTTAGCTTCGTCTAAGAAGGGACAACGGTGGATGGCGTGATTGCCTTCGCACAGTTTACAGGGAGATCTAGCTCTCCCTTTTTGTCCTGGGACTTCACTTTCGCTAGTTGACAGTGTGCTTTCAACATGGCTATCAGAGGTTGACGCCACAGGATTGTGCAAACGGGGAGACCAGTCCCTTAGTATCCGAGGGATGCAGGGACAATCTCTGTGAAAGTGGTCTCCCTTGCAAATGACACATGGTGATTTAGCCCTGGTCAGTGCAGTGTGTGGATTTTCATTAGACGACACTCGTTTGCCCCCAGTCGCTTTTGGCTCCTTCTTCTTCTTCTCTTTCTTCTTCTTTTCCTTCTTCTCCTTAGGAACTTGACTTTTGGCTTTGCCAGCCCCATCAAGCGAAGAGGAAGGAGGAGAGGAAGAATTAGAGGAAGTAGAAGGCTGGTGGGTAACTCTGGACCAGTCTAATTGCTGATTCGTCTGTTCAGGAATAGTGGTGTTCTGAACGACATTGGTTGAGAAGAGCCAGACCGGCAAGCCAATTGTCAGGCCTGGAAGCGACAATGTGGCCATATGGGGCGCACCAACATCTCCCCAAGAGGAGAAGGGACTAGGATTTCCACCAAGGGGAATTCCTTGGTTGGTAGGCTCCATTTTCTCAACCTAAAGATCAACGCAGGAAAAAGGGTATGAATATTCCGTTTAAAATAAATTTTAACAACGCTTGGACACAACTTTCTTTTTTCAATTTTAAAGATTCGAGAAAAAGAAAAAGATGACTCTAGTCTCCTTCAATTTTTAATGAGCCTGAAGTGACAAGTGCTCAGATGGACCTTTTCCGTTAAGGAGTCTGAAAAGGAACGAAAGGGACTTCTCTGGAGTTCTAGGTAGAGGGTGTGCCAAACCTTTCGCAAAACCGCAGAATACTTTTTTAAGGTACGGGCGGTCAATCTTCACGAATGCTGTGTTCAGTGCATTGCGATCAGTAGGGCGGCCGACACGGCTTCCTATGGATAAAGGTTTTATGCCTATAGGGGTCTCCCAATATATACTCGACGGTACGTGGGAGCACAATCCGTACTGGCACTTATCGTCTCTCAGGAGGAATCACCCAACCATCAGTGAGGCCGACAGTCACCAGGTTTTACGACGCCGGAACACGTCTCTAGCCTAGACCTCTATGTTGTGTGTTAAGTTACAAAGCGTTGTTAAGTTCATTCTATTTATTTTAAGTTGATCCTTTTTAGAATTTTGCCTTTTTGGATCACCACGAGATGTAGATACAATTCCTAAATGCAGTCTAAAGATGATAAGCAAGCTTTTATCTCTTTTCAACAATGAAAATCCTAGCTACAAGGGGAAAAGAGACACACAATCTTTTCTCAAAGAGCAAAGAGCACACTGTAAATGCACTTTTCCTAAATCAAACCATACAAACTATCAATATGCAAATGCACAAATGCATGTATTTGTTTTCACTTTCTTAATATTGATGCCTAAAAAGAAAGCTGTTGTACAAATTTGAATTCGATTTCAAATGAAAACACAAACAAGTTTCTTTTTGAAATCAAAAAGACGATTACGACACTTTATGATTTTGAAGTAAACACTTGTTTCGACATTAGAAATTAAAAAGTTCAAACCAAAAGACAAAAGTAAAAGCACAATCAACTGTCAACACCAAACAAATTTACTCCTAATATCAAAACGACACTTACGACAGGTCTAGATCTAAGGGCGACAGTATGACTAGTTTACTTTTGTAATGGGAAACTGCAAATGATGTAACAAATACACAAAAACAAATACAGTTTATTTTATACAACTGAGGCGGAATTAAGGCAGAGAAAAGGGGTTTTCAGATAGGTACACACACTGATAACAGGCTGCAAAAAACAGAGATAAAACTCAACACAAGGATGCAAAGAACCACAACTGCACAGGGCAAGGGCTGATCAGTGCACCTGTTGCACAGAGAAACTGAATTGCAGCGCAGGTAGCCCTATCGGGACCTACGTTGAAATGCAGAGTCTCTTCACAGAGCCTGCGCTGAAGCAGAAACGAGGATTGTCTCCGGGTTCTGGGTCACGGTTTGTAGTTTAATCTATGGATTTTGGCCGGATAAAAGCTATCAATAATGTACAATTAGAAGGATGATTTAAAGGAGGACTAAGATCTATCACAAAGGGTAGTTAGAGCATTTGTGGATCAGCTTGTTCAGATCATAAACAGGCCCAGTGAGTGGACTAGAGTGGCAGATCTCTACTTTGCATTTGTAAATGGCAAATGCAGTTCGATTCTCCACTCCTAAGTTTATGAGAAGAACAACAATAGAAACACAAATAAACTAACTAGATACGATCCCCAGCGGAGTCGCCAATTTGTTGTTGGGAAAAGTATCTATTCAGAATGCCCCTATCCCACTCTAAGGTGTGATAGTGCCTTAGCAACAAACAAGGAAAACTACTTGAGTATTCTTCTTTATGAGATGTAAATGAGGAGAAAGGATGTAAATAACCTGTGTCTTTCGCTAGTTTGTTGATCCAATCGCTCCTCTCTTCAATAGCTCCCAGCTCCCTGCTCCCTTACTGGCCCAACTTCACCGAATTCCTGCAAGATCACAAGAGAGAGAAACTACATGAAGATATAGATATACATTCATAAAAAGCTCAGGATCAGATTAAGCTAAACATGCAAATATAACAAAACATCATTGATACATAGCATGTAGGAGAAACTCAAATAATTTTATTGATATGATAAGAAAGTCCAAGAGGAGATACAACCAAGTGAGTCCCGATCCAGCATCTACCTCCCAGCAAAGGAATCCCTTCCTCTCCTCCAAAAAAGCATAAATCACCCAATGTACTAATCTCAATCTCAAACCAACAACAATTATCTGCAAAGTACAAAATTCCAGCCTCTGGATCTCTGGGATGAGGGATCCATATATAGATGTAAGCAGGGAGGATGAGTCATCTTATGTTTTGACTTGTGGCTTCTCTCTGTCAGTTCTTGCTTCCACTTGGAGACTGAGAGCCTCTTACTCATCACTTGGTCGAATTGAGTGAGGCAAGTGTCATTGGAGAAGATTCTGGAAGCTTCCATGGTCTTTCCACCTCATTGAATGACTCTGCCACTTGTCATTTCCCGCTCAACGCACCTGGGTAGTGCATTCAAGTGCGTTGCAACGCACCTAGCCAGTGTATTTGGGTGCTTTGCAACGCAGGCAACTAGTGGAGCTTCTGAATTGATCCTGATTTGACTAGTTCTGAGTGGTTTTTGGTGGAGAACTTCTGGGAGAAGTTGTCATTGGTTGACCTTGTTCCTTTAGGGGTAGGAACAACACTTTTAGGGACTTTGGATCCCTTGGATTATGGACATTTCATGCTCAAAGCTGTAAGGCACAAAAATTTCTATAACAGATAGGTAGTCACTTGAAGTTGTCATGAAGATGAAGGAAATGTACAAAGACATTTCAAAGAGACAAGATCAGAATTTCATTCTGATGGAGAATGAGACTATGTTGTCTCATGAGGACAAGCAAGGGGGAGCACATGCACATTTGGTTAATAAGGAGAGACTAGTTGATAGTCTCATTAATCCTTTTGAGAATTTAAATCAGCATACTGATGTGCTAATAGAGGAGGAAAAATTAGAGCGGCAAGCTGAATTGTTGCCAAAGAAAGAAGAGACACAGAAGTCTTATGATATTTATTTTAACAATTGTTTTATGATTATAGGTTTTGTTGCATACAAGGAGTAGAAATTAGATGTTACAAAGGGAGATATCTTCAAGGATATTTAGGAAGTTTGGGTGGAAGCAATATCTACAGCAGTACCTGGAGGAATCTCAAGAGAAATAGTTGAAGCTGAAGTAGGAAAAGCTGAAGAAAGTAATAAAAAATTTAAATATGAATGGACAACATACAGTTAGATGCAAAATGAGAAGGTGCCAGAGTTAGTGGGCAGCAACAAAAACTTGAAGCAGAGAGAAAGAGATAGTCTTAAATGGCAGAGTATGTACTAGCCCAAGGGTGTGCTGGAAATGGAGATTGAAAAATTATGACAGTTGATGGTGAAACAATCCAGGTTGAGGAAAATGACATCATAAGGAGTGATCAATCAGAATTTGAACTGATTGAAAAGAGGAAGATGAACTAGAAGATAATAGATACACAACAACAACAAAGGTGCAAGGCATTTGGGTAGTTACAAACTAAAGTTTGGGACCCTGGAGGTTTTTCTATCAACATATGAGGACACATGATCGAGAGATCATGAATGTTTTCAACCTCGGGAGTCTGATGCAAGAGAATTCGGCTTAGAACTATCTTTTTAATTTTAGTAGAAATAGGGGGTCTTGTGTTTTAAGGCAGTTGGTTTCCTATGCATCAAATTAATGTAATTCTAATGTTTTTGAGTGATTTTATGAGAATAGGATCTAATTAAGTATTGAGAGGCATATTGTAAATGTTCTCGAATGAAGGAGAACATGAGAGAATGAGGATAGTTGAGAGTTCATAGGGATTGATAGATTGGAAATTAATTGTAGACCTTAAATTAGGAATTAGTTCATATTTATGGGATTGAGAGGATTCTTAGGGTTTATTTGAAATTATTAAGGATCTAAACTAGAATTGGTTCACAGAACCTTTTTGTATAAACGTAAGCATTAAAGGCATAGAAAGAGTTAGCTAGTTAGAGAGTCAGAGATCAGATAGAGTTTGATTGTAAGCCTATGGGCAGATAGGGAAACAGAGGCCACTGATATTGGAAATCAGGCCTAAGAGAAGAACTTGTGTAAATACTTGTTTACAAATACAGAAATTTGATTTCAAACCTGTGTAGAGTACATATGTGACTAGATTGTAATTATTTATAAACAAAGTGTTGTTGCATAAGATATGTGTGTGAAAATGGAATCGTGAAGGACAGAGCACAAAGATAAATGTGTGTGTTTAATGCAATTCCACCAATAAGAAAACAAAGGAGAGTTTCAATCGAGATTGGAGTTGATTGTACAAAAAAGAACGGGAACCACCAGATCATCTTGATCGATGGATAAGATTGGCGAAATGTGAGAAACCTGACAAGTTCGTGGAGAAACCCCAAAGTAGATCTGGATTGTTCGATTGATAGATCCATAGATCTAATGGTCATCGGATGGTGATGATGTGTGGGCATTAATCAGAATGGAAAGGTGGTTTTTGTAGGTGGAAGCAGTTTCTCATGCGACAACAAGATGGTAAGCGATAATTAAAAAATGGACCCAAGAAAATTATAGACTGTTATCTAATCTAGTTGAAGTCCAGATAGTTCACAACTGTTCGTTTAATGGAGATTGAATGGATATCGCATGGTTAAAGTGCACAGGGTTTAAATTGAAAAATGGACACGATGAGGATTTGTGCTAGGGGATTAAAACCGCGTTGAAATATGGCCATCAGGATTATTCGTTGGTTGACTGATCAGACGATAATTTCGCGCGAGTAAGTGCGTGGTTTATATTTTCGTGCGGACCTGATATGTTATTAAGACAGGTTAATTTTATTTGAGTTCTAGTGGGTGAATGGATTAAGGTTGAAGTCTGCATGATAGCCGTTGATCTAAAAGGTGAAATCAATGGTGCAAATTTGAAGAGGAAGGTTGAGCATCGATATATGTGCCAAGGTCGTGGAATGGCCGAAAGGTAAGGCTAAGTGAGATTTATGGAGTATTGCTATTATATGGGAATTATAATAGAAATAAAGCATAATATATATATTATGGGTTAAGTTGATATTAACCAAAGTTAAAGAGCGTGGTTTGGTTGATAAGTGCGGGTAATAGAATTAACCAAAGTTTATGAAGGCTATAAGGTTCCGCTGGAAAGATTAATTAAGGTTTAGACTATTGGATAGTTAATTAAACGTTTCTGCATAAAGTTTAAATAAGAAAATTAAACCTTGGTTATAGAGGATTTTCACCATGGGTCAGGTGATTAATCCTAGCACATAGTTAGACATGAAATTTATATGCATGCTGTGTGGGTATTTGCGGCTTAGGCTGCATCAAAGAGTTTTTTCCTAAGAATTTTTTTTAATTCCATTATAGATTGTATATTGAAATTACATGATATAGCTTCAAAATATGTAGCATATGAAAAAGGTGGTTTCTCACCATAAAATAAATCAGACTGTCATAGAAGTCCTGAGAATTCATAATAAGTTACAAAACTGTGCAAGATATAAAATCCTATATAGATCTTCTATCACAATATGTAGCAAAAAACTAACAAAAAGAAATAGATAATCATGTTGTTACCTCTGCTATCTGCTGCTACTCTATGAAAGGCTTGTGGAAAAACTAATATGCGTTTTGGCCCTGTTGTTCCTGGATCATCCATTTCCCATACGGCTGCTGAGTGACTTCCTTGGAAAGACTGTCAGAAATCTGGTTCCTTTCCCTGTAAATATGATGACAAGTAATGAACTCAAATTGAGCTTTTAAGGTTAAAATTTAATCCAATAAGTCTCTGAATGTGTGCACTTGATAGAGAGATTGAGAATTGAACCAATTTATAACAATTTTGGAATCCCCAAAAATCTGTAGTCGATTGCAGTGTTTTTCAATTGCAAATATAAAGAGAAATCTAAGACTTTTGAGTTCAACATAATTATTGGATCCCCTTCCAAGGCCCATATTGAGCTTGTAATAGTGTTTCTCTGATAAGTGCATAATAGCACCACCATCGCATCCAGTATTTTGAGTAGACCCATCGAAAAAAGCCTAGGGAAATGTTTTATCTATGACTTCAGGTGCAATCTGATGGGTACAAACTGTCTGATCATCTTTAGGGATCAGGCTATATAGTGCAACAATATGTGCCTAGGTGAAGTGCTAATTATTGTAGATATCCTGAAAAATTTTCTTATTTATTCCTATCCAGATGCCCCAAAAAACTGATAGTGGGAGGTTGCATAGTTTGTGTGAGAGGGCATTTTTCCACCAGTGATTCCACACTGTCTGTATAATCTCTCCTTGCCAACTTATATTAACCGCTAGAGACTGATATATTAGGTTCCAAACCTGATATGCGATTGGGAATTGTATAAATAGACACTCAATAGTTTTAATGTCGATATTTCATAAACAACAACGTGAAGGCCTGCACAGAGATCTCCAGTGAAGGTTTTCATCAGTGGGTACTTTATTTTTTAAAACTCACCACAAAAAGAGTTTTTATTTTGGTGGAGATTTTAGTTTCCAGATAAGGCTCCAACACCAATTTTTAATTTCAAGTTCATGATCCAAAAAAATGAATATATATCTATCCTTGGGGGTGTATCTGCCATGCACAGAAATGGCCTAGATCAGTTCTTCCTCCCTAACAGAGATCCTCATATGTGATCCAGCAAGTGCGACAATATACCTATTCCAATCATGTCCCCACTAGTTGGGGATCCTCAAATCTTGTGCCGAATTCAATGTTTGTTCGAGCATTGATTAATTGTCTGGGTCCATGACCTGTGCTAAGTATTTAATGCTAGATGAATCCAAAAAATGCAAGAGGTCAGGAGGTAGTATGTGTACATTTCCACTATCCAACTAGGTGCCTTTTCCGCTATGTACACTATCTCCCAAACCAATTTTCCAAGCCATTCCATGTTGAATGATAGATATGGAGTGAGAGAATGCCCTCCAGATGGTAGAGATGTCGAGTTTGTTCCTTATGGGACTACAAGCCATTCAAGGATTGAGAGATGGAAAATATATTTGTAGTATACCACTTCCTTCCACAAGCTGTTAGTAGTGAGTAACCACCATCCCATTTTGGCTACAAGAGCCTTTGAAAAATATTTGAGATCCTTCATTCCCCATCCCCCCATTTCTTGGGCCTAGAAATATGATCCCATCTTAACCAAGCAAAGGTTTTTCCCTCGTTACTTCCTCGCCATAAAAATCTACAACAAATGTATTGTATTTTGCTGATTATACAATTTGGAAACCAAGCCAGTGCCATCTAGTAAATCGGTATCGTTTCTAGTACTGAATTGATAAGCACCAACCTTCCTGCCCTTGATAGCCATTGTTGATGCCATATATTGATTCTATCTTCAATCTTTGCTACCAACCATGTCCAATCAACAATATGATATTTTTTGGGCTTGAACCTGTACCCCAACTATTTAAGGCCATCTTCAAAATCCAACTCTCTGAATGTAAAATGATGATGAGCATATAATATTTCATTTTGAGAGAAAAATGGATTTGAAATGGTTGATTTTGTGTGATTGGTTTCCATTCCCGTAGCCTTGCATAAAATGGATAGGAGTTGCAGTAAACATGAGGATTCCCTAATGGGAAAATGAGCACGTCATCTAAAAAGAGAAGGTGAGTGAGCGTGTTAGAGTTGGTTAATTTAACCCCATGAATATCCCCAAAATCTCTGACACTCAATATAAGTCTACTCAAACCTTCCATGATTAGAGGAAAAAGTAAAGGTGAGAGAGGTCATCCTTGTCTGAGGCCTATCTCAGAGTGAAAGAAATTGGATGCTACACCATTGATAAGTATACTGTAAGAGATCGAAGATATACAACACATTACCCATTTGATAAAGTTGTGAGGGAATCCAATCTGGGTAAGAATGGGGCAGATATAGGTCCAACTGACTCTATCAAATGATTTGGAGAGGTCTATCTTGAGGATGATACATTTCAATTTCTTGAGGTTAATAGAGTGCAATCGTTCTTGGGCCATGCCAATGGCTTCATGAATTTGTTGATGATTCGGAAATGTAAATTGTTCCATTGAGATGTGCTGGGATACGATGGGCTTAATGTGGTTGGAAATTTTTTTGGAGATGATCTTATATATACAGTTGTAGAGAGATATGGGCCTATAATCATCAAAGGTAGAGCGATTATCTGATTTGGGAATCAGAGTGTTGAAAGTTGCATTGAAGACATCAAACCATTCTCCCATTCACCCTGCAATATTCAACGGCAAGAAGGAGGTCTTTTCCAATAAGATAAAAAAATAAAAAATAAAATTCAATAGGCCATCCATCTGGGCCGAAAGCCTTTTCCTTTTTAAAACACTTCAATATTGCTTCTATTTCTCCAAAGGTGACAAGACTTTTTAGATTCTCAATCCCCTCTTCATCCACAAATCGAGGGAATTTTTCAACCACTTTGAAAATATTAGCAGTAAATGCTTCTTGAGGGGCTCTAAAGAGTCGACTAACATGTCTGATTCCCATGTCTCCTAGATGGTTGAATGATCGTGCTTATCTGCCCTCATCATATTTTAAGGACCAGATGGTATTTATGGCTTTCCTCCCTCTGGCACATTGATGGAAGAATTTGGTGTCATCATCTCCTGATTGGATCCATATGGTTCTGGTCTTGATTCTACAATCCTATTCATTTTGACGTAATAGTTTAAGTCTTTCACCCTAAAGTTGTGTTAGCTTCATCTTGGCTTTCGGGGAAATGAAACCATTATTGTCAGAGTCCACCAAGTTAGCCAGATCAGCCTTAATTTTCCAGAGATTTTCTTCATCCATATTCTGCTTCTCCTTAGCCCATACAATTCTTCTATGCTTGAGTCTGGTAAGGTTGTTGACAATGACCTCCGTGGGGATTCTGTCACCATCTTGTGAGAAGGTGATCCAAGTATCTTTAATGATTTGGTGAAATTTCTCATATTTTAACCAAGATGAATTAAATTTCAAGGGTGTCTTTGGTTTGAGGGCGTCCCCACAATTTCCAGGGGAATGGGAGAATGATCGGAAATGCTGTTGGAGCCAACCCATTGCGTGATCCTATTGAGACAATCCAAAAATGGTGCCTTTATGAGAAAACGATCTATTCTTCTAGAAAGCATTGCCTCACCAATCCTACGATTATGCCAGGTAGGCTAAATCCATGCCACTTCAAAGTTGTAACCATAATGGTCCAAGGGCTGCTCAAAGAAATTAGAGAGGGGGTCGATATGAGAATGGATTCCCCATGATTCTACATCTCCTAATGATAAGTTTAAATCTCCATTAGTGATAATATTATCATTGGCCATGAAAGGTGCCCACATTAAGCTTTCCCAATAATCCACCTCATTGTGCCAAGAACTGTAAATGTTAACCAGTCTAAGGGTGTGTCTGAGGTCTACCAAGAACACATCTGTTGCCAATAGCCCAACCCTTCCAGAGACATTTTCAAACTTCATGGATATATTATTGATGCCCATGGAAAAACCACCAGACCTCCCTTGTGCATCTAGGTCATGAAAGGTCCATCCAGGGAGGAGGGATTTAAACATATTAATAATGGCCTCACCATCACCAAGGGTATCTTGTAAGAAAATAACATCCAATTTTTCCAATTCAATCATCCTCCTAAGGGCCATTTGTTTGTTGGGGTTGGCTAGTCCCTTACAATTAAAGGAGAGGCACTTCATCCGGGAACCTCTATATGGTTTCCTTTTGCTCTAAGAACCCGATCAATAGAAGTTGTTTTCCGATTGCCACCTCCATCTTAGCTTTGAGAATGGATTTAGATATATTGGAATGTCTTCCTCTCCACTGCTTGGGTCCTTTAATGGGGGAGGCGCCACCAATTCCACATCCATCCTATTGGGGTGACTTGGAATTTGCATGGGATCAAAGTTTATAACTATAGTAGGTGTTATTCTTCGAGGAGGTATCTCCACTGATAGGGGCCGAGATAGGTGGGCCTTTAGGGATGGATGGGGAAGGGTTCGCCCAATGGGCATGGGCCGATGTCATAGGGTAGGAGATAGGATTTATGTTGCAAAAGGAAATAGAAACCATACACATAGGAATAGGTGCAGAATATAGTTTAGAAAGAAAATGACAAGACATATCCAGGGAGGATGGAGAGAGTAGAGAACTTGAAAGGAGACAAGATCTGAAAGAGTGTGAAAAAGTGACCCTTGCAAAAGATGGCCAAGCTGCCAGTTGCTAAGTGCCTATGAAAATATCTTCCTGGGGTGACTGTGACATGGTGTGTTCCTTCTGTGGAGATTCCTCTTGATCTAGATCTTTGGGGGAGGCCCCCAAGATCTAAAAGATTGAAATGGATTTTGGGGGAGAGGCCCCCAAGATTTGAAAAATTGAAATGCTAGAAGAAAAAGAGGAGAATGCCCAATAAACAAAACCATAAAGAATTTTTTTATTAAAACAGAGAATAACTATAAAATCTACATTGTGGCGAACAAATTGTCCTTTTACAAAATGCAACTTGTTACTTATAGTCTTTTTCAGTTACAATACCACGAGTCAATTCCATGGGTGAATGAATACCATGGGTGGATGTCACAATACCACAGGTCAATTCCATGGGTGAATGAATACCATGGGTGGATGTCACAATATCATGGGAAAATACCATGGGTGAATGAATACATGGGTGGATGTCACTTACAATACCATGTGTAAATTCCATGGGTGGATGAATAACATGGGTGGATGAATGCCATGGGTTGATGCCATTTTCTATTCAGATCATCTCTAATCCAACATTATTTTTCTGTGCCCCTGCCTTCTTAGGTACAAGCCTTGTGGGTATACTTCCTTTAGATATCAATGGTAAATCCTTGTAGAGATGTAAAACTTCATGGCATATTTTGCATCTAAAGGGAACCCCTTCATAGTCCAAACTTTGAATCCTGGTGATTCCACAAAACTTGAGTCTCATGATTTCCACCAAACCATCCCTGGTGTCAAAATGCACAAGAATGGGGGAAAAAACATATTTCCTATTTCTATAAATTATTTTTCATGGTCCAGATAGATGCCCAGATCATTCCTGATGCACTGCGATACATATTCTGACTAGAAATGAAGAGGAAGACCTAGAATTCCACCCAAATAGGACTTGCACCCAAATGCTCCTTATCTAGATAAAAAAGTGGTGTCCATCTTTTCAGAAGAATTGGTTCCATCTCAATGTGCCATAATTTTGAAATTACCCAATTAGCATGATTGGGAAGAGCGAAGTTCAGGGAAAGCCATCCCCTTGTCATGGTCATAACAGAAGACAACAAATCAAGAGTATGGCCCCAAACCCCAACTACCTATCGCTTAATACTTGATGTGGAATAGTTTCGTTCGCGAACTCTTCCAACCAAAACTATGGTTGTGGTGTCCAAGACCTGCGCCATTTTGGTTCCTTTCCCAAAGACCAACATATGACGTCTCTCCCTAAATTTGGTGCGTTTTGATTTTTTTCTAGATTTCCTCTGTGATCCCTCCTCCGAGAGTCGTATTCCATGGTTCAGAAAGTCCTCTGCTTCTGAAACCCTAGTGTTCGGCTCATAGGTTCCTCTCTCCCTAACTCTTCGTAACAGATAACATCCATGTTTTCCATATAAACCTCGTCCTGTGCTACAAAGGCTTCCTCAAGCCCTGTCCCTAGAGAGGAGAGTTGTTCTTGCTCCCATAACAAAATCTTTGATGGTGATGAGATTGAGAAAATAGGTTGCGGCTGAGAAAATGCCAAATATGACACTAAAGGTTCATTTTTTTCAATTAATCCCATAATCGTCTCAAAGGGTTCAAACCCTAATGCATTATAGAGAGAGTTATTTTAATTTTTGTTTGTAATTATATTCTAGTTAACATGGAGTATGCTATTATTATTTTTTATAACTTATATCTATTTTTTAAAACCAACATATGATGACGTAAGTGTTACCCCACATTGATGATATTTTCTGTATACTCCATTTTCTTTGCCTCATGTTCAGTCCTTATTTATGAGAAATTTGAAATACATTAATAATTTATGAGATGCCTTAGAGAGGAAGAGAAAATATCTAAAGGATACCTAGTTAAAATTTTGAGAAAAGGGTGCTAGGTCATTCATGAATGTATACATTCCTTGTAGATTAAAACTGCTAATTGTAATTTACTAAAACAATAGACTTGAATCCACTCTACCAACTGCAGAAACAATTAACCATCACTGTTGGCATTATGACATAGGTTTGGCACTATGACACAGGTGTTGTACTTGATGGCAACTCACTCAGATGACAGATCACAGTTCAGGATCACAGAATGAAGGAAAAAGAGGTATACGTAGGTTCCTCTTGACCAAACAACATATACATGCGGGTTCGCAGACCAAAAGATGTGTATGCGTATACACGCACTTTCACACAAGGAAAAGTACGTACATGTTGGAAAACTTGGTTTTGGTCTATGGTATTTGGTCCTTGGTATTTTGACCCATGGTATTGGTCCAAGGTATATTGTCTGAAGTATTGACCCCAGGTATTTGGTCCAAGGTATTGATTCTAAAGTGGTTTTGGACCATGATATTGAGTAAGGCCTAAGACTATAAAAGGAGGAGGAGATCATTAGGCAAAGGCACTCAAGTATTGAATATCCAATGAAGAGTAAGACCTAGAACACTGGTCTTTGGGTTATGGTGCATAGCTGGATCTGAATCAAGGAGGAACTTGAGCACATGAAGAAGGATAAGTTCTATTGATGGGTCAAGATCTTTAGGCTTGAAGAGAAGTATCCTTATGTGGTTTTGATCTTTTATAATTGGTGCATGTCATAATCTGTAAATCTAATGATCTAGGTATAACTGATGTCTGAATAGTTGTAAAGGTTAAATCATATTTTACAGATCTGTATGCAAGTTCAGTATAGCAAAGGCACATATACATGCTGGTTCGACATTTAAAAACAATGTATATGTAGGTTTGCCGTCAGATAACAGTTTATGAACGCAGGTTCGACACATTGAAGTAGTGTACGTCAAATAAAATATGTGTTAGCTACTTCTGTCAGATCTTGCAGTGTTCTTGGTTTTGCATTGGGTTCTGGTTACAACATTCAAAAAAGTGATTGTTTGATTCAATTTTTGGTTGGTGCAAAGGAGATTGATTGATACAAATATATTTGATGTTTGATTGATGTTATTGATGGATCCAGTCTAAAAATTTGTGAAACGTGGTCCCTGGAAGAAAAGAGAAGGTTGTATCCTTCTATAGGTTAGCATCTACATACTAGAAAACACATCAGCTAGTACAAGAGGTAAGGGGGTTGTAGCTACCTTCCAGGAAAAGATGGAGAATGAGAGAAGGTTGTAGCCTTCTACAGGTAGAATCCTGCGTACTAGTATAAGGCTGCACTAGTACAAAATTTGTAAAAGAAGTTTCTTGTTAAAGAAAGATTGAGATGATTGCAGCAGGTGATTTTCATGCACATTGGGTTTCCACCTTATATCTTGTGTTCATGTGTGTGATTTTCTGTTCTGTTTACTGCATCTGATTACTGGTTATATGGTTCTGATACACAGATTAAATATCAACTAACTAAATTATAAGATTGCAAGGTATATGTTGGTTGATCTAAACACAGTTGCGTATACACGCATGTTTCATTAATAGAAGTAGCGTATATAAATCTGTTTATGGAAATGAAATATTGTTAAATTGCTAATACTGATTCAACTCCCCCCTCTCAGTATTATTTCCAACAATTGGTATAAGAGCAGGTCCTTCAGAAAAAGGTTGATTTCTTGAAGGAAGATCTATCATCATGAGTACCTATGAAAGAGAGGGATCCATTAGATCACCAATCTTCAATGGGAGAAACTTCGTCTATTGGAAGGTAAGAACCATAACCTATCTTCAATCTCTTGGAACGGAAGTTTGGGAAATCGTGGAAGGAGGATACACATTTCCATCAGCAATTCCTATAGATACTGCATGTAAAAAGTAGTATGAAACAAATGCCAAGGATGTCAACACACTATTGGGAGTCTATCACAATCAGAATTTGTCAAGGTTATGTAGCACAAAACCGCCAAAGAAATATGGGACAAGATCGTTCCAAGCTATGAAGGAGACAATTGGGTAATGTAGGTTTTAACCCCGTACAGAAATTACCTTCATATGAATTCTAAAACACAGAAAATAAACGATGGAAGAGAATAACACATAAAACACATATACACAGAGATTTTCCCCTGGATCCCAAAATTGGTACTACCAGCTTGATTTTTCATTATGTTCCTTTAAATGTTAGAATACATATTTATACATGCCAAAGCATCCAATACCATGGACCGAAAAACCATAGATAGGTTTTCCCAACCTAATATAGGGTCCAATTTTTTTTTTCTCGGGGTGTTGCCCCAGACCCCGTAGAAGGGGGCTACTCGCGCCCCTCAAACCGTCCAGACAGGGGGGGTTGTCGTCCCCCCTGTGACCCCCCCATTGCATAATTGGCACAATGAAGGGGGGGATCTTACCCCCCTCTAATCCCATGGTTCACTATGTAGTTTAGTCGTGGAAAGAATATAACACAACCTAACATTCTCCCACTTTTTGTTTTCTTTCCACAGGGGGCCACAAGAGAGCTTAGTCATTTTTTCAGCCCTGAAATGCCCATTTTTTCTCTACACCAGAAGAACTTCTCAGAGCTCACAAATTTTGTCAATGCATCTGCAGTATTCTTCAAAGTGTCCACCTTTACCAGCAACACCTTTTTTTCTTCTATCATATCCCTCACAAAGTGATACTAAACATCAATGTGCTTTGTCTTTGAATGATAAGCGGGGTTCTTTGCTAGGAAAATTGCACTTTGGCTGTCACAGTCTATCCTTATAGCTCCCTATACTAACCCCATATTTGAATACAATCTCTACAACCAAACTGCTTCGTTTCTTGCATGAGTGGCTGCCATGTATTCTGCCTCTGTAGTTGATAGCGCCACTATAGATTGTTTCTTACTCATCCAACTGACTGCACCTCCAAATAGGTTAAATACATACCCACTTGTAGATCTTCTCTGATCCAGATCTCCAGCTTAGTCTGCATCAAAAAAGCCATGAATATCCAACACTTTGTCTAATCCTGGTCTTCCTTGGTAGCACAAACCATAATCACTAGTGCCACGCAAATAACTGAAAACCCGCTTCACTACTATCCAATGCTCCTTTCCTGGTTTTGACATAAACCTGCTCAATACTCCCACTACATGTGCAATGTTTGGTCTAGTACAGACCATTGCATACATGAGGATACTGATTGCACTTGCATATGGAACACAGGACATGTCCTCTTCCTCTTCTTGTGTCTTGGGACACTGTTCAACAGATGGCTTTACACCTACAGGAATAGGAACCTTCACCGGTTTACTATCCTGCATATTAAACCTCTGCAATATTGTCTCGACATACTTCCTTTGGTTTAACCAGAGCTTCCTCTTTGCAAAATCTCTTTTAATTTCCATGCCCAAAATATAGTTTGCAACACCAAGATATTTCATGTCGAATTTGGAGGACAATTGGGTCTTCAAATCCTGGATAATTTCTTTGTCATTTCCAACCAGCAACATATCATCCACATACAAGACCAGATAAATAACACAGTCACCAATTAATTTAAAATACACACAGTGATCTTCTTTGCTTCTGGTGAAGCCAAGTCCCCATATAAATGTATCAAATTTCTGATACCACAACCTTGGTGATTGTTTTAACCCATACAGAGACTTCTTTAACTTGCATACCAGTTCTTTCTTACCCTTCACCACAAAGCCTTCAGGTTGCTTCATGTAGATCTCCTCTTCCAGATCCCTGTGAAGAAATGTTGTCTTCACATCCATCTGTAAGTAGCAACAATAGATAAAAGTAATCTAATAGAAGTTACCTTGGCAACAGGAGAAAAAATATCACCAAAATCAATTCTCGACACCTGGGAATAACATTTTTCTACCAACCGAGCTTTGTATTTCTCCACCTTTCCTTTTGCATTTGTCTTCTTCTTGAACACCCATTTGCTGCCAATGGGTTTCCTTCTAGCAGGCAACTCCACTAGATCCCAAGTCTCATTTTTGTGCAAAGATGCCATTTCATCAACCATGGTCTCTTTCCAGAGTTTTCCATCCTCTGAATCTACTGCTTCCTTCACAGTTCTAGGATCATCATCAGTAACAGATAAATTAAAATTTGAACAAAAAGCAGATGGACTATACCTTTATGGCTACCTTCTTTCTCGAACTGATCTTCTTACACCCAGAGTTTGTGGCTCTTCATCTTCTGATTCCTCCTCTGCTGTAGAGTCTGATTCTTCCTCCTTTATCTAAAACTCTATCTTCTCAGGTTCCCTTGGTTGGACTTCATGTTTAATAACATCTTTCACCTCTCTGAACACCACATCTCAACTGTACACAACCTTCCTTGTCGCTGGGCTCCAAAGCTTATAACCCTTTAAACCATCCTTATACCCAATAAAGATGCACCTTTCAGATTTACTATCCAACTTGATTCGTTTCTCCTTTGGAACATGTACATATGCATCACGTCCAAATACCCTTAGATGTGAAAGAGATGGTTTCTTACTAGCCCATACCTCTTGTGGAGTTTTATCCTCCAATGCTGATGAAGGTAATCTGTTGACCAGGTAACATGTTGTCTCCACTGCCTCTGCCCAGAATTCTTGTCCTAACCCAGCACCACTGAGCATGCTTCTCTCCCTTTCCATCAAAGTTTTGTTCATTCTTTCTACAACTCCATTTTGCTAAGGTGTATATGGAGTAGTCTTCTGCCGTGCTATACCACACTTCTTACAGAATTCTTCAAATTCCTTACTGCAAAAATCTCCACTGTTATCTGTCCTCAACACCATTATTTTCTTCTCTGTTTGGTTTTCCACCAGAGGCTTAAATTCTTTAAACCTGTCAAAGACTTCAGATTTCTTCTTAAGGAAATATATCCATGTATTCCTTGAGAAGTCATCTATAAATGATACATAGTACACATACTTACCTAGTGATGGAACCTTCACAGATCCAAACACATCACTGTGCACAAGCTCTAATATCTATTTCGCCCTCTTACCACCAGAGGGGAAACTCACCCAATTTTGCTTCCCATATACACAATTTTCACAGAAGTCAAAATCCAGAGAGCTATTACTCATACCTTCTACCATACCTTTACCATGAAGTATTCAAAGGCCCTTTTCTCCAACATGTCTAAGCCTTTGATGCCACATCATGGTCTTCTCTCCCGAGACCATTAGATTTTCTGCTCCACTTTCAAGAACCACAGAACTGTTACACCCATCAACAACAGTGCTACCTTACAGCATGTACAGAGTTCCATTCTGAACTCCCCACATCAATACCAGTGTTCCCCGAACCATCTTGTAGGTATCCTTCTCAAACACTATTTTTACACCTACATCATCCAGCTTGCTTACAAAAATCAGATTTCTGGCCAATGCAGGAATATGCAGAACACCCGGAAGTGTTCTAACCCTTCCACCTTGCAACTTCAACTTTACTTTTCCACGACCAATGATTCTAGCCTTCCTGTCATCCCCTAAGAAGATATCACCACCATCATATTTATCATACTCGCAGAACCACTCTCTATGGGGAGTGAAGTGAAAGGATGCACCTGAGTCAATCAACCATGCCTCATGATCTACATGTGTACTTGAAGAAGCCAAGTACACATCCCCACCTTCATCTAAGGTGGTTTTCGCCTCTGCAGAAGAAACATCATCAGATCCCTTTCCTTTATCAGGAGATTTAGATTTATAATCCCTTTTGAAGTGCCCTTCCTTTCCGCATTTCTAGCACACCACCTTTACAGGTTTTCCTGGAGATTTAGATCTCCCTCTAGATTTAGATCTCCCACTCGATGACTTATTTTTGTTTCTGTTCTAGGACTATCCTTGTACAGACAAGGCATCACCATTCTGGCTCTCCCTATTTTTCTGTCTCATCTCCTCTGTCAGCAAGGTTGAGGCTATTTCATCAAACTGAAAGGCAGTTGCATTGATACCTATTGCAATAACTAGACTATCCCACGAATCTGGTAGAGAACACAACAAACTGATGCACTTATCTTCATATGAAATTTTAATATCAACAGGCGCTAACTCACTTACCATAGTATTAAATGCATTCAAATGCTTTGTCACAGAGTCTCTATATTTCATCCTTAGGCTATACAACTTTTTCTGCAGGAACAGTTTATTCACTAGAGACTTAGATTGGTACAAAGTCCCTAACTTGTCCCACAAAGCCTTCGACATAGCTTCCTCTGATACATTTAGCAATACTGAATCTGAGACACACAATCATATTGTGCTCTTTGCCTTCCGATCCAACTTCTTCCATTCTTCATCGGACACTCCCGTTGGTTTAGTACCCAGATCTACTGCGATCCACTGATCTTTATCCACCAACAAATCCTCCATCTTGAGTTTCCACAACTCAAAACTATGACCATTAAATTTCTCGATCTCTATCGTTCCACTGCTCACCATCTTCTTTCACCGCTAAAATCAATCTCGCAGATCTCCCATTGAACAAGGTCTACCACAGGCCTGAGTGAAACCCCTCAGCAACAAAGGCATCCCCTTGAAGCAAAAACCACTCTAATACCAAATGTAGGTTTTAAACCCATACAAGAATTACCTGCATATGAATTATAAAACACAGAAAATAAATGATGCAAGAGCATAACACATAAAACACATATACACAGAGATTTTCCCCTAGGTCCAAAAACCAGGACTACCATCTTGATCTTTCATTATGTTCCTTTTAATGTTACAATACATATTTATACATGTTGAAGCATCCAATACCATGGACCAAAAACCATCACGTCCAAAACCATGGACCGAAAAACCATAGGTAGGTTTGCACAACCTAATATAGGGTCCAAAATTTTTATTTCCTGGGGCGCTGCCTTGGACCCCGTAGAGGGGGGTTGCCTGCCCCCCTCAAAAACCCCGGACAAGGGGGGGATACCACCCCCCTTGTGACCCCCCCGCTGTGCAATCAACAGAACGAAGGGTGGGCTCCTCCCCCCCTCTAACCCCCCGGTTCACTATGTAGGTTAGTTGTGGAAAGAATATAACACAACCCAACAAGTAAAACATACAAAACTACAATCTCTCAGAATTCAATATGAAACTCTCAAAATGCACAATGATGAAAGTATAGCTAATTACTTCTTACATATAGATGAGATTGTTAATCGCATGAAAAACTTGGGTGAAGAGATAAAAGAAGTTACTGTAGTTGAAAAGGTTTTGAGATCCCTGTCTTCTAAGTTTGAATCAAAAGTTTCTGCCATAGAAGAAAAGCAGAATCTTTAGAGTATTACTATGACACAGCTGCATGGAATCCTAACTGCTTTCGAAATGAGAAAAGGGGGTCCATCAGATATGAGAGAAACTGCATTCAAGGCTTCGGGAAGAGAAGAGCTCAATGAATTGGGACACATTTCAGAAGGAGAGGAAGAAGCAAACTTTGTCAAGAACCTTCAACGGGGTTCTGGAAGATTCAGAGGTAAACTACCTTTCAAATGCTTTGCTTGTGGAAGAGTCAGTCATTATGCAGCCAAATGTCCTCATAAAGATAAGTTAGATAAAGGTAAGGAACCAAAAAAATGGAATAGAAAATAGAATGTAAGTAAGAAGAGCTACTATACACATGAAGATAGCGATGGTTTATCAAATAGTGATGAAGATGAACATGGTAATGATTATAGACTTTTGATGGCTTTTGAAGATGATGATTTCTTGGATGCTTTAGATGAAGATGGTCTCTGTGAAGAAATTCCTAAAATTAAAAAATATGTTTAGAAGAAAAGAGTATGATTATAGATACTCTGACATTCCAACTTTTTGAAAGGGAAAAACACAATGAAAAGTTAGAATGTGAAATTGTGGGTCTAAGAAAAGATATTGAGAAAACAAAATCTCTCAATCTTAGATTTGCTAAAGGTTCAGAAAATTGAGATGAAATTATCAAAGGCAACGTTCTCCTTTGATGAAGACATGTCTTGGATATACAGAAGAAGCATCTCAAGAACAGAAGCCATCAACCTCCAAAAGTTATCTTGATGCAGCAAGGAGAAGTGAATAGGTTGACAATCGTCAGCAAAGGCATAAAGCAGATCATCAGGTAAATCAAGTTCAATCTACTTCAAGGATGAACAGAAGCTATAACCAACCATAGGTAAATCAGTCTTAATTTTCTTCAAGAATGAATGTCAATGGAAACTACAATCACCAGGTCAGTAGATTCGATAATCACAGGAATTTCTTTAATGGCCAATGTTTTTCATGTCACAACTTTGGACACAAAGCTGCTCAATGTGTTGCTTACAAGACCATCATGACTTGAGAAGCACAAAATCAAAGGAATGTGTCTGGGATCATGAAAAGGACCTACAATAACTTTTCTCCTCTTGAAAATGAAACAGAATGCTCTATCTGTAACAACTTCGGTCATGAAGATTCTGAATGCAGGAGTAAATTTCGGCAAACATCTCAGAAGGAGCAAGCTTCATTGGGTCCCAAAACATGGAGAAAGAAAAAACCACAAACAGAAAGATGTGGAATAGCCTTATATGTAGAAGGACAAGAAAATTAGTGGTATATCAACAGTGGATGCTCAAAACACATGACAGGTGATAAAGAAAAACTTCAGCCATATAATGCCTTAGAAAAGGAAAAGAAGGTCTCATTTGGTAATGACACTCCTGCAGTCATAAAAGGTAAAGGCTTTGTTCTCTTAAAAGAAAAGGTTAAAGCTGGGAATGTTATGTATGTAGATGGTCTAAAGCATAATCTATTGAGTGTCAGTCAAATGTGTGATCAAGGAAATGAGGTAGTATTTCGATCAAATGGATGTGTTGTTCATGAGCTTGATACATGAGAAACAATGATCAAAGGTGTAATAACTCCAAACAACTTGTACATACTAAAGGGGGGACAACAACAGTGCTACCTAAGAAAAATTATGAACACTCGCTATGGCATAGAAGATTGGGGCATCTAAGCTTCCCTGAAATAAGAAAAGCACACAGATACAAGGCTGTTCATGATCTTCCTGATATAAGCATTCAGGAAAACACAATATGCAAATCATGTCAATTTGGTAAGCAAACCAGAGCACATTTCCATGAGAAGGAAGGATCAGCTAGTAAACCTCTTGAACTTGTTCACACTAATTTATGTGGTCCATCTAAGAAAAATTCACCTCATGGAGAAGAATACTTTATATTGTTCATTGATGACTTTTCCAGAATGTGTTGGATAGGACTTATAAAGCATAAATATGAAGCTTTCGAAAAGTTCAAAGCCTTCAAAGCCTTGGTTGAAAATGAATCAGATCACAAAATCAAATGCCTTAGGTCTGATCGAGGAGGGGAATTTACCTCGAATGAATTCTTCGACTTTTGTGAAGAACATGGAATAAGAAGGGAATTGTCTACAACAAGAACTCCTCAACCAAATGGAGTGGTAGAAATGATGAACAGAACTGTTCAACAAATGGCTCGTGCTATGCTAGATGAGTCTGGAACTCTTGCAACCTTTTGGGGAGAAGCTGCATTTGCTGCCATCACTATTCTCAAGAAAACAAATTTCTGGGTAAACAACACTCAAATTCCACATGAACTTTGGTATGGTAAGACTCCTACTGTAAAATGCTTCAAAGTTTTTGGAAACAAATGTTACATCAAAAGGACTGATGAAAAACTTGGCAAGTTTAAACCTAGAGCAGATGAAGGCATTCTCCTTGGTTACTCTTCCTAAAGTAAAGGAAACAAGTTTTATAATAAAAGACTTGGGAAAATTGTTGAAAGTGTTGATGTTGTGGTTGATGAAGTAGGAAAAAATCCAAAGTAGGTAAAAATTGAAGATTATGAAGAAGATGAGGACTATCCTTCCACATCAAATCAGACAAATTTTGAAGAAGAAACCAATGAGGCACCAGAAGAATAGATAAGGGTAGAAGAAAAGACTCCATCCAGGTATGTTCAGAAGAATCATCCAGAGACTCAAATTTTGGGGCAGAAAGAGGCAAGAGTGCAGACAAGAAGAAGTATTACAGAAGCTTCAAGCTATCTAGCATTGCTTTCCTCCGTTGAACTGCAAAATGTAAATGAAGCATGCAAAGATGAATGTTGGGTCAAGGCCATGAATGAGGAACTTGAGCAGATTAAAAAGAATAATACTTGGGAATTGGTTCCTAGACCTAATGATAAGAATGTCATTGGAACCAAATGGATATTCAAAAACAAGCTGAATTAAAATGGAGAAGTTATTAGAAACAAGGCTAGACTTGTTTGTAAAGGGTATGCTCAACAAGAAGGTATAGACTTTGAAGAAACTTTTGCACCTGTTTCTAGACTTGAAGCCATAAGAATGTTTCTTACTCTTTCTAGTTTTCAGAAGTTCAAAGTATATCAAATGGATGTGAAATCTGCCTTTCTTAATGGAGACCTAGAAGAAGTGTATATTGAGCAACCAGATGGATTGATCCTTGGAAATGATCCAAAGCTCGTATGCAGACTTAGAAAGGCTCTCTATGGTCTTAAACAAGCTCCAAGGGCTTGGTATTATCATCTTGACAAATACCTTCATCAACAAGGTTTTTCAAAAGGATCAGCTGATAGCAATCTATATATAAAAATTGACAATGATAAATTGCTAATACTTGTTGTGTATGTTGATGATATCATTTTTGGTAGTAATGAAGAAGCCAGGAGTCAAAAATTTACCTTAGTAATGCAGAAATAATTTGAAATGTCCCTGCTTGGTGACCTCACATATTTTCTTGGCTTACAAGCTCAACAAAATAAAGATGGTATTTATTTATCACAAACCAAGTACCTCAAGCAGATCTTGAAGAAATATGGCATGGAAGATTCTAAACCAATATGTATCCCTATGGTAATAGGATGCAGCCTCAGTGCAAATAATGAATCGACAACACTACATCAACCAACCTACATATCCATGATTGGTAGTCTGCTCTATCTAACAGGTACCTGACCAGACATCATGCATGCAGTGGGAATAGTTGGAAGATTCCAAGAAAATCCAAAGGAATCACACCTGCAGGCAGTCAAAAGGATCTTCAAATATCTTCAAGGAACTCAGAATTTTGGCTTATGGTATCCTAGGGACATAGATATTACACTTCATGCATACACAGATGCAGATTGGGTAGGAAGCATGGATGATAGAAAAAGCACTAGTGGTGGTGCATTCTATATGGGTTCCAGATTAGTGTCTTGGTTCACCAAGAAAAAAAATTCAAATGCAGTATCTACAGTTGAATCAGAATATTTGGCTGCTGCATCTTGTTGTACACAACTCCTTTGGATGATGCAAACATTGCAAGGCATTTAGATCACATGGACTCCACCCATCTCCATTCTATGTGATAATACAAGTGCAATCGGTATTTCAAAGAATCCAGTCATGCATTCCAAGACCAAGCACATACCTATCAAATATCATTTTCTCCGGGAATAAGTGCTTGAACAAAAGGTCAAATTGGAGTATGTTCCCCTCAAGGAACAAGTTGCTAATATATTCACCAAACCACTGCCTAGAGAGCCATTTGAATACCTCAGACAGAAGCTGGGAATAGTTGATGCATCATCTTGCTGTTGACACTTATCTGTTTCAGAGAACAATGGTTGTACGCGAGTTTCATGAAGTGCATCTACGTACATATGCCGGTTTCTGTGGATACAACCACGTATATGTTGTTTTGAAGAATATTAGTGGGCCAGATTTAGGATGAAAAGAGTCTGATATGGGTCTAATAGCGATCATCTGGCACATGTTCAGGGGGAGCATATACTTCTAATAATGCATTATCATTGTTGGCATTACCTTAGAAGATGTTGGTACAATTTCACAGTTGTTTTTTATTCAAGTGGAATAGATGTAGAGGGAGATCATGGTTGCTGGTTTGGATGGTGATTGACAGATGCTGCTGATGATAGTTTCTGATGACTATCATAGTCTTGTTTTAGATATTTTGTCTCTATGTTATGTATAACTTTTATTATCAAGGTCATGTAACAACCTATTTTGTTTCCCCACTATGCCTAGGATGGATGATGTAATATTCTTGTTTTATCATGTATAAACTTTTGATGTATCCCCACTTGGTTGGGTGGATGAGTAAATCTTGGTGTATCCCCACTTGGTTGGGAGATGGATTTATGTATGAGTCTTTGGTGATAGGAAGGTCATTTATGATGTATAGAGTCATGTTCTTCTTGTAGAACATCTTTTTTCAGACCTTGCTTATAGTCAGGGGGAGCATAAATAGCACACTTCAGCATATCAAAGAATTCAACATGTACTGAGGGGGAGCATAACCCTTTTCCCTTGATGACAAAGGGGAAGAATGAATTGGGGTTGCCATAAAGTCCAAAGGGGGAGATTGTTGGCATTATGAAACAGGTTTGGCGCTATGACACAGGTGTTGTCCTTGATGGCAACTCACTTAGATGACAGATCATAGTTCAGGATCACAGAATGAAGGAAAAAGAGGTATACGCAGGTTCCCCTTGATCAAACCACGTATACATGCGGGTTCACAGAGCAAAAGATGCATATGCATATACACACACTTTCATGCAAGGAAAAGCACGTACATGTTGGAAAACTTGGTTTTGTTCCGTGGTATTTGGTCCTTGTTATTTTTACCCATGGTATTGGTCCAAGGTATCTTGTTTGAAGTATTGACCCCAGGTATTTGGTCCAAGGTATTGATTCTAAAGTGGTTTTGGACCATGATATTGAGTAAGGCCTAAGACTATAAAAGGAGGAGGAGATCATTAGGCAAAGACACTCAAGTATTGAATATATAATGAAGAGAAAGACCTAGAATATTGGTCTTTGGGTTATGGTGCACAATTGGATCTGAATCAAGGAGGAACATGAGTGCTTGAAGAAGGATAATTTCTATTGATGGGTCAAGATCTTTAGGCTTGAAGAGAAGTATCCTTGTGTGGTTTTGATCTTTTATAATTGGCACATGTCGTAATCTATAAATTTGATGATCTGGGTATAACTAATGTCTGAATAGTTGTAAAGGTTAAATCATCTTTTACAGATCTATATGCAGGTTTAGTATAGCAAAGATGCATATACAAGCTGGTTTGGCATTTAAAAACAGTGTATACGCAGGTCTTCCTTCAGATAACAACGTATGAATGTAGGTTCGACACATTGAAGTGGTGTACATCTCATAAAATATGTGTTAGCTACTTCTGTCTGTTGTTTCAGTGTTCTGGGTTCTGCATTGGGTTTTGGTTACTGTTACTGTGTTTTGGTTACAACATTCAGAAAATTGATTGTTTGATTCAGTTTTTGGTTGGTGCAAAGGAGATTGATTGACATAGATATATTTGATGTTTGATTGATCTTATTGATGGATCCAGTCGGAAAGTTTATGAAACGTGGTCCCCGAAAGAAAAGAGAAGGCTGTAGCCTTCTGCCTGTCAGCACTTACGTACTAGAAAACACATCAGCTAGCATAGGAGCTAAGGGGGTTGTAGCTCCCTTCCAGGAAAAGTTGGAGAATGAGAGAAGGTTGTAGCCTTCTGCAGGTAGAAGCCTGCGTACTAGTATAAGGCTGCACCAGTAAAAAAATTGTAAAAGAAGTTTCTTATTAAAGAAAGATTGAGACGATTGTAGCAGGTCGTTTTCACCCACATTGGGTTTCCACCTTATATCTTGTGTTCATGTGTGTGATTGCCTATTATGTTTACTGCATCTAATTACTGGTTATATGGTTATGATATATAGATTAAATATCAACCAACTAAGTGATAATATTGCAAGGTATACGCTGGTTGCTCTAAACATAGTTGCATATACATGAAGGTTTCATTAATAGAAGTAGCGTATATAAATCTGTTTATGGAAATGAAATATTGTTAAATTTCTAATACTGATTCACCCCCCCTCTTAGTATTATTTCCAACAATCACGAAATCACGAAGCATACAAGAGAAATAATTCAATCAACACATCACACTAAGTTTTCTTGGGGAAATCCACAACTAAAAACCCCTTCTCTATGTATATTTCATTAGTTAGAAAAATATGAGAAGATTACTATGCTTTGCTCAGGCCCGAGCAACCTCTACATTATCTTTATCTGTTTCTCTACTTCCTAGACAAGCCTTGGCCAATACTTAACCAATTTTCTGCTTGCCCAAGTCCCTATTTCCTTGCACTATTTCGTTGGGAATTAGACCCTATTAATTAGGTAAATTCCTAAATTGGAATTGTGCAATCCATCATAGGCCTTCCTCTGCCTACATGCACCACATGTACAATTTGGATGATTATAAAACTGATAGTATGCTACCCTTGAACTCCAATCTCAAGTGGATAACTCATAGATCACACATGCATGAGTTATTTATGGCTGAATCATTAGTTAACTTGTTGAACACTGAAGCTTCAATCTATTGCTAGACCTCCCACTAGTTCCTCCAACAGTTGGAACTAGTTTAACCGACTTTAACTTAGTTAAACTAAATTAATTAATTACAACTCAAAATAAACTCAACTAGGGCACCTATAAAGTAGGAACCACTCTACATGACTCAAGTTATACCCTCAACTTGAATTAACTGAGTCAACTAAGTCAAATTAAATTAGTTAACTCGTACAAGTTGTCTTGTGATGGGGAGTTACAATTTTTCTCCTAATTTAATTCAAGGGAAATTAAATTAGGATTTTTCTTGTTGCATTTTCAACACTTTCTCTCAGCAAGAAAGGGATTATCAGATACCCCAATCATTCATCTATGGAACTCAAATTTTCCTCTTGATAGTGCCTTAGTCAAGATATCTGCATCCTGTTCCTCTGTAGGAATATGCTCTAGCAACATGATCCGCCTCTGTACACAATCTCTGAGATGGTGATACCGAATGTTGATATGCTTGGATCGATCATGAAAAACTGGATTCTTAGAGAGTTTGATACAACTATGATTGTCATAGTAAATCAATGTAGGATACATCTGTTGACCAAATAACCCAACAAGGATATTCCTCATCTAGATAGCCTCACAAGATACTTAACTAGAAGCCATGTACTATGCTTTTGCTAAACTAAGTGCAACTAATATCTTCTTCCTGTTATACCAAGAAACTGCTGTTGAACCAATACTGAAGATTCCCCCTAATGTGCTCTTCCTGTTTGATGGACTCCCTGCCCAATCTACATCTGTGAAGCCTTGAAGCTTCACTCCCTCTATCCATTTGTACTAAAGACCAAATTGAGTGGTGTCTCTGAGGTATCTCAACACATGTTTAACTACCTTCCAATAGAGTTTGGTTGGATTAACCATTTCTTGACTAAGTTGGTTAACTGGAAAATACATGTCTAGTCATGTGTTCACAAAGTAGATAAGTGAACCCACAAGCTGCCTGTAGATGGTAGTCACTACCACTTCACCTGAAGTAACATCTTCCTTCCTCCAATTCCCATCTAGAGGAGTCTCCATGGGTTTGCTACTCTCGATGTGGATTTTCTTGAGTATCTCATTGGATTACTTTCCCGAGTGAAAAATAGTTCCTCATCTCCTTGCCATACTTCCATACCAAGGAAATAATGCATGAGCCCCAGGTCCTTCATCTTGAATTCTCTTGCAAGATCCTCTTTTCAATATTTGACCAGCTTCTCATCATCTGTTACAATTAAATCATTAACATATAATACTATAATCAATAAGTTACCTTATACCACAGTATGGTAAAGGTTTGCATCTGCTTCACTTTTGGTGAAACCCAAACTCATGAAATAGTTGTTGATCCTAGTGTACCAAGCACGAGGTGCTTGTTTTAATCCATACAATGCTCGCTTGAGTCTACACACATGCGACTTTATGTCAAAGGTCACAAATACTTTCGGATGCTCAATGTACAACTCTTCCTCACTCAATCCATTGAGGAAGGTTGTATTCACATCCATTTGATGTATCTTCCATCCCATCTACGTTGAAAGTGATAAAATAGATATGATTGAAGAGTACCTTGCTACTAGAGAAAAGGTATCCTCGTAATCAATTCCCAACACCTGAGAGAACCCCTTGGCCAAAAATATGGCCTTGTGTTTCTTGACACTCCCATCTACTACTTGCTTCACCTTGTAGATCCACCTAGAACCTACCATTGAATTGTCCTCTGGTCTTGGGACAACTTCACAAGCACTGTTCCTGATAATGGAATCATATTCCTTTACCATGGCATCAATCCATACTGGTTTTTTCACCGCTTCCTCGATTGAGGATGTTCAATCTCTACACTCTCACTCATCAGAGCCATGTAGCTAGTGTACCAATCTGGTGACCTCCTCTGTCTGTGCTATGATGTGGGTTCTCCCACATTCTCTCTAGCATCATGAATCAATCTGTTAGCTTCTCTGGTACGCTTACTTCCATCTCTAGATGTCTCTGCATGAGTGGGTGCTTCCACTCTCTACTCCTTTGCTTGTGGCTACTCCACAACATCCTGAGGTTGTTGCTTTGGAGTGAAAATCTACTCAAATACATGCAAATGAATCTCCCTCTCAAGGGAACATCTCATGGCCTTATCTTTACCAAAATTCACATCTATACAAACAACTGTCATTCTGTGAGATGAAAATTACACCTGATAGTTGTGAGGTGTATCACTGTATGCCAAAAATATGCCCAACTCTGATATCGGTTTTAGATTTTTCATTGCATCCTTGGAAACATGATAGTACACTAATGAACCAAAGATCTTGAAATCTGCCACATCTGGTTTCTTACCCAAAAAATCTTCTTCTGGTGTACTCATCCCGATAATCCGATGAGGATTCTTGTTCTGCACATATATTGTTGTGTTGCAGGCTTCAACCCATAAATGCAATGGTAGGCCCTAATTATGCAACATCGCTCGTGAAAATCACACAATACTTATGTTCTTCCTTTCAACAACCCCATTCTACTGTGGGTTATGGGTTGTTATTAACTCCCATCGAATGCCTTCTGCTATCGGTTCTAGCTTTTTCCTTGCATCCTTAGAAACATGACAGTAAACTAATGAACCAAAGATCCTGAAGTCTGCCACATTTGGTTTCTTACCTAAAAAATATTTCTCTAGTTTACCCATCTTGAGAATCAAATGAGCATTCTTGTTCTGCACATATACTACTATGTTTCATGCTTCAACCCATAAATGCAACAGTAGGCCTTGATCATGCAACATCGCTCGTGAATCTCCCACAATAATTATGTTCTTTGTTTCAACAACCCCATTCTACTGTGGGTTATGGGTTTCTATTAACTCCCATCGAATTCCTTCTGATGCACATAAGTTATTGAACTCATTCGACACATATTATCCATCGTTATCGCTCCTAAGAGCCTTCACTTTCCTTCCCGTATCTTTCTCAAAAAGTGCTTTAAATTCACAAAAATTTGAGAATGTCTAGTATTTCTTCTGCATGAATAATATCCAGCACTTATGTGATAAATAATCTATAATATCACATAAGACTTGTGTTTGGCAGTGGAGGTTGTCGAGAATGGTCCACACACATCTGAGTGAACTCTTTTAAGTATTGCTTGTGCACGACTATCCTTATCATGAAAGGTGGATTTGATGTACTTCCCAAATGTACACCCTTTGCATGTATCTCACTGCTCTAGTGCACCCTTGGGAAGTCCTGTAGAAATATGTTGCATGATCTTCAAAGGTCCATGGTGCAAATGACCTAATCTTTTGTGCCATAATTCATTGATGTCTCAGCTCTGCACCTTCTCTCCTTTTTTGCTCAAAGAAACACAGCCTTCTACATCCAATTTGTAGAGGTTCTTCACTCATACCCTGATCTTCTTCACTTTTCCCATGGATATGTGGCAAAGGAAAGCCTTTACTTTGCTAAATATCACATCGTAGCCACTGTCTTCTAACATAACAACTGAAACTAAATTATTATTCAGACTCGGAACATACATGAAATCTTTTAATGTGAGAGGAGAACCAGACTCCCTTTGAAAAGTAATTGTATTGATACCGGTTGTGTTATACCTTCCATTATCTCCCATCTTGATGTGCATCTGGAGGTCCTTCTCCTTCAAGTCACTAAAAAATTCTTTTTTTCCCGTCGTATGGAGTGAGGCCCACTATTGAGATACCACACACTACCCATCATTGATGTCACCATGCATGCAATGAGGGTGAAATCCAACTTTAATTGTGAAGTTAGAGCTTCACCTGCTACTCCTCCTGAGGGCTTCATGTTAGCCTTTTTGTGTAGGCACTTCATGGAATAGTGTCCCAGCTCATGATAATGAAAAGATTTAATCTTCAACAAGTCCTTCTTCTTGCCTAACTGACTAGAATCTCCCTTGGATTGGAATTTATTTCCTCTCCCTTTCTTTGCATTTCCACCCAAGGAACAATTATCCTCATCATCCTGCTTGGATGAGGTTCCATCTCTAGTGTTCCACCTTATATCTTCTTGCACCAAGTCAAACCACAATTTCTCCTACTCTGGTAGCTTCTCCCTTCCATTTACCAAATCTTGGTAACTATGCCAGCTCTTGGGAAGGCCTAGAAGTGCTAGGTTTACCATATAATATTTAGCAATTGTAACACCAACACTCCCATGCTCATCCCGACATTGGGTGAACTTGATCAAGTACTATGGCATTGTGTCTTCCTTCTCCATCTTGATTTTATGAAGCTTGTCCTTTAGTGCCAACTTCCTATGGTCACTGCTATTCTAAAACAAGTTTTTCAAGGCCTTCCACATTAAATATGGAGTCTCCTTCCCATGAAGGCCTGAGACAATATGATCTTGGACTCCTTCTAGTAAGATCCTTCTTGCCTTGGATACATTATTATTCCACTCTGATAGATTCAGATTCTATGCATTTGCAAATTTTGTTTTTAGAACATTGCTATTAATGTATTCCTTCAATCCATTATCTTCCATGATTGTTTCCATCCCGTCCTTCCTAGAAATTTAATTCGAGTTACCCTCAAGTGCATACTCGAGCCTTAGACCATAGAACACCATCCTGGTCCTGTTGCTAGCTCTGGAGAATAGATATGCAAAACTCGTTCCTCCTGCAAAGATAAAATTGTATTCTTCTCTTCTATTGTGATTTCAACTCTGATACCATGTAGAAATTTCTTGTAAATTCAAACTGTTAATTGTAATTTACTAAAACAATAGACTTGAATCTACTCTACCAACTGTAAAAACAATTAATGATTGTGAAATAATGAAGCATGCAAGAGAAATATTTCAATCAACACATTACACAGTGATTTACTGGGGAAATCCACAGCGAAAAACCCCTGCTATCTATATATTTCATTAGTTAGAAAATATGAGAAGATTACAATTCTTTGCTCAAGCCCAAATAACCTCTGCACTATCTCTACCTGTCTCACTGCTTCCTAGACAAGCCTTGGCCAATACGTAACCAATTTTCTGCTTTCCAAATTCCCTATTTACTTGTGCTATTTCTTTTGGAATTATCCCCTATTAATCAGGGAAATTACTCAATTGGAATTGCACATTCCTTATAGGCCTTCCTATGACTGGATGTACCACTTGTACAATTTGGATGATTACAAAAATGATAGTACACTTCCCTTGAACTCCAATCTCAATTGGGTAACTCGTGGATCACACATGCATGAGTTATTTATGGCTGAATTATCAGTTAACTGGTTAAACACTGAAGTTGCACCCCACTGCTAGACCTCCTACTAGTTCCTCCAACATTTGGAACTAGTTTAACTTACTTTAACTCAATTAAACTAAATTAATTAATTACAACTCAAAATAAAATCAATCGGGGCTCCTATAAATTAGGATCCACTATGAATGACTCAAGCTAGACCCTAAACTCAAATTAATTGAGTCAACAAAGTCAAAATAACTTAGTTAACTCGTACAAGTTGTCCTGTGATGTGGAATTACAATTTTTCTCCTAATTTAATTCAATGAAAATTAAATCGGGATTTTTCTTGTTGATTTTCAACAATGTAGAAGAATTCTACTGAAGTTGATTAAAGGTGATTAATTATGGATTCCACATGCTTTTTCCATATGCATGTTGTAGTACTTGAGCACCCTTTTATCTTCCCTTTCTTCTACATTCTGCATCCCACATCAAAGTTCCATGCCAATGAGAAAGGACCTTGCCCCATAACCTTTCCTTTACATTTTTCACCTCCACAATTTCACATCACTTTTCCATGCAAATGAAAAATCCCATTTCTATCCCTTGCCTCTATATCTCATACATTCTACATCCCCCGTGGATTTTGTCATGTGGCTACAAAATCCCTTCCATTATACATACACACACCCTTTCTATTATGTTCCACATTCCACATGGTTGTTAGAATGCAGATGCAGAAGCCTTTGAGTTGTTGGCCCCTCTATTTTCTTTTTTCCCACACTTGATTTGTAAAATTCCGTAGATATTCCACTAGATAGTTCATCACAACATATTTGTTAATTTATACTTAAAATTTTGAAATCTACACTATAGGGGTTTATTTCTCTTTAAATTTTTGGATTTGTAAATTATTGTTTATTCTGTATGAATGCAACTATAATTATGAAAAAAATAGAACAAAATGAAATAAAAAATAACATACCATGATTTGACACAAGATATAACCTGGGAAACCCTTCTAGGAGAAAACCCAATTGGAAGGTGAGGTTGCTCTGCTCTCTTTCTCCAAATAGATAATAATTGTGAGTACACAAATGTAAGGTGTTGGGCATGGAATCCCCCCACAACATGTTTTGGGGCTCAAAGCCCAAGTTTTGGTCAAAGGTTTTGTAATACTCCACGAATTGCGGGCGCGGAGTGCGAAGTATAGGTTAAGTCATAGGGCTATCTGCCCTAAAGTATTGTAATATAATGTAATGTCATGTCGGCCTACCCATAGTCCACAGACCATGGGATTTTATAAATAGAGTGAAGCTCTAAGTTGTAAAGATAGCGAAGGAAGAAGAAGAGAAAAGAATACAAATGGTTTGAGCATAGAGTAAGAGTCTAAGTGTATTAGGTTGTAGTAGTAGGAAGAGGCTCTGCAGCTGAGTGCGCAGAGGCCTAGTAGAGTTCATAGTTGAGTGTGCATACCCCTGCAGCTGAGTGCGCAAGGCGGTGTCGAGTCTGTAATCTTGATCAAAGAATAATAAAGAGAAGTTGACTCCTATTTTTGTGTATCTGCTTGTGCATTGCCTTCTTTACATTTATACTGTTTTATTTATCGCGTGCACTGATATGATTGTTGAATATACTGTGATAATCATTAGTCTTATAAAAACAAGTTAAGTAATCAGGTAATAATAGATTGAATAGTAAGGATCTTGGGTAATATATAGGTTGCACCCTGAGTAGGGCTATGCAGAAGTAACATCACAGGTTGCAAAGGGATAACAAGTGCACATAGCAACGTGTTTGTAGGGTCAAACCACAGACCTCTAGAAGCTCATTAGATGTCCCCAGGGTGCGGAAACCTGGTTCTAGCAGCCTCCCATACTACTTCGGGTGAGACCTCAGTCTGTGCTCCTCGGACTGTTGCTAAAAGGGCTAGCAGTATTGCGATTTTCTTGGTTAAATCACCTCTGAACCTGGGTTAGGCCCATACAAGCCAACAAATGGTTCCATTGCCGGGACCAGGATCTACATAAGAATGTCTGATGTTGTGCCACTGGAATCCAACAAATAAAGAAATTGAAGAGTGGTTGGACAAGAAGATTCACGAGTTCACGGAGCAATAAAATTGAAATCTGTGAGTATCTAAGGAACAGTGGTTGGAGTGCTACTTGTATACGAAAATCCATGAAATTTTCTTTGCATCCTTTCCTTTTGAGCTGTATGAGTGGGTCACGAAGTTAACAGAAAGCCAAGGAAGGTGTAAGCTTGACAAACCAATAGTGTGGACTCTAGAATTAGTGTGCAAAATAGAAGTGTCAGGAGATACGATCGCGTGATCTGTGGACCATTGGCTTGACTGAATAATAGGAGGATTTATGATTGAGTTTGTGGTAGACACAATCGTCAGCTACAGTGAGGTGGAGTGACGTTTCCTCAAAGGACTATGAGGTAAGTATATTAAATCTTTGAACACTTGGATTAAGATTCTATTGTGTGAAAAGCAGGTTATGTGAATAAATTAATGTTTGGAGCTACGCGAAGTGGGAAGATCTACAGAAGCGGAGGTAGCGAAGACTTAGAAACCAGTCCCTTAATTTCACCCTCACGGGAAAGCGAGGAAGAGCTCGGCGAAAGTTTCTCTGAGAAGCGCAGTTAGTCTGATAAGGCAGTGTATTCCATGTTTACGACCTCAGCCCACACCGCCACCCGTCTCACCCTCCTCACCTCCATCTCCACCAACCCCACCTCCGCCACCACCAAATTTCAGTATGGCGAGTGCGATCAAACTACCAATATTTAGAGGAGTGGGGAATGAAGATCCGAACCAATTCTGGTTTGTGGTAAGAGCAGTATGGGAAGCACAAGGTGTCGTGGATGACAATATTAAAAAGGTTATGATGGTGAGCATGCTGCAGGATTGCACATTAACATGGTATATCAAGCATTCTAATGACCATCCAAACATAGGAATTGTAGAGATCTAGGTTGCATTGAACAGGGAATTTAGCAGGCCAAAATCAGAAACACAATTTTCATTGGGTTTAAGGAGATTGTGATGCTCCCGGGTGAGGTCCCCTAGGATCTGGACCAAAGGCTGAAGAGTATGATTCGCGAAGCCAATATGACGTTGACAGATGGACAACATCACGCATGGTTTGTGGCATCACTTACGCCACACTTAAGGATGACACTGTCACATCAAAAAATTTCCACCCAGGTCGAAGCGTTGGAAATGAATATGAGATTACATGAGACCTCTATACAAGACCCTGGTTTGGGTGTCCAACAATTCCACGCGCAATAGTAGAATCTGTGTCTGGAAATGCAAAGTTTGAAATAGGATAGGACACCTCGGCCAGAGACGCGTGAGGAGGTATGGTGCATAAAATGCAAGGCCCAAGGGCACGACAAGGACCACTTTCCAGTGTTCGCGAACTACTTGGCAGGGGGGGTGATGTTGTTAAGACTAGAGGCACAAGCAGGGCTGAGTGCGGCATCTGCATTATGGTGCGTGATCTGTCAGATAGGAGGAAAACACACTACAGATAATTGTCATCTATTGCGGAAGTATACACAAACGTCCCAACAATTGTTTTGTAATTTATGCAGATCAGTAGGTCATGATGAAAGAACCTGCTGAAGCTACGAACTAATGATGGATCGAACTCCTACCTATAGGGTGCAGACCGAAATGTGAGCCCTCGACCCAAATGCAGGGATGGCGTGCACTGGATTTCAGGGGCGTGGTCGAGGTCGAGGCAGAATGGGACAAGGAAGGGGTCGCGTACAACTAATTTGTTACAATTGTGGAGGGCTAGGGCACTATGCCCGTGATTGTACAAACCCGACAAGAACATCATGTTGGTAATGTACTTAGTTTGATCATGAGGTAGAATATTTCCCTTTGCTGATAGTGAGGATGTGTGAAAAGGGGGTACTCCAGCCCCCTCCGACTCAGAATTTACAGATGATGAGGTTTGAGCTGTGCGAGGAAGACCCAAATATAAACATGATGCTTAGGAGTGGTATGACGATGGGCAATGATAAAGGGAAGTAGCCAGAAGAAAGTACATGGGTTCACAAGGCTCCTACAAAGGAACCTGAATTTGATTTAGAACGCACGAAGGATACATTCATGGAAGCTAAGAAGAGCTTCATGGAGGCCTCCACTTCAGGTAGTAAGGATCAACCAGAACCAGGGATGGATGCTTCAGTGCTCACTACCTTTCTGGAGACATGAATGAAACTGCTATGCGATAGCAAGGTAGTCAAAGGACTACAGGAAATTATCACTAGGTGTACGGGGTTAGGAGAACTGTGCGTGGTTCGGAAAATTGGAAAGCATGCATTGTGCACAAGAAGGGAAATGAGGTTGGCTACGCAAATCAACAAGTATGAAATGGATCAGGTAATCCTGGATCTAGGCTCAGACGTGAATGTACTACCAAAGCAAACATGGGAATGCATGGGCAGACCCGCACTACAATGGTCCCCTATTCAGTTATGAATGGTGAATGAACAGAAGATTTTTCCCATGGGAAGATTGCAGGGGGTAATAGTAGATATTGAAGGTGCGAGTGTGTAGGTAGATTTTGAAGTGATAGAGATTGTTGATCATAGTAATCCTATCCCACGCTACTAGGAATAGACTAGGCCACTGATATGAATGGAGTCATAAATTTGAAGAAGCGCAAAATGATCTTTGATAAAAAGTCACTACGTGTAATAGTACCGCTAGACCCAGCTAAAGGAGCGCAATACACTGAGCCGGTGCATGACGATTATTATAGAAATTTTTGGGCACTGCAACCCTAATCATACATGTCCATAAACCAAGGGCTCCTAAGTCCCTAAAAGTGTTGCTTCACACCCTAAAGGAACAAGGTCAGCTGATTACATCATCTCCCAGAAGTTCTCCACAGAAAACTGCTCAGAACTGGTCAAAGCTAGACCATACAGACTACCTAGTGCAGAGGGTACGATGCATCTCACCTGCTTAGTGTAAAGGGTGCAATGCATACTGGAAAGCTCTTCTATAGGGTGTGATGGGCGAGAGTAGACAAATGGTAGAGACAGTTTGCAAGGTGGATTGTCATGGAATCTTCCAGAAACTTCTCTTGTGACACTTGCCTCTCTGAATTTTCCCAGGGATGAGTAAGAGATCATCAAATCAAGAACTATCAGAGAGAGGACACTAATCGAAATCCCAAAAGCTGACTCACCCCCCTGCAATCATCTATATATGGATCCCTCATCCCAGAGATCCAGAGGCTGGAATTTTATATCTTGTAAGGAAGTGTTGTTGGTTTTCTGGTGGAATATCATAGTGTTGGGTGGTCTAAGCTTTTCATGAGGTGAAGAAGGGCTTTCATGCTGGGAGGATGATGCTGGTTTTGAACAATGGGTTGTAATCCTCTCTTCTAATCTTTATATCAATAAAGCTATTCAAGTTTTCCTCCACATTCTTGTATGTCTGTTAGTATATGCATTTGTGTGGTCAATATATATCTGGTCCTATATTGTTTATGATTGTAGATCTTTGCACTTTTAAGGTATTATGCTGCTTTGATTTTACAGGTAATCTTTGAAGCGGAGTGGTCAAGGGAGAAGCAGTAAAGACCTGTAGGTGAGGAGAAGGGACAAGCAAAGAACTGAGCTAAATATCTAGGTTGGTATTCTTTGATCCTCTCCTATCTACTTCTCATAAAGGAAAATGAAAGTAACTTTAATCTGTTTATTTCTAAGATAGCTACCCGTCTTAGTGGGACTAACATCTTTGCATAGACACTAGATTTACCGATAACAAAATGGCGACTCCGCTGTGGAGCAAATAGCTTGTTTTCTTGTCTATACTTGTTTTCTTTATAAACTTTTATCAGATGCAGCACGAAGTTAAGCCAGCTAGCCTTCAAACTGCATTTGCTATGCAAGTGCAAATTAGATCAATGCTGCTTCAGTCTATCTCCAGGTTTTGTTTATAAACTGAACAATCGATTTGCAAACATCCTAATTTCCCTAGTGGTGGCTCTAGTAACCTCATTAGATCAGCCCCTGTGATTTCTATTTACTGACTATCATTAGCTCGACCTAAATCCTTGAACTAAGCTGCAAACTGTGACCAAGAACCAAGTTGAAGTCTCATCCCTGGACCATTTCACTTTCTCCTCTTGGGAATCTGGATGCATCTTACCTCCCGTGTGCAGTAGGTGTGCTGCATCGCACTTTCCCTGTGTTGCAGGTGCGCTGATCAGATAAGACCTCTTCTGCTCTTAGATTTTGGTTTTTTGTTCACTCTCTTCAGCTTTATTCAGGAGTTTTGGTGTCTGTGATCAGTATACCACTGTGGAAACTCCCTTCCTTTGCATTATTCCACCTCAGTACAAATAATTGTGAATGTTTTTATGTATTGTGTGCCATTTACAGTTCTTTTTTACAAAAAGTAGCATAATCAAACTGTCGTCTTTTGATTTGGAAATGTCGCAAGCATCGTTTTCAGTCAAAGAAAATAATTCTATTGTTCTTGATGGTTGATTATACAGTCACTCTTGTATTTGATTTGGATTAGTAGTTTTTCAAGTGTCGAAAGCAATTTTCAATTCAAAGTCGCAAAGTGTCGTCATTATCTTCCTTTCGTTTTTGAAGATAAATTTGTTAGTACTGTCACTTTGAAAAGATAATTCAGATTTTTACTTAGCATTCTTCTTTTCGTTCACACATTAAGAAAGCTGAAAACAAATACATGCATGTGCATTTGCATTTAGACTGCTTGTTCGTTTGATTTAGGACAGTGCATCTAGTGTGTGCTCTCTGCTCTATGTTGAAAGAATATCATCTCTCTTTCTTTAGTAGCTAGGATTTTCATTGCAAAAAGAAGATTAAACGATTGTTTATCATGTTAGGTTGCATTTTAGGAATTGTATATCCACATCACGCGGTGAACCTGAAAGGAAAATTTATTAAGAAAGATCAACTGTAAAATAAATTCAATGAACATAAAAATGCTTTGGAACCTAACGCACAACATCTAGAAGTCTAGGCTAGAGACGTATTCTGGTGTCGTAAAGCCTGGTAACTATTGCTTTCATTGTTAGTTGGGTGATTCCTCCTCTTTGAGACGACAAGTGCCAGTACGGACTTGTGATCCCGCGTACCGTCGAGTATATATTGGGAGACCACAATAGGCTATATCCTTTATCCATAGGAAGCTGTGTTTTCCACCCTATCGATCGCAATGCACTGAACACAACATTCAGGAAGATTGACTGCCGTACCGTAAAAAGTATTCTGCAGTTTTGCGATTGGTTTGGTAATCCCTCTGTCTAGATTTCTAGAGTAGTCTCTTTCATTCCTTTTTAGACTCCTTAAAAGAAAAGGTCCATCTGAGCACTTGTCACTTCAGGCTCATTAAAAATCAAAGGCGACTAGAGTCATCTTTTGTTTTTTCTCGACTCTCAAAAATTGAAAAAACAAGTTGTGTCAAAGTGTCTAAAATTTATTTTAATCGGAATAACATCACCATTCTCGCATTGGTTGAGAAAAATGGAGTCCACCAACCAAGGATTTCCCCTTGGAGGAAATCCTAGTCCTTTCTCCTCTTGGGGAGATGTTGGTGCACCTCATATGGCCACATCGTCACTTCCAGGATTGACGATTGGATTGCCAATATGGCTCTTCTTGACCTCCATCGTTCAGAACTCCACGATTCCTGAACAATTGAGTCAGAAACTAGATGATACTAAAGTTACCCCCCAACCTTCTACTTCGTCTGATTCTACCTCTCCTCCTTCCTCTTCACTTGATGAAGCTGGTAAAGCAAAAAATCAAGTAACTAAGAAGGAGAAGAAGGGGAAGGAGAAGAAAGAGAAGAAGAAGAAGGAGCCAAAGGCGAAAATGGGTAACCGAGCATCGTTTAGTGAAAATCCACACATCGCACAGTCCAAGCCTAAATCTCCATGTGTCATTTGAAAAAGAGACCACTATCATCGAGATTGTCCTTGCATCCCTCGGATCTTAAGGGACTGGTCTCCTCGTTTGCACAATCCGGTGTCATCAACCTCTGAAGATCATGTTGAAAGTACACCATCAACTAGTGAAAGTGAAGCATTTGGATAGAAAAGGAAATGTAAATTTCCTTGTAAAATGTGTGAAGGTGATCACGTCATCCACCGTTTTCCCTTCCTAGACGAAGCTAAAAGGGTCTTGGATAATCGTCCTGCTTCACCGCTACGGCTTCCTCCTGGATACAAGAAACTCTTACCGAGTTCGTCACTAGTTGAAAATCCGATCGACATGCCATTGTGGTCAGTTGAAGCATCTGTAATTGAAGATAAACCCGCTGAATCCATACCAAACAAAAGTCAAAAGGTTGAGGCGGCAGTCGACCCGGTCTTGTCTTCGGAAGGTCCATCTTCAGATGATACAATCACCGAAGACAATGAGAATGACACCGTTCAAATTATTTTCGTAAACACAGACTCCGATGAACATGAGGGAAATCTACCCATTCCTTTACTGCAAGAAGGAAGTTCGTCAGAGCCATATCCAACCGTCTATTCGGTCCCACCTCCAAGCAACCTAGTTGTTTCTTTCGATTGGAATCTACTAGGCAGACCCTGTTTACTAGCTAGTGTACCATTCCGAATCATTGTACAAGCTTACAAAATGGTCATGGTTGGTACCATCATAGATGAAGGGGCTTCTGTGAGTATCCTTTCCTCAACTGCTTGGAAAGCACTTGGTTCACCATCGCTTCGGCGTGAGATGAGAAATCTGACAGGCTTCGACAAAGGAACCAGTCGACCATTAGGGATCCTTCCCAATGTACCTATAACGTTGAGAAGGAAAACCATTTATATGAATGTAATGGTAGTCCAAGGATCTCTAGATTATAATCTACTCCTTGGGCGTGGCTATATTTATAGCATAGGAGCCATTGTCTCCTCACTCTTTAGAGTAATGTGTTTTTTGCATGAAGACCGAGTGGTCCAGCTCGTAGACCAGCTTTCGTTCCTCAGCTCACACATAGCTAATAGTCAAATGCCATCCCTAAATGGTATTTTCATGCAAGGAATGTCTTATCAATCTCCGTCCACCTGAAGAACACGAGTAATTCAGGGGGACATTACTGAAACCTAGGGGGCATGCACCCTGGTTTGCTTCGGCAGGGAAACTCTAGGTATAGGGTAAGTTTCCGCGAAGGATATATGACTGGTCCGACGCCCATCTGTATAGGAGGAGGCAGTTAGACCGGGATAAGATTCCTTCATCAAGTTTAGGTGATTGGAGCCTTTGTCTAGATGGACTAAGCCGAGGAAGTGTTTCTGTCTGCTGTGCGGATGGAAATTATCTTGTGAACGTGGGAACTTCTAAATGGTAACCTGGAAACTTTACTTCACTATACCTGGGGGCATGAAAACCTTTTGTGAGCAAGTGAAAAGCGAACAACATAATGCTAACTCTATGGTTCCGCTGACTTCAACTGCCTAGGTCGGGTGAGTGGTCGAGTCGACTGTCTGTCTTCGCAGGGGCCAGATGGCACCAACAAAGTAAAGGAAAAATTTTCCTACCTAACCTTGGTAGTGATTGGTAGTTAAATAGAGGAGTGTAGTTGGTCGTTTCTAGCTTGCATACAAGAGGCAGCAGAGCATAGCTTTGAAAGGTTCAAGCTCCATAAAAATGGAATCTATCGATGAGACAACCTTATTATACGACTAGCACAAGCAGTTTTTATGTGAAGTTCAAGCTCGTTAAAAATTAAACCTAAGAAATGAGCAAATGTTTCCCCCAGAGTTTAAGCTCATTAAAAAATGAACCAATTTCTGGTAAGTAACCATTGTGAATGCATTATCATAAGCTTTTGAGCCCTGGTCGTGTTCTCATCATCACCTCCACTCTGTTTTAGCCGATCATTTACCTCCATTTGATTGTTTACCCCTTTTTGAGGAATAGCTGCAAAGAGTGATCCTGTTAGCCACCCTTGTGACACTGCCATGATTGGAAAATTCCAAACCTTACTTGGAATCAGTTGCTACCTGAAATTATCACTCTTTCCTCAAAAAATGAGTCTCCTTTAAGTTCTTTTTGTCTGACTCGTAAAATATGAAAATATTACCGAGCAGTTGGCCTCTCTAGCTCGTTAAAGCTACCGGGAGTGCTACCCCTCCTCTATATTTTAATCTTTTTGGACCTGAGGGATTATTACACAAAAAGATCGAGCGCTTGTTTTGTTCAGCTCGTTAAAATTATCGAAAATTCATCCCTTTTGTATTATTTTATACTTTTTCAGACTTAAGGGATTATATGATGAAAAAGGATTATTGGAGTTTCCTTTATGTCCCTTTCAGACTCTCTAAAATTGAAAAGGACCGAGTTATCTTTGTCGTTAAACTCGTTAAAACCAATAGCAACAAACTTGTCCATATAGACAAGAACGAGTTTCACTGTCGCTAGGCTCGTTAAAATATAGCGACGGGTTTTCCCGAAGGGAAAATTGTAGAACAAGCATATGTTATCCTCCTCAAGCTTGATAAAAATAAAGAGGTACTGGTTAGCAATGACTGGGGAAAATTGGGAAGAAAACTTGAAGAAACTTTATTGGTAGCAAGTCGCTCTTGAACATGACACTTTCACTCCACGTCCGAGTCGGGTTGGGTTATTCCGTTCACCGGTCATATCACCATTGGTCCATCGCACCATCCATATTTGGGGTTAACGCTACCAATCCATGTCAGTGTCACCGGTATGTTCAAGAGAAGTCGCTCAGAGAATTCACCTATGTCTCATCCATTGCAATACATTCACACTCCATTCTTTCATGACTGCCACCCTAAACCCTGTATCATTAGATCGTTTTCACCTCCAAAATAATTTACTCCATTCCGTGTCATAGATGTGGGATTCATTAAGGCCCTCCTGTGATGGGTTGCTTCTTGTTGACATCAGCTCATTATCCAAGAAGTCGACTTAGGAACAACCCTTTCAGTACTTTGAAGCTTGCATGCCTCAATGGCAAGTTTCTCACTTTCGGCAACAGGTTTACATCAATGGCCTTCAACCGAAAGATTTTGTGTGGTGTTCGATGCCAAGTCCTTTTTTCTTACACACGAATTGTACTGTAGTACCTTGAGGGTCATCATCATTATCGGTGATTCCTCTCATGCCTATTAACAACTTACATCACTGGCTGGTAATCAGGCGATGTCTTTCCATGTTCGACTCCAGAACATCTTTCACATGGATCGACTTGTACTCTGAGTGAAGATTGGATGAGTTTGAAGACCCCGGATCTAGTTTCATCCATCCAGGCTGCGATATATTCAGGAAAATAAATATATCAAATGTACATCATTACTGCACAGATGATCATCCGAATCAAAGGATGATGGCTCTATCAGAATCATCAGTCTACCACACAGACGGTTGTCTATCTTATGTACATGAAAATGAATTTATAAAGTTGAGCATGGGAATTCCCACCTCAGCTAGATCATGAAAAATATTATGAAGATAATGTATTGTATTGTATCTTATTACAGGTCGCCTTCCAGCTTGAAAAAACTTCGGATCCTCATGATAAAGCATTTCACCTAACATCAAAAGATTAACGACATCATGCTTTAGGGGGAAACTGTTATAGACATTTTTGGGCACTGCAAACCCAATCATACATGTCCATAAACCAAGGGCTCCTACGTCCCTAAAAGTGTTGCTTCACACCCTAAAGGAACAAGGTCAGCTGATTACATCATCTCCCAGAAGTTCTCCACAGAAAACTGCTCAGAAATGGTCAAAGCTGGACCATACAGACTACCCAGTGCAAAGGGTGCGATGCATCTCACCTTCTCAGTGTAAAGGGTGCGATGCATACTGGAAAGCTCTTCTGTAGGGTACGATGGGTGAGAGTAGACAAATGGCAGAGACAGTTTGCAAGGTGGATCGTCATGGAATCTTCCAGAAACTTTTCTTGTGACACTTGCCTCTCTGAATTCGCCCAGGGATGAGTAAGAGATCATCAATTTCCAAGTGGAATCAAGAACTATCAGAGAGAGGACACTAATCAAAATCCTAGAAGATGATTCACCGCCTTGCAATCATCTATATATGGAGCCCTCATCCCAGAGACCTAGAGGCTGGAATTTTGTATCTTGTAAGGAAGTGCTGTTGGTTTCCTGGTGGAATATCATAGTGTTGGGTGGTCTAAGCTTTTCATGAGGTGAAGAAGGGCTTTCATGCTGGGAGGATGACGCTGGGTCAGAACAATGGGTTGTAATCCTCTCTTCTAATCTTTATATCAATAAAGCTATTCAAGTTTTCCTCCACATTCTTGTATGTCTGATAGTATATGCATTTGTGTAGTCAATATATATCTGGTCCTATATTGTTTATGATTGTAGATCTCTGCACTTTGAAGGTAATATGTTGCTTTGACTTTATAGGTACTCTTTGAGGCGGAGTGGTCAAGGGAGAAGCGGCAAAGACCTGTCGGTGAGGAGAAGGGACAAGCAAAGAACCGAGTGAAAGATCGAGGTTGGTATTCTTTGATCCTCTCCTATCTACTTCTCATAAAGGAAAATGAAAGTAACTTTAATCTGTTTGTTTCTAAGATAGCTACCCGTCTTAGTGGGACTAGTAGCTCTGCATAGACACTAGATTTCCAGATAACAATGATGATAGTGATGACGATCTCGATTGTATTTATAAGATAACTACGTGAGGACAGGATTGGGTGAATCCAACTACAGATGGAAGGATTTCTTGGGAGCGTGAAAGCTCCTACACTTCAGATTCAGACGAAGAAGTAGAACGATGGCAGAATCGGCTGCATGAAGTAACAACGTTGAATTGCAACATGATGATTAGATCATTGCATTGCATGACAATAGAGGCAAGAGAGCTACCAACATATGATGGATTAACAACAGTGGATGAATTTTTGAGTAAATTTGAAAGCGAAGTTCTAGAATAGCAGCAATTCGATGCTCTGAAATGGGTGTTGTGTGGAACACCCACACGATGGTGGGGTACGCATCAAGGAAATTTTGAGGACTGGTGCGGCTGAAAAATAATAATGCGCATACGATTTGGGAAACCACAAATACGGCTAGTAGACAAATATGACGGACGAGATGATCCATGCACAAACCTCATGAAATGGACCAAGGTCTACGGGGAAGAGCTACAGTATAAATGGGTACATTATTCTCCCATACCCTAGATGTCATACCCATGAATTGGTATACTGAGACGGAGCTTCGTCATGGTACAGGCAAATGGGATGTCTTGCTTGAGGGAATTTTGTTAACGTTCACGTTTGAATATTGTTGGTCAGATATTGTTGACGATGCACTACAAGCTGTAAAAGCCTCTATCTTCAAAATACTATAGGAGCAAATGGGAGTACTTCAACCATAATGGGCGACATAGTTAAGCAGCGCACTAGAGTGTTACAACGTAAATGTTGAGGAGGACGATGAGGACCCATGGAACATTAACATTTCAGAAACGAAAGGTTGTCGTGAGATTCACGGACCATCACTTGAAGATCCCGACATCATCATGCCACTAATGACGAAGCAGGTCCACATTGGAACGGAGGCAGAGCCGAAGTACACAACACTTCGAGACTATTGGGACAATGCCACTGTGGATAAGGTCACTGAGTTACTCCGCGAATACCAAGACTTGTTCCCAACCAAAATTATAGACTTAAAAGGGATCATTGGCGATTTAGGGATGACGAAGATCACCTTAAAACCCGATACAAAGCCAATTAAGCAGTGGCCTTACCGCTTGAATCCAAAGTATAAAGAAAATGTCCGCGATGAATTAGAAAAAATGCTCGCAACCAGAATTATTGAACCAGTGGAAGAATTCAACTAGGTGAGTCCTGTGGTAGTACAGGAGAAAAAACAGAAGGGTGAAATAAGAATATGCGTAGATCTCGGGAAGTTGAACGATGCTTATGTACATGATCCATTCCCAACACCATTCGCAGTTGAAGTACTGGAGAATGTTGGCAGTTATGAGGCATACTCGTTCACGGATGGGTTCCCAGGGTACCATCAGATCAAGATCACGCCAGATGATAGGAGAAAAATGACCTTCGCAATATAATGGGGTTGCTTTCAATACACCGTTAAGCCATTTGGATTGAAGAATGTGCCAGCTATATTTTCGCGCACTGTGGTAGTCGCATTCAAAGAATACATCCACAAGTTTTTGGAGGTCTATCTGGATGATTGGACTGTCTTTGGATTAGTTAAGCACCATGTAGCGAGCTTATGCTTGATGCTGGATACTTGCTGCCAACAACAGATTGCGTTGAACCTTAAGAAGTGCACATTCCTTAGTACCTTTGGAAACCTGCTAGGACATGTGATCTGCAAACAAGGTTTGATCGTGGACCCTGTGAAGAATGTCGTTATCCTAAATTTGGAAGCATCTCTAAGTATTAAACAACTGCGCGCTACCTTGGGAGGCACTGGATACTATAGGAAGTTCATCAAAAGTTATGCCCAAATAACCGCGTCGATGGAAAAGCTATTGAAAAAATGTGTTACATATTGCTCGAATGATGATTGCATGAAGAGTTTGGATGTCCTGAAGGGGAAACTAGCCTCCACTCCAATCTTGGTCTTCCCAAAATGGGATGTGGAATTTCATGTACATGTTGATGTGTCGTGTATTGTGTTGGGAGCCATACTCACATAGGAGGGTGTAGAGGGTGTGGATCACCCGATTGCATTTGCAAGTCAAATATTGTCCAAAGCAGAAAAGAACTACTCTACCACTAAGCGCGTGGGGTTGGCAATGGTATATGTGCTCCAAAAATACCGACACTATTTACTTGGAGGACATTTTAAGATGTATACCGACCATTCCACATTGAAATACCTAGTGAACAAGCCTGTGTTGGGGGGGCGAATATGCAGATGGCTTTTACTATTTCAAGAATATGATTTTGAGGTCATAGTCAGGCGAAGACTCTTAAACGTTGGACCAGACCACTTGTCACGAATTGAGATAGGCGAGGAACCAACAAATTCGGAGGAGGGACTGCCTGATGCACAGCTCTTTGCAGTGCGCATCGCGGACAAACACTTCGAAGATATAATTCATTTTCTAACAACAGGGACTGCACTGAAGGAATACTCAATCCAACAGTAGAAGGAATTGGTGGTGCACATGACGGACTTTTCTGTCATCGCGGGGCACCTCTACAAGATGGGCAATGATGAGATATTGCGAAGATACGTACCTGAATTTGAACAAGGTCAGATCCTTGTGGAAGCACATGGGGTGCTGCAGGAGGACACTATGCAGGACACGCAACAGAACAAAAGATTCTTTGATTAGGGTTATGGTGGCCAACCTTGCACCAGGATTCGAAAGCACACTGTAAGGCTTGCAATATATATCAAAGGATCGGAAAACCATCACGAAGGGATGAGATGCCACTAAATCCACAAATGACACCACAACCGTTTAAAAAATGGGCAATCGACTTTGTGGGACCGATCAAACCTCAGGGAAATATGGGTGTGTGCCACATTATCACTGCGATGGAGTGCCTAACATGATGGGCGGAAGCGCAGCCGGTCAAGGACTGCACGGTCGCTACGACTACGCATTTTTTGTTTGAGAACGTGTTGACATGATTTGACTGTCTGAAAATCTTAATGAGTGATTGCAGAACACATTTCTTGAATGAAACCATCAACGCGCTCACAGAAGAGTTCCAGGTGTATCATCAGAAAAGTACACTGTACCACCCACAAGGTAATGGGACAGTCAAGGCATTCAACAAAATATTGGAGATTGCGCTGACCAAAGTATGTAATGCGCAACGAAATGACTGGGACTTGCGAGTACCTGTCATATTATGGGCGTACAGGACAACATGCAAGAAATTGACGGGATAGACACCTTTCTGGTTAGTCTATGGCATGGAAGCTGTCATGCCAATGGAATACATCGTACATAGTCTACAAATAGCAGCGCTCACAGGCATGACAGACAGCGAAGCTCTAGAAGAATGGCTCGCGCAATTAGAAGAACTTGAGGAAGAATGTTTCTGGCTAGTTTTCATCAGTGGGTACAAAATTAGCGAGAAAGATCTTTGCACAACCGCCATATCGAGTTGTGCACGTTCAAGGAAAATGCCTTAGTGTTGCTAAATGACAGCAAGTTGGAAAAATTTCCGAGCAAATTTAGAATGCACTAGCTGGGACCATATGTGGTTAAGGAGGTCACAGAAGGAGGCACGGTCTAGCTATTCAAACTAAATGGAGAACCCTTCCTAGGCAAAGTAAACGATAGTCGCTTAAAACGCTACACTGGTTGGCTGACTCTTTGACTAACCAACCAAAGCACAGTCTTCACGACCCAAGGAGCCGGACAAGGGCACAGGACTATAAACAAATGCACCAGATGCTAGTACTAAGGTAAGGAAATGATTCAAATGTGGATGATTCAGAAGAAAGAATGCAGTAGGTCCAACAAACCATAGAACAATGCGCTGCAGACCTCCGAGTAGTACGAGACTAGTTGGAGGGGCTCTACGCCAAGGTCGCCGCACCAGCAGAGTGACTCTGGATGAGTCACAATGATTGTGTTGGGGGCCTATTGGGCACAAAATCCCCCCACAACATGTTTTGGGGCTCAAAGCCCAAGTTTTGGTCAAAGGTTTTTTAAGACTCTGCGAATTGCGGGCACGAAGCGTGAAGTATAGGTTAAGTCATAGGGCTATCCACCCTAAAGTATTGTAATATAATGTAAAGTCATGTCGACTACCCATAGTCCGCAGACCATGGGATTGTATAAATAGAGTGAGGCTCTAAGCTGTAAAGATAGTGAAGGAAGAAGAAGAGAAAATAATACGAATGGTTCGAGCATAGAGTAAGAGTCTAAATGTATTGTGTTGTAGTAGTAGGAAGAGGCTTTGCAACTGAGTGCGTAGAGGCCTAGTAGAGTCCATAACTGAGTGCGCAAACCCCTGTAGCTGAGTGCATAGGGCGGTGTCGAGTCTATAATCTTGATCAAAGAATAATAAAGAGAAGTTGATTCCTATTTCTATGTATCTTCTTGTGCATTGCCTTCTTTACATATATATTGTTTTATTTATCACGCGCATTGATATGATTGCTGAATATACTGTGATAATCATTAGTCTTAGACAAAAAAGTTAAGTAATCAAGTAATAATATATTGAATAACAAGGAACTTGGGTAATATATGGGTTGCACCCAGAGTAGGGTTGCATGGAAGCAGCATCGTAGGTTGCAAAGGGATAACAAGTGTGCGTAACAACGTGCGCGTAGGGTCAAACCACGGACCTCCAGAAGCTCATCAGACATCCCCAGGGTGTGGAAACATGGTTCTAGAACCCTCCCATACTACTTCTGGTGAGACCTCATTCCGCGCTCTGCGGACTATTGCCAAAAGGGCCAGTAGTACTGGGATTTGCTTAGCTAAATCACCTCTTAACCTGGTTCACGCCCATACAAGCCAACATAAGGCCTATGGCTCATGGGCTACTACAATGCATAAATCCTCTCTGTGTGCTCTCTCCCTATCCCTCCTGACTACTCTAATCATTTATGGAACAAATATTCTCGAAAAGGATGGAACCCGTTTCCTCCTAATGTGCCAATTATAACACAACTCGATAGCCTACTAGTGGTTAGTTTTGACTCCGTCAACTCTTAACGAAATTATGATATGGACTCTTCTAGAGTCTTCTTCATCATGATCATGTGGCTATCCACTTTTCCATGAGTAATGGCGGCCAATATGACATCTTCTTGAATTATGGTGGTTGAAATAGGAAGGCCAACTTCTGAGTGGCATAAATGTTTTATATAGACTCCGATTGAGGAAATTATTGGATCACTGGAAAAATATTTGTGTTTATAATAGGAATAAAAAGTGAAACACTAAAGTGGAAATTTTTAACCCCCCAAAAATGTCATTTGATGCCTCAAAATTCTCTCGAAAGGTTTCAGACCCCAATTTGCCAAACTTGGTCTCACCAATAAAAATGGTCCTTTGAGTTGATTTATCCACTTTTTCCACTCTGAAAATATCAAAATGGATGGAAAACAGTATAGTGATCTAATCTGTATCAAAATTTTACTTGCTACATGTATTTTAGCATGCAAATTTGGAAGCATTTTCCATATACATCCCTTAACACAACCTTCATCTCCATCCTTCCCTCTGCATTCACCCCCTCACAAGTGGCTATTCATTATAATGACATATTACATACTCAGCCTCAAAGTGGGGGGTGCTAATGACTAATTGGTGATAATGACATTTAGAGATAAATTAATCACATATTGTGATATCCAACGCATACATCAATTTAGAAAAGACAATTAAAAGTATAAACTATGCATGATTCTTATTCCACCTTTATAAAACACATAAAGTTTCAATTAGAGAAATAGGGCACCTAGAAGGAAGTTAATAATCCCCTTTTGTGGAGATACTATCAACTTATTGGCTAAAAACAACAAAGCTTATCATTGGATTGGTGCTTATAAATGTACTTGAATATATACGAGGAAGAGTGGAAAGAAAACAAACTTTGCATTGTGTGGTAGTGTTTTTGTGGCAATGGTGTACCAAAAGACACTTCCTTCACAGTTGATTGTTCCCTACAAAGGATCACAAACATAATTGGCGCTGTTAGTGGACAAACTTAAATAAACACAACATTGTAAATAGTGGAAACAATGCATACATAAACATAAACTAAACAAAGAGGTACCAAACAAGGCTCAAATGAAGCAAATAAATCAATAAAATAATGAAAAAATATTTTTTAATGACTGTTGGTAGTAGAGGTTGAATACAATAGACGAATATTAGACACTTGAACATAATTATTTGAGCTATGGTGCTAAAAAATCCTCAGCAATGGGGTTTATTTTCCTCACTCTCTTTGCAAGTTTCTCCTCTCTCTCAAAGAAGTTTGAAGACTCTCCAATGATGGATTTCTCCTCTCTCACTAGGATGATGGATTGTGTAGAATAAATATGGCCAACATGCTAGTGCTCTTCCCTTCTTTGGCTTCAACAATTGAATGGTGGTTTTATCTGAAAGCAATTTGGCCAACATGACAATGTCTCATATTGTAGCTCTCACATGGACTGTTTATATAGAATTTTTTGAATCCATCTTCCCCCTCTTGGTTCATGCATGATAATGAGCCATGAGTAGTGTCACACAAAATAAGTCGATCTTGCGGACAAGATAGACCTTCCTAGAATCTAAAGAAGACCTAATGACAAGCAAACCAACCAGACACTATCTTTTTCTAAATATGCTTTGATAAACAATAGCAAACAAGTGTTTTTAGGGCCTACCTTAGGTCCAACGCAAGCTTGTGGATGCCCTCGCTCCTTTGATCCAAGTGAGATTCTTTTCGCGAATCTGCAAACACAAACAAGGCAAACAAATTAAATAGCACCTGAAAATCCAATTGCATAAAACATATTTAACATGAAAGTCAAGGAGTCCATGAAACAAATAACATAAGATACTTGTTGAGAAAAATGAGTTTGATTGTATTAATTCAAAAGAAGAAGAACTTTACAACCTTTGCCTTGACGCTGTACAAGCTCCTCCCAGGGTCCAGCAAGAAGTCTCCTCTACTTTGACAAGTTTCACTCACTCCCCAATGAAGCCAAAAGGATGTGTGATCTCTCCTCTTAAGCTCAACTAGGAATTCTTGATTTCACCAGCATTTACCCTAAAAAATGTTCAGCTTCTAACCTCACTAGCAACCAGCCCAATGCTTGTATTTATAGTGCAATGGAGGGAGGTTACTAGGTCCTCCTTCAAAGGGATAAAGCCCTCCTTCAAAGGGATAGCTCCTCTCATCAAGGGATTAGCTCCTTCTCTTTTGGGATGCATGAACCACCTTAGAGCGAACAATCCACGTCAAAATTCATTCTAGAAACCTCTAGAATTAACCCAAAGTGAGTTTTTTAAGATTAAACTTGCGCCTTTTGACTTTCATAGGGGTCCGCACCTACACCGTTAGGGACAGAGCGGGCAGGTCCGCAGTTTTTGTACACAGAAGGTGCGGGACCATAGGTGACCTAGAGAGAAAGTGCAGAACCAGAGTTACATTGATTTTTAATGTCTTTCTCTCATTTCAAAAGCTTGATTTGAAGAACTGAGGTCTGAGACTTGCTTAGGAGGACAGTACAAGTGATGATAGACCCATACTGACTGCAAATAATCATGGTGACGATATTTTTGTGTAACAGATTGCCCCCTAAAGTGCGAAGTCTGTAGTAGATGAGGATTTCTTATCATTTAGGAAGAGTGAAGTACTTTATCATTTTGAGGATCATCTTGTGGAGAACCCAGTTGGAACCTGTAAAAACATTCAATGAAAGATATATATATGAGATCATATCATCGCTGAGGTAGGCATTCCCATACTCAGATCAAAACTGACTAGAAAAACTAACTATTGCTCTGATACAGGAATGATCTTGTAAAACATCACAAGTAAAGACTCATGTGGACACAGTATGGATGCAGCCATTTGTTTATGAATAGTCCATTATATAATGAATACAAAACTCCTCGCAGCCTGGATTGTGGTAACTAGATCCAGGGTCTTCATTTCTACTTCCCGAAACAGTACAATTCTATCCATGCGAATGAATGTGTTGATGTCGAACATGGTAGAAACCACTTGATTACCAGTCAATGATGTAAACTGTTAACAAGTGTGAGAGAAACCACCAATGATGTCAATGGCTCTCAAAGTACCCAGTACAATCCATGAGATGCGAATAAATGTGTTGATGTCGAACATGTCACGGAATCCTTTGATCGAAAGTCAATGATGTAAACTATCGTCAAAGGCGAGAAACCTGCCATTGAGGCATGCAAAATTCAAGGTACTGACGATTCCTAGATCATCTTTCTAGATAATGAGCTGATGTCGATAGAAAGCGATCCGTCGTAGGCAAGCCTACAACACGAAATCATAGATCAAGTTGAAGAAATTTAGTTGCAAGGACTGACTCAGGGATGGTCAAGGTGGATGACAGATATTTTTCAGATGAATGGCTTATTGGCAGTGACCTCTTGAACACATAACGACATGACATATGGCTTGGTGAAAATTGACCCAAAGTTAATACCCAGAAACCAGATGAAGACTTTCAATGTGGTTTGATCAACTGTTAGGCAAAGGATTTCCCAACCCAGGTGAATAAAAGTGTCGTGTTCAAGAGTGGTTACAAAGTATGACAAACAGGCTCATTTTTCTCTCTTTTCCCCCACCATTTTTGGCAAGTACCTCTTTATTTTTGACAAGCTTGAGGAGGATAACATTTTCTTCATTATAAGCTCATCCTTCAGATCAGTCCAACTTAGTTTAAATTCGAACCCTAAGAAGGAGTGGTTCGTTCCTGTTTGTAATTGAACAGGTCCTTTACTGTGAAATTTTAACGAGTCCAGTATAGGAGAAACTTGGCGTTTTTCAATTTTAGAGAGTCTGAAAAAACTTAAGAAGACTCCAGGGTTGACCTTTTTCGTAAATTTGTGTCTCCCAAGCCCGAAAAAAGTATAAAATAATACTTGAGAGAACCCCTTGATCTTTTGCAACCAAGGAGTACTTTTCATTATTAGTGCCCTTGACCCGAAAAAGTAAAAAAGCGATCAATGACACGTCATTTTATAACCAATATCGAATTTGAAACGACAAAAATCCGGTAATATTTTCATGTTTTTTACGGTCGGAAAAGAGCTGTAAGTGGACCGTCTTTTAATTCCGTTTTAACGAGTTTAAAATAAAAACTCGGTAATCTTTTCAAGTTTCAGGAGTCAGAAAAGGGCTTAAAGATGACTCTACTTGTTTTTTCGTCGAAAATTATAGATTTTACCTGAATAATCCGTCATTCTGCACAAAAACACAAACATTACTCATACATGTTTGAAATGGATAAAAATGTCGCAAAATGCCTTTTCAAAGTGAAACATAAACAAATTTGCAATTTATTTACTCAAAAAACTTATAAAAAAGGGCCTTTGTCAATTCATTTTTACCGTTTGAGTTTGGGCGAGAAAATAGTGCTTTTGCTCAGAAAACTTCCCGTGAAGATTGCGGAAAATCCAACCGCCGGAATCGAACGTCGTCTTCTCCAGGTAATCCACATCATCCCACTCTTCATTTTTAAACGTTTAATTTTTTGTTTTAGTCCTCTATTTCATTTTTGGGAGGGTTTTTAGGCGCAAAACCCGCACGGGGGGGCCTGCAGGTTTACCATTGCGGGCCTGCGGACCCCGACTTTTTCTCCATTGGGAAAAAGCTCGGGGTCTGCAGCTTCCATGTAGACAAAGTGCGGTCCCACACACTGTGTCTAACCTGGAGGGTGCAGTCACCGCCGCAAGGGTTTTGAACCCAAAAATTCTCAAAAATGGACCACACAAAATATTTTCTAGCATTTTAATTTGTCTTCATACTTGATGCAGAGAGTACATCATGCTAGATTGGCGTGAACGAGAGCATGAGGACGTGGATGTCGCCGCATGGAATCATTAGCCTTCACTTGATTCTTTGAGGGCGTGCGGATTGTACAAATTCTGGGCCATTCCTGGCATGAGGGCTCAGGTGGATTTCTTACAGTGGCTGGTTGACAGATGGAGCATACAGGACCAGTGTTTCTTCATTGGCGGCCACCAGCTCGAAATCGAGCCGACGGACATTTATTTCTTGACTGGTTTGCTTAAGAGAGGCAAAGACTTGACTCTGCACGGGACTAGGCCAGGTGGCCAGTCTGTCGATAGCCTCCGGCTAGAGTACTGCAACAGCCAGGCTAGAGACAAAGGGATAGACATAAAGACGATATCCCGTCCTGAGCTCATGGTGATTGCATTCACTGTCACCAGACTTTGTGGAGCTGCCGCATTACATATTGCAACCGGATCCCAGATGCGTATGGCAATTGATTGCTTTCGAGGCACCATCTTCAACTGGTGCGATGCCGTGTTGGCCAATTTGAAAGGCCAACTGACCAGGGCCAAGAACGGACGACTAAAGACCTTTGGTTATGGGGCTTTAGTCGTGAGTTTTGGCCTGGAGAGGGTTCCTATGCTGATCCCACAACACCTTACTGTTGGAGCTGGGCTTCCTTGAGAGCCCAAACTGATGCGATGGGTCGCAGTCATGGCCCGTCACCCAGACAAGAGGACAGAGGTTGCTCGATTCAAAACTGAGTATTTCCAATGGTTGGAAAACCAGGTCTTTTCTATTCAGGACTTCCCTTACGCTGGGATATATTTTCGTGGTGACCCAGATATGGTTCTTCCACCAGGAGAACAGTGGGACGAGTAAGGTAAAATCCTTTTCAACATTTTTCCTATTTTATTTTTTTTTATTTTTCCATCGTCTCAAAATTGATAGTAAAAATTTTAAAATGCAGATGTGGGTCCACAGCGACCAGCCACTCTCTAGCATTTCGAGAGGAAACAACCAGTTGCACCCGCGCCAGCCCCACAGGACGAATCAGCAGAGGTTTTGGCCGAGTTGGAGGGTCATCTCGAGCGCTTGACAGGAGATATTCCTGAGACCACTATAGATGACATTCCTCGTCAACTTCAGCGCTATGTGATTGGGGTCCCGGGACCTTTTAGGAGGTTCCTTTGCAAGGTGGCCCGTGCAGTGGTTTCTTATAGAGATCATCACTAGTGATAGGATGATCGCCTATTGTGGGCACATATGACATTTTTGTTTTTTGTACTTATCATTTTTGCCGATCATAAGGTGTTTTTCAACCTATGATCGAGGACGATGTATTTTTTTGACACACTCCTATATATATATATATATATATATATATATATATATATATATATATATATATATATATATATATATATATATATCACTATTACCGGCTTATCTTGTAAATCATGTTATGGAATGGTTTTAAATTTACATGTATGATTATTGCAAATGTCTATTTAACATTCGAGAAGCAATTGCATCTACTAATGTATTTAAAGACCTTGGAATATGCTGATATTCAATATAATCAAATTCACGTTCCAAGAGACGCACTCTCAAAAATAATCTTAATAACACTGGATTTCTAATGGCATACACTCTATTAAGTTGTAATACAACGAGTTCAAAATCTAACCTCACTATCAAACTCTGAATCCCAAATGAAATAGATTCAGACAATAACTCAATCACTGCACTATACTCGGCAATGTTGTTCGTTGTTTGAGCGAGGCTTACCCCATGCATAGATACTAACTTGTCAGAGGGTGAATAGATAACCCAAGCTACGGAAGAGATGTTTCGTGTATTACGACAAGCACCATCAGCGAAACCAATGTATGTTTGGAAAGGTATCGACATCTGCAATATCAAGAGTAAAACCGAGATAAGCAGAAATAATGATGAAAAAAACACTCTCTAAGCTAAGCACACTGTTTAAACTAAAACACACCAGCTAGAAAGAGAAACCATCCTAACTAAAAATATCCATACCCATTATTTTAAGCGTAATACCTCTTCAAGTAAAGGCCATTTCTGGGTTTACCCAAAGAGTCCCCATCAAAGTCTACCAATTCATAGGCCCCTTTGGCTAGCTTTCGCTTGACAATATAGGGACCATGCCACATAGGAACGAATTTTCCAGCACCTAATTTATCATTAGCTTGATCATAAACTAAGACTAGATCTCCTTCCGAAAAATTTCAAGGGGTCACATTTTGATCATACTGAGCTTTCATTCGTTTTGCGTGAGTCTCGATCACCAATGCAACATCACGTCGATTCTCATCTAATTGAGCCAAGTATAACAAACACTTTTCCTCTTCAGAAGTGGCTGGAAGTAACTCGATGGCCATTTGCAGTGACGGGATTTCGCATTCAATGGGTAACACAGCTTCCAAACCATAGACTAGTTGGAAAGGAGTGAACCCTGTTGATGTTTTTACTGGAGTTCGGTATGCCCAAAGCGCTGAAAATAGCATGTTGTGCCAATTCGACCGATGAATCCCAATGATTTTTCGGATCATGATTACTAAAACTTTGTTGATGGATTCAACCAGACCATTCGCTTGTGGATAATAAGGGGTTGAACTATCGTGACGTAAACCAAGCTGGCTTGTAAATTCGGTCATCATAACGTTTCGAAAATGGCGCCCATGATCAATGATTATCACTTGTGGGACACCAAACCTAGCAATTATATGATTGAACACAAAAATTGCAACTGTCTTGCCGTCTGCCTCAAATGTAGGCATCGCCTCGGCCCACTTAGTAAAATAATCTACCGCAAGGATGATATACGCATGCCCCCCAGCCGAGTGAGGGTTACATGTAATAAAATCGATACCCCATTTGGAAAAAGGACCAACGGCAATTATAGGGTGGAGTGGAGTAGGTGGAGCGTGCATCTTACGATAAAAAATCTGGCAGTTGTGGAATTTTCGGATCGCCGTAATACAATCTTTAAATAAAGATGGCTAGAAGTAGCCAGCGTGCAATATCTTTTGGGCTGTGGCATACCCAAACATATGACCGCCACACGCTTCAGAGTGAAAGTCATTTAGAACCCTTTCAGCTTCCTCGTGAGTTAAGCAATGTCGAAAAACAGAGTCCGCCCCATGGCGATAAAGAGTATCTCCAATAATCCTGAAAAGTTGGGACTGGAATCGAATTTTTCGATGTTCTGACCTTGAAATTTCTGGCCGAAAGGATTGGGTCTGGAGATAAATGATGATATCCCCATACCACGGATCTAAAGTTCTGATTATAAATAAGGATTCGTCCGCAATGGGCTCCTCCGCCACAGTTTCCATGTCAGCACACGGGAAGTCACACATTAACTCTGCAAAAACTAAAGATTTCTTAGACTTAGATTTCTCAAATTCCAAGTCGAACTCTTGCAGGGTAACGATCCATTTAGAGTACTTGCCCCCTAGCAATTGCTTGGTAAAAATGTAGATCATAGGGTTGCAATCCGAAATTACTGTAGTTTTACGTAGTAGAATGTAGTGACGAAAACGTTGGACAGCTTGAACAACTGCCAATGCCAATTTCTCCACATGTGAGTATTTTAGCTCAGTTGGATTTAACGTTCGACTAAGGTAATATATCACATGTTCAGTTCCTGATTCATCTTCCTGAACTAATACCATTCCAATGGTGGAATGAGAAGTGGCGAGATACAAGAAGTAATCCTGGTTGTAGTTGGGAGGATGCAACAACGGTGCATGGGTCAACGCGTGTTTGAGTGCATCAAAAGATTTCTGAGCTATCTCATCCCAATAGAATGGAGTGTTCTGCTTCAACAACCAGGTAAAACCCTTTGTAACCTCAGCATAGTTAGGAATGAATCGTCGTAAAAAGTTTGGTTTTCCCTACAAACTTTGGAGTTCGCGAAGACTCGAAGGAGGAGGCAATTTGATGATAGCTTTGACCTTTGAGGGATCAACGCGAATGCCGACTTTCGAAACTACAAACCCCAGCAATCAACCTGTTTCTATACAGAAGACACATTTGTGTGGGTTCAACCGAATACGATAATGCCTACACCTCATAAAGATTGCTCGTAAATGGACGAGGTGATCAGCTCGATGTAATGAATGAGCATGCAAGTCATCGAGATAGGGTTGCACAATGTGCTTGATGTCACGAAACGCATAAGACATCGCCCTTTGAAAAGTTTCTCCGACATTCTTAAGCCCAAAAGGTAATTTGAAATAAGCAAATGTCCCCCATGGACAAATGAAAGCCGTTTTTGGTTGATCGGCAGGTAGAATGTTGATTTGATTGTATCCAGAAAAACCGTCCATAAAGGAGAATATTTCCCTGCCGGCACAATCATCAATGATTTGATCGATATAGGGAGTTGGGTAATTGTCCTTTGGACAGGCTCGATTAATGTCCCTATAGTTGATGCATATTCTTATTGTTCCCTGCTTTTTGTTAACCGGAACAATATTCGATACCCAATCCGTTAGCGGGATCGGATAAATGAAACCTGCTTTCAATAATTTTTCAACTTCTGCTTTAATTGTAGTAGCTTTTCGTGGGTGAATCTGACACAAACGTTGTCGGACGGGTTTAGCGTCTGGGTAAGTCTTGATTTCATGAACAATAATCGCGGGATCAATTCCTGACATTTCCTCATAGGACTAGGCGAACACGTCGCAGAATTCTTGAAATAGGGCCTTATATAATTGAATTTCGTCATCTGTACATGAGGCACCTATATGAATGTTCTCAACAATTCTGGGCTTAATCGAAATGTCAATAGGAATAGTTCGAGAGATGTTTCCCAAATTTAACTCTAAATCGGGATGTTTCATTGGATTTTGAGGTTCCTTGACATATTCAGTTGTAAAAATTGATGAGAAATCATTTTCAAAACGATCATCCTCAGGTAAAAACGAAGATCTGTGATGGAGATCTTCCCATGGTAAATCATCTACACATAGGATTTCACGAATTTGCTCATCAGAGTGAACAAGTTCAGAAAACGTAGTTAAATCCGAGGTTGATGTGAAAAGTGATTCCTCACGGACCACATTCATTAAGTCGTTTTCGGTTGAACATGGGTCGGCAAAAGACTGCACGGCTTCATAGGTAATTTCATATGGACTCAAAGGCATGACATTACCAAACAGGTCTATCTCAGATTCAGAAGGGACGATCCAAGGATCATCATAAATAATGGTGTCTGATGTAATCATATGAATGGTTGCAAATGAAGATGATGCGTTGATTGGAGGAAAAGGAAAAGTTCCCAGTAAACCGACATCTTTAATTAATCCTACTCCAACATCCTTATATGGGATAGTCGTTTTACCAACATGCTGAATACTCTCCGAAGAGGCTGGGTCGGATGAAAAGTAAGCCAGATGGTCTATTGTTACGATCTTTCCATTGTGTGGAAACTTTATTACTCGAAAGACCGATGGAACGACCTCTGTCATAGCGTAAGACCAACTTCGACCCAAGAGAAGGTTGTAATCTAGAGGGGCATCAACCACCTCCACATCTAGACTAACGGTTTTTCCTTCAACCCCTATAGGCAAATCTTGTAGAATGCCAAAAGGATGAAACCCACGGCCATCAAAGGCCTTTAGAATCGTCGGGGATTGATTTAGCGAAGGAGAACCAAGCGATCTCCAACACTGTATCGACATAATACACGTTGAGGCTCCCTCGTCAATTACATTCCGATGTATAGGCCTGCTTTTTACTATCACTGGAATCTGGAAACCCATTTGATGAGGCAAACATGGTGTACTATTTTCTAGATCGAAAATTATTAAGTTCGGGTCCTGAACATCAACAGCTCCTATAGTCGACAAAAGTAATTTACGTTGTGCTGGGCATGATTGCAGCACTTCCAAAGCCGACATTGCTGAGGGTGAAATAGCTAAATCCTCAACAATGTTATAATTCTGAGCCGCTCTCGCATGTGGATTGAAAGCCGACTTTCGAAGTATACCCTTGGCGGGCGGTTTGATTACCAAGTCTGGATTAGGTTTCTCGATCTGTAGTGGATCGGAACCGGGAGTTGAGGTTGATGGATTAGAATGAGAAGATTTTGCTTCTTTACCATCAACAGGACTCTTACTACCATAATCTTGCGATCGAGTTGTAATCCTAACATGGGACATCATCAGTATGGGTTCTTCATTGGCACTTGAGGATGAACCTATCATCTTACTGTCTTGAGCCGGAAAAGGATCCTTCAAAACAACAGGAGTTTGGGAACCCTTGATAATTTTCAAAACCTCTGCACGACGAGGGCAGTCTCTTGTAAAATGTTCATCGTCACAAATGAGACAAGGATAACGAGGTTTGCGCTTTTCATCATTGGATTCCGCCTTTTCAGGTTTCTCCTTTGAAATTTTGTCCGTTTTATTCTTCTTCTTTCCTTTCTTCTTCCCATCGGATTTTGATTTGGCTGTAGATGACTCTACAACGTGAATATTGGCGGAAATATCTGCAGAAGAATCTCCTATTGGGGAATCAGGCAAAGTTATAATGGGAGAATAATTCTTGGAAGAATTCTTCTTACTTTTAGTGTTAACCGTGCCAATCATACCATTGGCGGCATGAGATCTCGAAGGAGCTGCAGTGATTTGATTTTGCTTGGGAAGATCAGGGATTTTTTCGTGTAATGTACCCGACTGAGTATAGACCAAGTCAAGGTACTGTGCTTGAGCAAAGACTTGCTCCTCAGTAACAACTCTGGCTTTAGCAACATCTTCAGTGATCTTTGGCAACAAAGATTTTACAAACCACTCAGCCAAGCTTTGATCCGGAATAAATACCTTCACTAAACGTCGTCGACGTCTCCACTCATGAATATGATCTGAAATGTAAGTGGATGTCGATTGTTTTAGCAAAGTTAAAAATTCCGTGGCATTGTCATATCAGACTGGCAACTGAAAATGAGTTAAAAACGAGGTAGCTAATTGACTAAAATTATAAAAAGTGCCTCGCGGTAACTCAATGTACCACTTGGCTGCGAGACCAATTAGAGTGCGCTGGAAAAGTCTAAGATGGATTGAATCATCTGTAATGGAGTTAGACGCACACCAGAGGTGGTAAGTCATCACATGGTTCGACGGGTCCTCTCCTGATTTACCTTCGAACTTGGGAATGTCACTGGGCAACTTATTCGGCATTGGCGGCCAAAACGGAAGATAATTAATGGGATCGTTCATTAGGCGCGACAAGTCAGGCAAGTCCAAAGTGCGATAAACGGTAACTGCCGATTAGGATCCCTAAAACTCTGGGTCATGAGACCAGCCCCAGGAGGAGGATATCCAGGATAACTAGGAATAGGAATCGCGTTCGAGATATTGTATCCTCCCTGAAAACCAGGATTAACCGAACCGTACTGGGGTTGTTGAGGTTGTTGATAAGTGTACCCAGGGTACTGTTGATACTGATAAACTGGCTGCTGCACAGCAGGACCGAATTGGTACTATCCTTGGTACGGTTGATAAGTGAATTGTGGTTGACTTGTGACAACAGTACTTAAACCAGGTTGTCCTACAGGCATCTGAATCGAAGTTTGAATCGTAGATCCAGACGGTGGTAAAGATGTCTGAGGAGTAGATACAGGAACAGTAGAAACCGAAGCTGTCGATACTCCAGAAGTAGGTGGGGTGGATTGAACAGATGTTGCAGGAGTTGTAGCAGTCGTTTGAGGTGGAGTACGAGGTGTACTAGGCCCAGGCTGAGAAACTACCGAAGGTACATAAGTTTGAATGTTAGACTAGACTGGTTGTTGGGGTGTACCAGAAACTAAGGGTTGTCCAGTTTGAGATGACAAATGTACACTTGGCGGCAACACCTGTTGGGTTTGAGATTGATCCCACACTATATTCATTCTGGGGTACTGACCCATAACTGGTTGAGAATGCTGAGGACCATAACCGGGTTGAGGGTAGGATTGATAATTGAAAGGTACATTTCCCGTTCCTTGAACATATGTTTGACCTTGGGGTGGTTGGAAACCTTGGTTCGAGTATTGACCTTGGGGTTGATACCCTTGAGGCATGTACTGATACTGGGGTTGACCTTGGGGTATATATTGAGTCTATGGTTGACCTTGAGGAAAGTACTGTCCCATAGGTATGTACTGTCCTTGAGGTTGCCCCCCAGATGCAAATTGTGTACCTTGAGGTTGCCCCCCAGGCGTTAATTGAGGCTGCCCCCAGGCGTTAACTGGCCACCTTGAGGTTGAGGATTGGGAATAGAACCTGAAATCATAAGAATGTCTTCTACGCTCAACGGCTTAGTACCATTGCTTCTAATAATAACCCTTTATCAATGGGTTGAGGAGATGCTCCTGAAAAAGTACCAGAAAGTGACTGATACCCGGAGGGAACAGAAGGACCGCCGTACAAAAAAGATTCGGGCGATTGAGTAAACATGGATGACTGTCCTGCCATATTGACGGGAGTATAAAAACCTTTAGGTGTTGGGTGATAAGGAGCACGAGGTGGTGAAAAACTTAACCCTGAGTTTTCTAAAAATTAGTCAAAGAAAGATACCAAGAACTACTCCTAGGTGGACTGTAAAAAATTGATTCACGCTCCCTTAGCTCAATAACAGGTTGATTTTCAGGGATAGGGATGCCTACTTCCTCTTCTGGAGCAAGTTCTTCAATAGAAATAAGTCCAAAAGGAAGATCTTGGGTGATTACTCTTTCTACCCTAGGTGAACCAGGACCACTAAAAGTTGGAGAAACAAACCCCGATGTCGGAGTAGTAGCAAATTCACTTTCAGGCTTGGATATTTCGGGTTCTTCACCTATATCACTAGTAGATGAAAAGCTACCAGCAATTTCGGAAACAGACATTGACTGCGGATTATACTCTGCTACTAACGGTTGAAAATCGGGATGTACTATCAAAGAAGATTCTCCTTGCTCAGGTGACCCAACTCTATTGTCTCTAGGAGTTACAAGGACTTTCAAGCCTTCGAGCTCGCTCGGTACTTCCTCAGGAGGTTGGCCCTGAAGTCTACGGTACTTCCTCAGTAACTCAACCATGTTTACAATCTTAGGAGACTGGCCCTGAAGTCTACGGGACTGTCTTGGTAATTCAGCCACAGTTAAAAACTTTTAACTACTTCACACACAAACAAAGTAAAATCTCAATAAAAAGCACCTAAAGTCTCTAAGGAACCAAACAAATTTGAATCACACGCCTAAAGAATCTAGGAGATCAAACACACACAAACAGTAACTTTCTGTACCAAAAACACTAGTTGGTGATGAAATCCAACGTCGTAGAGTTCAATACAGAAATGGCGGTTGGAACAGTTACCCCGACAACCTGCTTAATGAATAGACTGGCACAAGTTCCTCCACTTAACCGTCTCCAGTGAAGAGAACCCCCCAAAAAATCCAAGTGAGTCTAGCCGACATCTGCTCCAGGTACAGTGGGATCTTCCCACCACTGTCACCTTAGGAAGAGTCCTAAAGAACGTGGCCACTAAGGTTACCAATCGAGACAAATACACCTGGGGGAACAGTCTACGATCCGATACGCATGCAAGGGCAGAGTAGCAAGCTCAATCCCCTTGAAGGCTCCTTGACATAATCCAAGGTTTACCAACAAGTGACCCCAGGCTCCTCAACAATGATTAATCTGAGGTTTACCATTTTTAATACGTGAATATCTGGCGTCGTTCCCAATGAGGAAGGATTGATTCCCACACTGGTTCAGACACGATCTCGTGCTTCTCCTTTAAGAGGAGCTTTCCCAGAGCATAAATGCAAAAATTGGATTTCTTCCCTACCACAAGATACAGCTACTTGTTTGTTTTTACTGTCTTGGAGAGTTAATTACTCTCCTACTCCAAGACACTAGCCTAAGCTAAGTTGGTGTATCAGAGCCCTAGAAATAAAAATGTTACTAGGTGAATTTTACTTTAAGCGTTAATTTTAGTGGTTTTTGTTTAAGTCCAAAGGTGCGGAGATGAAACTCGTGGTATGAAGACTCGACTCAAAATCACTAAAAATGCACCTAAGATGATCTAAACAATCTTTCTCTCTTCGATGAACTTCTAAACTAAGAAAGAGTTTGAGAATTCAAATACTTTGTAAACACAAATCTTTCTCAATTAAATAAATTAAAAGAAGAGCTTTTCCTTTCCAAAGCACTCAAAACGAGACAACTAGTTATTTCATGAAAATTTCCCTTTTTCGTTTCAAAACACTCAATCACTACAAAAAACAAACTTTTTTCAAAAGAGATTTTTATTTTTATTTTTTATAAAACACTCAAAACTAATGAAAATGACTAAATTTGAGATCTACAAACTATAAAAACCTATTTGAAGTCAAAGCCTACTAAAAGTCTTTTTTAAGGATGTTTTACTTAGCTAGATGTAAGCTAAGAACTAATTTATGCAAAATCACAAATCAGTCAAGAACAACCAATTTTGTTTTCTTTTTGAAAATGAAAATCCAAACTTTTAAATACAAGCTTTTCGAAGTTTTGTAAAGAGAAAACTCAAAGCGAATTCCTCAAACAAGGGGAGATTCCATAAATGGTCAGACTCATAAGAAGGCTAGTAGACACTAAGGTGATTTGAAGTCCCTACAGCTTCTAAGCTCAGAGCCACTACACAACCACAATGAAAAACAAACCCAACAAGCAAAACTCCTATGAATTTCACCTAAAACCCTAACACTAATGAAATCAATCCAAGGAAAGCTTCTGACAAGTTATATGCAGGTCTAGGCAGTGGATAACAATTTCTAAAGACAAACTAAGCTGACTAACAGAGGAAATCTTAGGGTTTTCAAAATTTTGACAGGGTCAACAGGCCCACAGTTGGCATAGGTGCGGTCCCGCTCTGTGCTAAAAGCCAAGCTGCGGGTAAGTACGCACTGTGTCAAACGGCTAGGGTGCGGTCCTCTCCCAAAGCTATGAAAACCAAAAAATAACCCTGGATCTACAAACTCTACCCAATTTTACACACAACAAGCCAAAAACAAAAACAAAAATAGAGTTTCTCAGGTCAAAGTAAAACAAGGAAAATAATCAATTGCCCAGTATGGTCGCCATTTTGTCACACGGAATAAGTCGATCTTTCGGACAAGATAGACCTTCCTAGAATCTAAAGAAGACCTAATGACAAGCAAACCAACCAGACACTATCTTTCTCTAAATATGCTTTGATAAACAATAAAAAACAAGTGTTTTTAGGGCCTACCTTAGGTCCAACGCAAGCTTGTGGATGCCCTCGCTCCTTTGATCCAAGTGAGCTCCTTTTCGCGAATCTGCAAACACAAACAAGGAAAACAAATTAAATATCACTTGAAAAGCCAATTGCATAAAACATATTTAACATGAAAGTCAAGGAGTCCATGAAACAAATAACATAAGATAATTGTTGAGAAAAATGAGTTTGATTGTATTAATTCAAAAGAAGAACTTTACAACCTTTGCCTTGACACTGTACAAGCTCCTCCCAGGGTCCAGCAAGAAGTCTCCTCTACTTTGACAAGTTTCACTCACTCCCCAATGAAGCCAAAAAGATGTGTGATCTCTCCTCTTAAGCTCAACTAGGAAGTCTTGATTTCACCAGCATTTACCCTAAAAAATGTTCAGCTTCTAACCTCCCTAGCAACCATCCCAATGCCTGTATTTATAGTGCAATGGAGGGAGGTTACTAGGTCCTCCTTCAAAGGGATAAAGCCCTCCTTCAAAGGGATAAATCCTCTCATCAAGGGATTAGCTCCTTCTCTTTTGGGATGCATGAACCACCTCAGAGCAAACAATCCATGTCAAAATTCCTTCTAGAAACCTCTAGAATTAACCCAAAGTGAGTTTTTTAAGATAAAACTTGTGCCTTTTGACTTTCACAGGGGTTCGCACCTACACTGTTAGGGACAGAGCGGACAGGTCCGCATTTTTTGTACACAGAAGGTGTGGGACCGTAGGTGACCATGAGAAAAAGTGCGGAACCAGAGTTACATTGATTTTTAATGTCTTTCTCTCATTTCCAAAGATTGATTTGAAGAACTGAGGTCTGAGACTTGCTTAGGAGGACAGTACAAGTGATTATAGACCCATACTGACTGCAAATAATCATGGTGACGATATTTTTGTGTAACAGATTGCCCCCTAAAGTGCGAAGTCTGTAGTAGATGAGGATATCTTATCATTTAGGAAGAGTGAAGTACTTTATCATTTCGAGGATCATCTTGTGGAGAACTCAGTTGGAACCTGTAAAAAAATTCAATGCAAGATATATATATATGAGATCATATCATCACTGAGGTAGGCATTCCCATACTCAGATCAAAACTGACTAGAAAAACTAACTACTGCTCTGATACATGAATGATCTTGTAAAACATCACAAGTAAAGACTCATGTGGACACAGTATGGACGCATCCATCTATTTATGAATAGTCCATTATATAATGAATACAAAATTCCTCGCAACCTGGATTGTGGTAACTAGATCCAGGGTCTTCATTTCTACTTCCCGAAACAGTACGATTCTATCCATGCGAATGAATGTGTTGATGTCGAACATGGTAGAAACCAATTGATTACTAGTCAATGATGTAAACTGTTAACAAGTGTGAGAGAAACCACCAATGATGTCAATGGCTCTCAAAGTACCTAGTACAATCCATGAGATGCGAATAAATGTGTTGATGTCGAACATGTCACGGAATCCTTTGATCGAAAGTCAATGATGTAAACTATTGTAAAAGGCGAGAAACTTGCCATTGAGGCATGCAGACTTCAAGGTAATGACGATTCCTAGATCATCTTTCTAGATAATGAGCTGATGTCGATAGAAAGTGATCCGTCATAGGCAAGCCCACAACACGAAATCATAGATCAAGTTGAAGAAATTTAGTTGCAAGGACTGACTCAGGGATGGTCAAGATGGATGACAGATATTTTGCAGATGAATGGCTTATTGGAAGTGACCTCTTGAACACATAACGACACGATAGATGGCTTGGTGACAATTGACCCAAAGTTAATACCCAGGTCCGGCTGAAGACTTTCAATGTGGTTTGATCAACTGTTAGGCAAAGGATTTCCCAACCCAGGTGAATAAAAGTGTCATGTTCAAGAGTGGTTACAAAGTATGACAAACAGGCTCATTTTTCTCTCTTTTCCCCCACCATTTCTGGCAAGTACCTCTTTATTTTTGACAAGCTTGAGGAGGATAACATTTGCTTGATTATAAGCTCATCCTTCGGATGAGTCCAACTTAGTTTAAATTCGAACCCTAAGAAGGAGTGGTTCGTTCCTGTTTGTAATTGAACAGGTCCTTTACTGTGAAATTTTAACGAGTCCAGTATAGGAGAAACTTGGCGTTTTTCAATTTTAGAGAGTCTGAAAAAACTTAAGAAGACTCCAGGGTTGACCTTTTTCGTAAATTTGTGTCTCCCAAGCCCGAAAAAGTATAAAATAATACTTGAGAGAACTGCTTGATCTTTTACAACCAAGGAGTACTTTTCGTTATTAGTGCTCTTGACCTGAAAAAGTAAAAAAGCGATCAATGACATGTCATTTATAACCAATATCGAATTTGAAACAACAAAAATCCGACAATCTTTTCATGTTTTTTACGGTCGGAAAAGAGCTGTAAGTGGACCGTATTTTAATTCCGTTTTAATGAGTTTAAAAGAAAAACTCGGCAATCTTTTCATGTTTCAGGAGTTAGAAAAGGGCTTAAAGATGACTATACTTGTTTTTTCGTCAAAAATGATAGATTTTACCTGAATAATCCGTCATTCTGCACAAAAACACAAACATTACTCATACCTGTTTGAAATGGATAAAAATGTCGCAAAATACCTTTTCAAAGTGAAACATAAACAAATTTACAATTTATTTACTCAAAAAACTTATAAAAAAGGGCCTTTGTCAATTCATTTTTACCGTTTGAGTTTGGGTCAGAAAATAGTGCTTTTGCTCAGAAAACTTCCCGTGAAGATTGCGGAAAATCCAATCGTCGGAATCGAATGCCGTCTTCTCCAGGTAATCCATATCATCCCACTCTTCATTTTTAACCATTTAATTTTTTGTTTTAGTCCTCTATTTCATTTTTGGGAGGGTATTTAGGCGCAAAACCCGCGCGCGGGGGCCCGCAAGTTTACCATTGCGGGCCTGCGGACCCCGACTTTTTCTCCATTGGGAAAAATATCGGGGTCTGCACCTTCCGTGTAGACAAAGTGCGGTCCCACGCACTGTGTCTAACCTGGAGGGTATAGTCCCCGCTGCAAGGGTTTTGAACCCAAAAATTCTCAAAAATGGACCACACAAAATATTTTCTAGCATTTTAATTTTTCTTTATACTTGATGCAGAGAGTACATCATGCTAGATTGGCGTGAACGAGAGCATGAGGACATGGATGCCGCCGCATGGAATCATCAGCCTTCACTTGATGCTTTGAGGGCGTGCGGATTGTATAAATTCTGGGCCATTCCTGGCATGAGGGCTCAGGTGGATTTCTTACAGTGGCTGGTTGACAGATGGAGCATACAGGACCAGTGTTTCTTCATTGGCGGCCACCAGCTCGAAATCAAGCCGGCAGACATTTATTTCTTGACTGGTTTGCCTAAGAGAGGCGAAGACTTGACTCTGCACGGGACTAGGCCAGGTGGCCAGTCTGTCGATAGCCTCCGGCTAGAGTACTGCAACAGCCAGGCTAGAGACAAAGGGATAGACATAAAGACGATATCCCATCCTGAGCTCATGGTGATTGCATTCACTGTCACCAGACTTTGCGGAGCTGCCGCATTACATATTGCCACCGGATCCCAAATGCGTATGGAAGTTGATTTCTTTTGAGGCACCATCTTCAACTGGTGCGATGCCGTGTTGGCCAATGTGAAAGGCCAACTGACCAGGGCCAAGAATGGACGCCTAAAGACCTTTGGTTATGGGGCTTTAGTTGTGAGTTTTGGCCTGGAGAGGGTTCCTATGCTGATCCCACAGCACCTTATTGTTGGAGCTGGGCTTCCTCGAGAGCCCAAACTGATGCGATGGGTCGCAATCATGGCCCGTCACCCAGACGAGAGGACAGAGGTTGCTCGATTCAAACCTGAGTATTTCCAATGGCTGGAAAACCAGGTCTTTTCTATTTAGGACTTCCCTTACACCTAGCGGCTGACACAAATGTTTATCATATATGAAGGCAATATGGTGATAAACATGGTTGAGATGAGGGACATTATGGTGCATTTTGGAGAAATTATGTGAGGATATGCAAAGCTTAGGAGGAAGCCTATTATGCTAAGTGGAGAATGATACCTACTCTATCATTTTCCTGTCAGGGTGTTGGTCGAAGCAGATCGCATGTGATATTCCTGCAATGGACACAACCAATACACCAGGTGAAAGCATCTGTTTAAAACATAAATATAATCTGTGACTGATTGAATGCTATGAATTAAAGAACTAGAGGAGTACCTGACATGAATTTCTGAGTGTGTGATAGGCCCAAAAATGAGTTTTGGCATTTACTGGAATGAAGAGTTCCATGATGAAGCTTATGTGGTATTGATCCTTATGTCTCTTCTAGTTTTGTTAATGGGTATCCCAGGAGTTTGTAATGGACTCCAAAATATGGTGAAAAGAGCAATATATAGGGGTAAGGGGGCCAAATATCACTTCATCTATAATTCTGAGCTGTAGAGTTCAGAGTGAGTTCCTAGATCTTTTCTTACCATTGTGGTTAGCCAAAGCACTAGGGATGCACGCGAGGAGAGATAGGTAAGGGATTGTACCATACTCCTCATCATTTTGGTAGTTTTAGGGTAGAAAATCCATACAGGGGTCCCTTGTAAGACCTTTTAAGGTTGACTTTTCCTGGCCGCGTGGGCAAATATTTTGGAGTTGCGCAGTTACTGCACAAAATTGAGGGTTTTGCGTGATGACTCCGCGTAAAACTCATCCTTATACACGTGTTTAGTGCGTCTAAGGGGAGAAATGCCACAACGAAACCTTGTGGGAGTTGCCACATCTTGTGTGATGGCCGTACATCTGTGTGAGACATAGATGCGTGGACCATGCGCTAATTTGAGAAACAGGCGCACGGTCTTCGGTGCTTTGGACGCTGCAAATTAGGGGCCTAACAAATGCATGTCGACACATCTATTGGGTAAACAAGTGCACGGTATCATGTCTCTCAAGCTCATAGGTGTGCTATTTAAGAGAAAAATAGGTTTTCTCTTGGTTTTTCTATTTTTTTGATAGCCTAGGGGGCTATATGATTGACACATGGGATCCTAGCTAGAAGGATGATTTGGAGGGAGAGAGATTGGGCATGGATTCTTATGGATGTGGAACAATATCCAATGTCTAGCTAGTTGCTGGTGTAGTGGGAGCTTTTGAAGTTTCTTCGGAACCCCCTTTTGAGGTCGCAGGATAGGTTCCTGCCCTTTTTTATTAGATGATGGGATGTGCATCGACAACTTATGGTTATCCATCTGACGGATTTGATGATATCGGTTCATACTAATATTTATTTTGTTATTGGTATGCTGCCTCGTGGGGAGGCTTTGCCTTATCCACTTCTACTTGGGCACGTGGATATTCATTAGTGGGCAGAGGCAGAGGGTGCCACTCATTGCGGGCATGACCTGTATGAGAAGGGTTGTATTAATATTACACCTATGTTGGTTATCACTAAGAGAGCAGTGTTGATGATGATTGTGAGTGTGGTGGGATCAACATCCCCCAATAGAGCATCAGGGCCGCACATAGGGGTCCTTCAACAGCTACAAATGGGGCACTTTTTTGTTTGGGCTTAGTTATTGTGTCGAGGGATGTTGTGTCAACTTATGCAGGTGTAGCATGGTGCACTCATGAATTTCGTCTATGGGAGTGTACTTTGCAGTATCATGTATGAGCATGTATTTATGCTTTGTCTGATCTTAATAGTACTAGCGGGGCCTGGCAAGGACCCACGTATACACTGTTGGGTGGTTGTGATGCCGAGAGATAGGGGTGGTGAGGTAGGGTGTTATTGGAACACCACTGTAGAGGATTGGTTTAAATCCAACCCTCTGTTGATTCTGGATTATCCCCATGACAGTGTGGACTTCTGGGTAGATCCAGATATGGGGCTTCCTTCGGGTGATGCTTGGGGACCAGCAGGTATATTTTGATTTCGACATTTGTATAAATATATTTGTTTGCATGTATCATTATGATATTTTATTTATTATGATGTTGATACCATGCTTGTTTACTTGCAGATGCGGGGTCATGGGGGTGACCACTAGCCTATTTGGTAGGCCATGATCCTAGGCATAAGGACATCGCAGGGGATGCCCTTGTACCACAGAGATCGAGGGTGGTGTGGCCACTAGGTGGGCCTGAGTGAATGATGCAACAACAACATTTAGAGCTTAGTGGGCCCTCCGAAGAGGGTAGTAGTGCAACGATAGGCTAGGATGTCGAGCGATGGTGTGAGAATGTTGAGGTCGCAGAGGCAGACTTGGAAGCTGTAGAGGCTAAGATGTATAGTTATCAAGATACCTGGGGCAGGGCAGAGACCTTGACTAAGAGGGTTTCCTATCGATGGATGGGTAGGGTTGGCGGAGGTCTTTTTTGAGACGATGATGTCACTGGAGCGATTGCACGGACCAATTTTGCACCATATAGCCATGGGGATGGCTACGACTGGTCTAATTTTGGCTCTAGATGCAGAGATTGGGCCACCATGGCCATAAATAGACTTTATGGTCATGTTTTTTTATGAGATTATGTATGTACCAAGGAAAGCACCCATTATGAGGATGCTCCCCTCTATTTTGTTGACTTTTTTTCTGGTTGTGAGCTAGTGGGCTATGTGATATTTTTTGTACTCATATATTTTTTGATGTATATACAAGATTATTTTTTGGCAACTCTCATGATATGTCACATGCATCTATAATTTTTGTGTATTTCTATATTTTTTTTTAGATGTATCTTATGTTGATGTTTTATGTATCTTGATGGTTATATATATGTGATGCATGCCAATCTAGGATTTGATTAACGATGCGATGAAATGTGTGATTTTTTACCCCTTGGCATATGTGTAAATGTGATATGATCAAATTGTTAAGCTAACATTTTTTCATGCAGATAATTCTGAAAAAAGCATGTATCATGGACTTGAAAGGTCCTATATAGTTGCGTTACAACTAGCTAGGATTCAAGGAATACATGCAGGTGATGGATACCTAGGTGGTGGGAATCGGCCAAGAGGTCTATGACAACGTCATATTTTGCTTGAGATTTGGTGGTTGATACGATACAAAGTCCATTAAAGAGATGAGGCGTCCAGTCAGGAGATTATGTGGCCCAGGCTACAACAACGTGGTTGTAGGTTTTAACCCCATACAAAAATTCCATGCATATGAATTCTAAGAATAGAAAATAAAAAATGGCGGGAGAATAACACATAAAACAAATATACACAAATATTTCCCCCTCGATCCCAAAACTAGGACTATCAGATTGATTTTTCATTATGTTCCTTTCAATGTTACAGTACATATATATACATGTCGAAGCATCCATAAACCACAATCCATTAACCTTGGATTAGAACATGACTTTAGTTCCCTTGAATAGATCTACAAAATACCATGGATCGAAAACCATTGCGTCCAAAACCATGTGCAAAATCCATGCACAAAACCATAGGTAGGTTCGCCCACCTTAGGGTCCAAATTTGTTTTCCCTGGGGTGCTATCTCGGACCCCGTAGAGGGAGGCTACTGCCCCCATCAAATCCCCCAACAAGGGGGGATGCCTCCCCCTTGTGAACCCCCTGATGTGCATTAGCGCAACGAAGGGGTAGCCTCACCCCCCCTCTAGCCCCCTAGTCTTATGACTGTGGCTAGTTGTGGAAATAATATAACACAACCCAATAGTGGTTCTGTGACCATTGAGATGCACCGTTAGCAAATCTGTGATGATAAGCTGGTTAAGGATCCATCTGCTGACACATGATGATAGAATGATATTTAGAGTGAATCCAAGATTAGGTGATCATCATAAAAAATAATTCATGGTCCTCTAAATGGTTGGCACATTTTTTGGAACATACCAGATCCATATATGCAAGTATGAGATGACCTAGATCATGTAAGATGTAGTTCACGGCCTTCTGGAAGGTGGCACAGAAATTTTTAATACCGAAAGGCATAAATTAGAATGTGAATGTTCCCTAAGGGGTTGTGAATGCGGTGAATCTGAATTTGGTTGTACCCATAGAACCCATCCATGAAGGATAAGGTTTCATGATTGGTGTATGCATCGATGACTTGGTCGATGAATCCCATTGGGTAATTATCTTTAGGGCATGCTTTGTTTTGATTGCTAAAATTAGTACAAATGTGAATGGTGCCCTAGTTTTTCATGACAGTACAGGGTTGGAAACCCAAGATGTGTAGGAAATTGGGTAAATAAATCTAGGTTTTTGAGGTTTATCAATTTCTTGTTTGATTGTTGCTTCTTTTGAAGGATGCAATTGATGTTGTTTTTGCTAAACAGGATGGGCATTAGGCCATTTGGCAATGCGATGTTCCACTATGGTGGGACTGATCCCTAACATCTCTAAGTAATCCCAAGCAAAAATATCCATGTACTCTTGGAACAAGGATGCATATGCAGTTATTTCTTCGGGAAAGCATGCTGCCCCTTGGGAGATCTCTTCAACCTTTATAGGTTTTTGAAATATTCACATTAATAGTAGGTGAAATGTTGGACATGTTCCCTTCCTAAAATGCATTAGGTGTTGGGATGGGATTTTTGAACCAATCTACATTTCCTGATGTGAAGAAATCCTTTGATTCAATGGCATAGATGTTGTGAGTTTATGCGCTGTTGAGAATAAATGGTTTTTTAGGTAGAAAAAAAGAATGATGGTGCATGGCATCCCAAGGGTATTTAGGTTCCATCATGGCTTCTAGAATATCTTCATCTGAGTGAGAAATATTGTATAGTGTTGACCTTGGTTGCGCCAGGTATTTAAACTGAGGTGTAGGCCTGGCTATGTTGGTTGACAAGAAATAACACAATTCGTTGGTTGATGCTGTAGAACCAAGGGAGCTTGAAAAAGTGTAGATTGGATGGTTCTACACTGTCGGTGATGTTACCACTGTTGAGATGGATTTTTCAGTATCGACACCAAAAAATGATGAGAAGACAACATAAATCATGGTTCCCATGAATAAGGAAATGAATCATATATGATGTTGCATGTATTCAACATTGGGTGGTGGCAAAATCTTAGTTATAGGTGGTTGGGGATTTCTGGGAGGAAGCTCTTGCGCTCTTGTTGGTGTACAAGGGGAAAAAATAGCTTCTTCAATAGGATGTTGGCGTCGAATCCTAAGCTACCTAAATGTGTGCAACATAGGGCATGCCTCAGTGCTAGGAGCAATATCAGTACAGATGCCACAGAACGTTCTAGAACTAACCGACTGGATGGTAATGCTCATAGTATGGGATGTTTATGCCTTGTTCCAAGATGGAATATATGATCTGGATTGATGGTGATGATGGGAAATGAAATGATAGGGGCCATACCTTGTTATTGGTCATCGTTTTTCCTCAAATACACTTAGAACAAACCTAGATGCTTCATTCCCTACATGTGGTAAATGATTTGATGGTTCGATATCCGATCTAACTAAATTTGAATTCTCAGTGATAAATTGCTGCATGAATCCTAACAATGGATAGAATCGAGAAAGATGAGGACAATGTTAATATCTAGAACCAATTCTTGATTTTGGGTGGTGTTTGATGAGGTCATCATGCACACTAATGCTCCGGTGTTTGGGAAAAGTTCTTGTAGCACTAGCGGGTCTCTTGGGAATGTACCTAGGAGTGTTGATGGCTTAAAATGGCCCGAGCTGAGCTCAATGTAAGTAGTGATCAACTCATGGGAAGATGAGACTAAGGGAAACACACTATCAGGTGTGGGTAAGGTTTCCTTCTCACAATATGTGAATTGATCGATATTAATGATATTTCCATCATCGGGGAACATCATTATTCTAAACACCGATGAGGCAACTGCGAGCATCTCGCACATGTATCTTCGACCTAGTAGGATGTTGTAATACAATTAGGCGTCTAGTAATTTGAAGTCTATTAAAAATTTTTTTCCAACCAACTTAACTGGAACGATAAGGTATAGACCAATGAGAGCAGAAGGGTGCCCATAGTATGCACTAACCATAATGTTAGAAGGCTTGAGTTCAAGGGATTCTAGTTTCTTCCAAATAGATTTGGACATGATACATGTCGAGGCCCTTTCATTGACGATGAAACGATGAATGTTAATGCTTTGGACTGAGACTAGAATTTGGAAAAAAATTACTAATGATAGCCGTGGAGTAGGTTTATCCAAGTCAAAGACCATTACACAAGAATCAGACGGGTCGATTGCACCTAGAGTAGAAAGTGAGTCTTTCCATTGGGTTGGGAATGTTTACACGACTTCTAATGCTGACATGACTAATGATGATTGTGATAAGTCGAAAACTATGTTGTAGATATGAGAAAATTTCCAGTTGTGTCCCCCGCGGTGTAAAGGTCCTTTAACCATTTCATGTGTAGAAACTATAGAAGATCGAGGAGTGGTTAATAGACCTGTAGGTATTTCCATAGTCAAGGTGGATAGATCGGGCTCTAGGGGAGCTTCATAACTTTGATTCTATGTTTGTAGGAGGATATCCTCTCGTGTCATGAAATATCATGATTAGGATTGTTAATGGGGTTCCCTCCAGATGGATGAGAGTGGGGTGTTTGTTGATGAGTGTTAAACACTCCCTAATGGGGGAAGGGGTCTTGCATTACTACAATTTATTGACCTCCTCGCCCCCTACTATATTGTATTCTTTTTAAGTCAGGAAGTTTGAGGACATTGGTGGGTATAATGACTGTATTCCCCACAGGTAGCACATGAATGACTAGTCCATAGACTGGTGTTCTTGCCTTTTTTATGTGGTTATGTTGGTTGATCCCTGGTTTTCATTCTGGTTAGGGTTACCCCTTCCCGGTGCCGGTGGGGGTTGCTGGTGGTTTCTTCCCCCTTGTTCAGGTTCTCCCTTTAGCTTATTTTTAAGTTTTCTCTTAGCAATATTCGGGGGGAAGGGTTAGATGGATTCAGATGTTCCTTTGATTATTGTTTTGAAGTGAGAGAAGGTTGCACTAGATTCACGCATGCATTATTCATATTTGGTGGGTTATTCTGCTATTGTGTGGGGAAATGAGAATATTGGTTCCCTTGTCCCTTTTGGGAAGAGGACATTACGTCTGTATTCATAAAGGAGTATTAGTTTCCCTGTGGGGGAGGGTATGAGCTGCCCTGAGGGGGATGATACTGGTTAACCCTGTTGATCGTATTCTGCATAGGTGGGGGTTGATTGGGGTAGTATCCTATATGTTGCAATGGTGGTGCGTTTTGCATAGCATCAAATTGTTGGCCATTGGACAAATATCTAGGGTACTGGTAGCTATTGTTCAGTGGATTTTGGGTAATGCACCCAATCAATCCGTCAACAACATTGGATGCGACTGGAATATCTTTAGAAGTTTGTAGGCATGGGGCATCTAGAAGCACGTGATAGATATACAAAGACTGGGTGTAAATAAGATCCAATTGTTGAGATTTACTAATGGCTTCTTCCTTGGTTTACAAGGATGAATTTTCTACGTCTTTGGAGATTTCAAATGTGAGGGATCTCAAGAAGAAGTCCAAGAGGACTTTATCTTCAAACTAGGTTTTACAAAGGCTATGAAGTTTTGTCGTTCATGTATATGATCCGAGATGTGGGTAGCGAGTGTTTTTTTGAAGTTAGTGAGGAGTTACATACTCAAATAATATTGGATTGGGAGCTATAATAAGGTGAGGAAAGATGTAGCTAGTGAGCTAAAGTTTCCGTGTAACACAAAAGGCTGGTCAACATACCATTTCACTGCAGGCCCAATTAGGGTGCATTGAAATAGTCGTAATCTAATAGTATCATCGGTGATACTATTAGATGAACACCACAGGTGAAAAGTCATGACATGATTTCTTGGGTCTTCACCTTGTTTTCCTTCAAACTTTGGAATATCCAAAGGGAGATTGGTGAGCATAGTCGAGCAATTCTAGCCATGGGTGATTAGGTCATTTTTTAGATTTCTTAAATTTGGTATGTTTAATGAAGCTAAAAATGAGATCCTTGTATTACATGACATCGTAAAATGATTTTGGACAGCTATATGCAGAGGGGTCCTTTGTGGGGAAGTCTCAGGAGAACTACCTCGATGGGTGTCTCGAGGACTGTCCATAGGAGTGGTGTGTGGGCTCCCAAAGGGGGTAGCACTTGGGGATCCTTCTGGAGTGGTGAAGGGTGTACTTTTTCAGGTAGGGTCCGAGAAAATATGCACCAATAAAGGAATATCCAATAATGGTGGCTATGTGACATCCTCTACACCTAAATGGTGGGAGCCTGGGCACACCTCCTGGTAATGGGGGGAGGTTTAAAAAAAAAAAACTAGATCTATGGGGATCTGTGGGGTCCCCTATGGTGTTGATTAGAGCGGGTGTTACTTTGTGTATGGTGAGGGAATACGATAAGTATCAATGCAATATGATCACATACATAAAACAAAGTGAAAATATAAATCGTTTATTTTCCTTTTATAATTAAGTTATGTGATCAAGCAAACAAGAAAATGTTTTTGTTTATTGAGTAAGATAAAATATCCTATGTAGACCTAATCGTCATTTCCACTCTCAAAGCAGCTGGGCCATGCAAGGATATTTTTTGATGGGTCCTAGGGCAACGTCCTGAAAGAACTGGCGACACCTTCTAGCAGTCAAAGAATCAACCAAGGTAATGGAAATGAGGCTCAAGTGTTGCCTGCACCATCACCTATAAGGAAAGGATGCCATAGATTTTGGCCACTAAAGTACCTTTGTCCCATGTGAGCATTTGAGTCTTTAGTTTCTTGGTAGCTAGTTACTAGTATTGAGCACTAGATGGGTCAGGTAGTCCCAAAGAATACCGAATGTATTGGACCTAAGCCGAACCCCCTCTGAATCAAGTCTTTACCATGCTTGGGTATTCTTTTCGATGGGATGATTAAAGGATTTTAAGCTCCCTAAAAATTCAAAAACTATGTTTTAAAGGTGTAACATGACCATGGAAGCTTATGGGATGCCAATGGTCCTAACCTGAACTATAAATTTTTTGATGGCCCCTGTGCGGAAACTTAGTTGGTTCAAGTTACGGTTGTTTTTAAAGAGTCTTAATTCACTTATGGAGTGATTTTGTAAGCCAAAATAGACTATGTACCCAAAGCTCCAGAAAGTGGGTGCCTTTGATTACCAAGCATATGGAAGCTTAGTGTGTGATGCAAATGAGCATACAAAGTGTGATAAGATGTGGATATGCGGTGATAATTTACAATGTCCTTGTAATTACAATAAGTGTTGATTGTTCCTTGCATGGAAAAAGGAAATATATTGTGGATTATGGGCCACTTACTCTTTTCCTATTAAACTATGTGGATTTTAACAAGGGAGATGGAAATTCAAATGTTCTTAAGAAATTTTTCATATGCAAGCCCAGGTTCGTCTAAGAGATGCAAGGGAAGTAGAGATTACTTACTTTCTCTAATAAAATTTGCTCCTAGTCCCAAAAAAATTATGAATTAAATGCTTTTGTTATTAGTAAGATTTGTGGATGATGGGACACTTTCTTCTTTACTAATTAAGCTATGTGATTTGCAGAAATTTTTAGCAAAATAGTTTGAAAAACATATTTCAAATTTGGTCACTTACTTTTCTCCCTAATTAAGTTATGTGTGTTTTTCAAATGAAAAATGAAAAATACTCTAATTTCTCCACCAATTAAGGTTAGTAAAGAAACTAGGAGTACTAAACATAAAGTACAAAATGTAGAGGTGAAGGCAATTCACTAAAGTTTGCCAATCACCTAAGAGAAGAGAGAAATACAAGGCTCCTTTTTTCTTTCTAGTGACCGCATGATTTTAGATGCGCATAGACGTGTGCACGTGTCTATAAGAGAAAAAACCACGTGGATGAGAAAGAAAAAGAAAATTTTCACTTCTGTGGGTGAAGAACAGGTCCTTGAGGTCTGTAAAAATTCCAGAGAGGTGTTTAGCCCCTTGTAGGATGGTTGTGCAGAGAGAAGGTCCTACAAAAACAATGTCTAGATTAATGAAAAGACAACTATATGGTTGCCATTCCTGTGGTAGTATTTTTTGGAAATGATGTACCAAAAGACACCTCCTTAGCAGTTGATTGTTCCCTGCAAAGGATCACAGGCAAAATTAGTGCTATTAGTGGACAAACTTAAATAAACACAACAATATAATAGTGGAAACAATGCATACATAAACATAAACTAAACAAAGAGGTACATACACAAACAAGGCTCAAATGGAGCAAAAAAATCAATAAAATAATGGAAAAATATCCCTTTCTCGACTACTAGTAGTAGAGGTTTAATACAATAGGTGAATCTTAGACACTTGAAGAGAATTGTTTGAACTATAGTGCTAAAAAATTCATCAGTAAGGGGGTTTATTTTCCTCAATCTCTTTGCAAGTTTCTCCTCTCTCAAAGAAGTATGAAGACTCTCCAATGGTGGATTCCTGTTCTCTCACTAGGATGATGGATTGCTTAGAAGAAATATGACCAACATGCTAGTTCTCTTCCCTTATTTGGATTCAACAATTGAATGGTGGTTCGCTTTGAAAGCAATTTGGCCAACATAATAATGTCTCATATTTTGGCTCTCCCATGACTTGTTTATATAGAATTTTTTGAATCCATCTTCCCCCTCTTGATTCATGCATGATAATGACACATGAGTAAGACAAGATGATTCCATTGAGGGCTGAATATATCCAAGGGGACTCGAATTCTGCTGTACTAGATTGATCTCATGTCAAATAATTGACCCTAAGTGTGTAGAGTGGTCCTGAATCGTTGAGTCATCCTTTTCTACAATTGTGTGAAATTTTAAGGATATTTAAGGTGCGTGCATTTATCGAATAAATAACCACGTGGCATCAATCATTTTTACTTTATAAACTTTGGACCTTAGGAGAAATTTGATTCTTTAAACTTCATGATGTACTTATCTAGAAAATGTTGACTTGTGCATTCTACTAAACACCTTTTAGTGTCTTCTGGATTGTGTTAACATGTGTATGATTTTCTAGTGTTAACACATTTCAAGGTTGGGAAAGCTTGATTTCATGATACATGTAATTGTTTTTAGAGAGGTTGTGCACTGGCGTTCTAAGAAATTTGATGCTAATGAGATGATTTTGAATGTAAAAGAAGAAGGGAAGAATCTAATACCTCTAACTTCTATGAAATTTTGGAATGAACCAACTAATAAGTTGATGCTAAGCATAGACTTCTGAATGTAAAAGAAGAAGGAAAGTATCTAATACATATAACTTCTATGAAATTTCAAGGATTGAATGACCTCCAATAAACAATGAATATTTTCAAGGTTTCAATGGATAATTTCTTCTTAGATGCACATAGAGGTGGTAGTATCATTTTAATTGATTGATTCACAAGAGCAGTGACTACAAATTCTAATTCATACAAGATTAAGGTTCGTGAGTTAGCCTAACCTTACACATGAATGTATCATTGATCCAAGTGGATATTTGTGCCCACCCTTCTCTTCCACTAACTCAATGGTTCACTATCTTCTTGGTAGTTTTTCTATGGTTTTTCAAGTACCAAAATTCTAGGGCCATTTTCAGGCCCTAAACAATGCTTTTTTTCCTTTTAGGTGTCCAAGGGTTGCCATGGCATGACTTGGCCCCAACCAAGAGTTGTTATTTTCAAGGAGTTCATTAAAATAGGCCACTCTGTTCCCTAAAAAAACATTGAATTCAAAACTTGCACCCTTTAGAAATTAATGTACCAACTAGCCACCTTAAAGCCCACAAACCGTTTGGTGATTCATCTTCTAGGGTTAGGGTTTTGAACCTATATGGTCCTTTCTTTATGTTAAAATGTCATTCTTGAGATTCTTGTAATATATTTCACCACCAAATCAACCCACAAGATTACATACCATTCAAAATTTCCATTAAGAAACCTATTTTAGGTTGCAATGTGGACATCTAAGACTGATATCATGTGGGACATGTTGGCATTATGATAAAGGTGTTTTCCTTGATGGAAACTCACTCAGATTAAAGATCACAGTACAACAGGTTAACAACAAAGAATTGTAGATCTGACTACACAGAATGAAGAAAGAAAGGTATACGCAGGTTCACCTTGACCAAGCTGCGTATACATGAAGGTTAACATAAAAAAAGGAGCATATAATGTACACACGCACTTTCACAGAAGGAAAGGTGCATATACCTTAGAAAACTAAGCTTTTGGTCCATGGTATTTTGATCCATGGTATTGGTCCAAGTTATCTGGCCCGAGGTATTGACCCTAGGTATTTGGTCCAAGGTATTGGTCCTAAGTGGTTTTGGTCCATGGTATTGAGAAAGGCCTAAAACTATAAAAGGAGGAGAAGATCATTAGGCCATGGTGTGCAAGTATCAAATATCTAATGAAGTGTGAGATCTAGTATACAGGTTATTGGGTTATGGCGCATTGCGGGATATGAACCAAGGATGAACCTCAACAGATGATGAGGGATTAGATCTAATGATTGATCAAGATCTTAAGGCGTAAAATGAACTATCATTATGTGTTTTTTCTCATGTATATTCTAGATCTAAATACTGACGCATATATTATTCTGTAAATGATATGATTTGGGTATAACTAAAGTCTAGAATAGTTGCAGATCTCTGGATTTATATTTACAGATATATACGCTAGTTGGCTTTGAGAAAAGCGCGTATATACGCAGGTTCGACACATGGAAGTAGCGTATATCTTATAAAATATGTTTTATTTGCTTCTGTTTGCTATTGCAGAGTTTTGGGTTATGGCTTGGGTTCTGGTTACTGTATTTTGGTGACAGTATTTTGAATGATCAGATTGATGGGTTGTCAAAGTGATTGATTGATTCAGTTGTGGTTGGTTCAAAGGTGATTGGTTGATGTAGATATATTTGATGATTGAATTACTATTATGATGTTGTTGATGGATCTAGTCTGAAAATTTATGAAACGTGGTCCCTGGAGGAAGAGAGAAGGTTGTAGCCTTCTGTAGGTCGGTGCCTACGTACTGGTAAACATATCAGCTAGTACAAGAGTTAGGGGGTTGTAGCTCCCTCCAGTAGAAGATGGAGAACGAGAGAAGGTAGTAGCCTTCTGTAGGTAGAAGCCTATGTACTGGTATAAGTCTGCACCAGTACAAAATTGTAAACAGAATTTTCTTATTATTAAAAGAAGATAGAGACGACAACAGCAAGTGGTTTTTACCCACATTGGGTTTCCACCTTATATCTTGGTGTTCATGTGTGATGCTTATACTTTATTCTACTTTTATTTCACTGTCTAATTAATATCTGACATACTGGTTAAAGTTCAATACATGATAAATTGGGTAAATCAAAAGTTCTCTGCATATACGCTGGTTGCTTTAATAATAGTCGTGTGTACATGTTGGTTCACTTAGCTAAAGTAGTGTATACAAATCTACCTATGGAAATAAAAAATTATTGAGTTACTAATATTGATTCACCCCCTCTCTCAGTATTATTTCCAACCATTAGTATCAGAGCAGGTCCTATAGAAGAAGCTTGATCGCTTGAAGGAAGATCCATCATCATGAGTAATCAAGAAAGTAGGGGATCCATCCGACCACCAATCTTTGATGGGAGAAACTTTGTTTATTGTAAGATAAGAACCACAACCTACCTTCAATCACTTGGAACAGATGTCTGGGAAATCGTGGAAGGAGGATGTACATTTCCATAAGCAATTCCTACAGATATAGTAGGTAAAAAGCAATATGAAACCAATGCCAGGGCTATCAATACATTATTGGGAAGTCTGTCACAATCAGAGTTTGTCAAAGTTATGTAGCTCAAATCAGCCAAAGAAATACAGGACAAAAACGTTCTAATATATGAAGGAGACTCTTAGGTAAAACGTGCTAAACTGCAAACTCTCAGAATTCAATATGAAACTCTTAAGATGCATAATGATGAAAGTATTGCTAGTTACTTCTTACGTATAGATGATGTTTTTAATTGCATGAAAAATCTGGGTGAAGAGATAAAGGAAGTTACCTTAGTTGAGAAAGTTTTAAGATCCTTGTTTGATAAATTTGAATCAAAAGTATCTGCCATAGAAGAAAATAGGATCTATAGACTATTACTATGACACAGTTTCACAGAATCTTAACTGCCTTTGAGATGAGAAAAGGAGGCCCATCATCTATGAGAAAAACCACATTTAAAGCTTCAAAAAAAGGAAAATAAGAACTCAATGAATCAGGACATATTTCAGAGGAAGAAGATGAAGTAAACTTCGTCAAGAAGCTTCAATGGGGTTTTGAAAGATTTAGAGGTAAACTGCCTTTCAAATGTTTTTCCTGTGGTAGAGTCGGTCATTATGCTTCCAAATGTCCTCATAAAGATAAACATGATAAAGGGAAGGAATCTGAAAAATGGAATAGAAAACAAAGTGTAAGTAAAAAGAGCTACTATACTCATGAAGATAGCAATGGATTATCAAATAGTGATGAAGATGAAAATAGTACTTTATATAGACTTCTAATGGCTTATGAAGATGATACATTTTTGGATGCTTTAGAAGAAGATGAACTTCATGAAGAAATATCTAAACTCAAAATCTGTTTAGAAGAAAAGAATAGGATTATAGATACCTTGACATATCAACTTGCTAAAATAAAAAAACATAATGAAAAACTAGAATGCGAAATTGTGGGTCTAAGAAAGGATCTTGAGAAAACAATATCTCTCATTCTCAGATTTGCTAAAGGATCATAAACTTTAAATGAAATTATCAAAGTGCAGCGTTCTCCTCTGATAAAGATAGGTCTTGGATATACTAAAGAAGCACCTCAATCACAGAAGCCGTCAACCTCCACTAAAAGCTATCTTGATGCAAAAAAGAACAATGAACAATATGACAATCGTCAGTAAAGGCATAAAGCAGATCACCAGGTAAATTAGGCTCAATTTGCTCCAAGGATGAACAGAAGTCACAACCAACCTCAGGGAAATCATATTCAATTTGTTTCAAAGATGAATAGAAACTACAATCACGAGATCAATAGATTCGATAATCGCAAGAACTTCTTCAATGGTCAATGTTTCTCATGTCATAATTTTGGACACAAAGCTGCTCAATGTGTTTTGTACAAAACCATCATGACTAGAGAAGCATGAAATCAAAGGAATGTGACAAGGATCAAGAAAATTTCCTATAATAACTTTTCTCTTCTTGAAAATGAAATAGAATGCTCAATCTGTAACAAATTTGGCCATGAAGAATCTGAATGCGGGAGTAAATTTCGGCAAATATCTCAAAAGGAGCAAACTCCATTAAATCCAAAAATATGGAGAAAGAAAGAACCACAAACATAAAGATTTGGTATAGCCTTGTATGCATAAGGACAAGAAAACCAATGGTTCATCGACAGTGGATGCTCAAAACACATGACAGGTGACAAAGAAACAATTCACTCATATAATGCCTTAGAAAAGGAAAAGAATGTCTCATTTGGAAACGACACTCCTGTTGTCATAAAAGGTAAAGGCTCTGTTTTCTTGAAAGAAAAAGTTAAAGCCAGGAATGTTATGTATGTTTATGGTCTAAAGCATAACTTGTTGAGTGTGAGTCAAATGTGTGATCAAGGAGATGAAGTGGTGTTTTGATCAAATGGATGTGTTTTTCATGAGCTTGATGCAGGAGAAACAATGATCAAAGGTACAAGAACTCCAAACAACTTATACATACTCAAGGGAGGAAACAACAATGCTATCTAAGCAAAAATGATGAAAACTGGCTATGGCACAGAAGAGTGGGACATCTAAGATTTTCTCAAATAAGAAAAGCATGTAGATTCCACCCTATTCGTGATCTTCTAGATATCAACATTACTAAAAGTACAATATGCAAATCATGTCAATTCGGTAAGCAAACTAGATCTCACTTCATGGAAAATGAAGGGTCAGCTAGTAAGCCTCTTGAACTTGTTCATTGATGATTTTTCCAGAATGTGTTGGATAGGTCTTATAAAGCATAAAGATGAAGAATTTGAAAAATTCAAAGCCTTCAAAGCTTTGGTTGAAAATGAATCATATCACAAAATCAAATGCCTCAAATCTGATCGAGGAGGGGAATTTACCTCGAATGAGTTCTTTGAATTTTGTGAACAAGATGGAATAAAAAGGAAGTTCTCCACCGCAAGGACTCTCAACAAAATGGAGTGGTAGAAAGAATGAATAGAACTATTCAACAAATGGCTCTAGCTATGCTAGATGAATTTGGAACTCCTGCAACCTTTTGGGGTGAAGCTGCATTTGCCGCCGTCACTATTCTCAACCAAGAAAATGTTCGGGTAAAGAACACCCAAACTCCACATGAACTTTGGTATGGTAAGACTCCTACTATAAAATACTTCAAAGTTTTTGGAAGCAAATGTTACATCAAAAGGACTGATTAAAAACTTGGTAAGTTTGAACCCAGAGAAGATGAAGGTATTCTTCTTGGCTACTTTTCCCCATGTAAAGGATATAATTGTTATAATAAAAGGCTTGGGAAAATTATTGAAAGTATTGATGTTGTGGTTGATGAAGAATGGAAAAATAAAAAACAGATAAAAACTGAAGATTATGACAATGAAGAAGATGAGGATCATTTTCCCTCATCAAATCACACTGATTCTGAAGAAGAAACCAATGAAGCACTAGAAGAAGAGATAACCGTAGAAGAAAAGACTCCGTTCAGGTATGTTTAGAAAAATCATCTAGAAACTCAAATTCTAGGGGAAAAGGGGCAGGTGTGCAGACAAGAAGAACTATTATCGAAGCCTTAAGCTATCTAGCCATAATATCTTCCACCGAACCTCAAAATATAAATGAATCATGCAGAGATGAATGTTGGGTCAAGGCCATGAATGAAGAACTTTGAAAAGAATAATACTTGGGAATTAGTTCCTAGACCTCATGATAAGAATATCATAGGAACTAAATGGATATTCAAAAACAAGCTGAACGAAAATGGAGAAGTTATTAGAAACAAGGCCAAACTTGTTTGAAAAGGATATGCTCAACAAGAAAGTATATATTTTGAAGAAACTTTTGCACCTGTTGCTAGACTTGAAGCCATAATAATGTTTCTTGCTCTTTCTAGTTTTCAAAAATTCAAAGTATACTAAATGGATGTAAAATCTGCCTTTCTTAATGGAGACTTAGAAGAAGAAGTCTATATTGAACAAACAGAAGGATTCATTCTTGGAAATGATGCAAAACTTGTATGCAAACTCAGAAAGGCTCTCTATGGTCTAAAATAGGCTGCAAGGGCCTAGTATTACCATCTTGACAAATATATCCACCAACATGGTTTTTCAAAGGGGTTAATAGATAACAATCTATATACAAATATTGACACTGGTAAATTGCTAATAATTGTTGTTTATGTTGATGATATTATTTTTGGTAGCAATGAAGAATCCATGAGTCAAAATTTTGCTTTCGTAATGCAACAAGAATTTGAAATGTCCTTGTTTGGTGAGCTTACCTATTTTCTTGGTCTACAAGTTCAACAAAATAAAGATGGTATTTTTCTCTCACAAACCAAATATCTCAAACAGATCCTGAAAAAGTACGACATCGAAGATTCTAAACCAGTATGTACCCCAATGGCAACAGGATGCAGTATTAGCTCAAATGATGAATCAATAGCAGTGCATCAACCAACTTACAGATCCATGATTGGTAGCCTGCTTTATCTAACAGGTACCCGACCTCACATCATGCATGCAGTGGGAATAGTTGGAAGATTCCAAGCAAATCTAAAGGAATCACACCTTCAGGCAGTCAAAAGGATTTTCAAATATCTTCAAGGAACACAGAACTTTCATTTATGGTATCTTAGAAATACAGATCTTACACTTCATGCATATACAAATGTAGATTTGGCAGGAAGTGTTGATGGCAGAAAAAGCACTAGTGGTGGTGCATTCTATATGGGTTCCAGGTTAGTGTCTTAGTTCAACAAGAAACAAAGTTCAATTGCATTATCTATAGCTGAAGCAAAATACGTGGTTGCTGCATCTTGCTGCACACAACTACTTTGGATGATGCAAACCTTGCAAGATATTCAAATCACATGTACTCCACCCATCTCCATTCTATGTGATAATAAAAGTGCCATTAGTATTTCAAAGAATCCAGTCATGCACTCCAAGACCAAGCACATACCCATCAAATATCATTTTCTACATGAACAAGTGCTTGAAAAAATGGTCAAATTGGAGTATGTTCCCTCCAAAGAACAGGTTGCTGATATATTCACTAAACCACTACCCAGAGAGACATTTGAATATCTCAGGCAAAAGCTGGGAGTAGTTGTTGCATCATCCTGCTGCTAAATCTTATTTTTTAGAGAAAGGTGGTTATACATGAGTTTTATGAAGCATAGTCACATACATACATGGGTTTCTATGGGCACAGTCGCGTATATGCTGGTTTGAAGAAAAGTAGCGGCTAGACTCAGAAAAAAGGGATTTTCTATTGTTTTGTCAATTATCTGCTCTGTTTGATGATGGTTATAATCTATTGATAACATGTGGAAATATACTGATCCTCATAAAGTTGTTGATAACCTGATGTATATCTGATTGATGATGATGCTTTGATATCTCTTACTGACATATGCAATGATCAGAATTGACAATACACAGGTGGAACAGGTTCAGGGGGAGAACATGGTATGCTTCTAATAAAGCATTGATTGGCATTATGTCTAGAAGCCTTTGGTACCTAATGAGTTCTTACTTTATGATGATAGGTTGATACTCACATATGTTGATTATCGTGGTTGATGATATGAGATGTTCCCTAATGATGATATAATGAAGGTTCTTGTGGAAAGATCATGCAGTTCTTGATAAAAATGTCTATGGTGATTTCACATACATATGATATGATTTTATGCTACTGCTTGGAGATATGACATATGCTTAGTTGATTCATGGAAGGTTATGATAAGGGCACGAAGCAAGTTAATCTTGATGAGATCAAGAGGATGATTTGATATATGCCGACATACTTTGACACAGGTTGATGATATTTTGGGAACTAATAATGGACATATACAAGTTGCTAGTCTGGATGCTGATTAACAGATGTTGCTGATGATAGTTGCTGATGACTATTATGGTCTTGCTTAAGATATTTGGTCCTTGTTATATATGTCATGTCTATCATTTAATTTAAAGGTTATGAAAAGAACTAATTTGTAACCCCACTATGCATGGAATGGATGATGTAATGTTTCTTGTTTCTGTCATATATAAACAAATAGTATATTTCCACTTGGTTGGGTGGATGAGTCAAATTTGGTATATCCCCACTTGGTTGGGAGATGGATGTATGTATGAGTCATTGGTGATAGGAACGTCATTGGTGAGGTATGTATAGAGTCATGTTATTCTTTTGGAACATATTTTTGCAGACATTGCTTGTGCTCAGCGGGAGCATAGACTCGATCATGGGAGCTTAATAAACACACTTCAACATATCATAAATTCAGCATGTACTCAGGGGGAGCATGACCCTTTGCCCTTGATGTCAAAGGGGGAGACTGACTTGGTGTTTCCATCAAGTCCAAAGGGGGAGATTATTGGAATTATGATAAAGGTGTTGTCCTTGATGGCAACTCACTCAGCTGAACGATCACAGTACAATAGGTTAACAACAAAGAATTGCAGATCTAACTACATAGAATGAAGAAAGATAGGTATACGTAGGTTCACCTTGACCAAGCTGCGTATACACATAGGTTAATAGAACAAAAGGAGCTTATAACGTACACACACACTTTCACAGAAGGAAAGGTATGTATACCTTGGAAAACTAAGCTTTTGGTCCGTGGTATTTGGTCCATGGTATTTTCATCCATGGTATTGGTCCAGGGTATTTGGTCTGAGGTATTGACCCTAGGTATTTGGTCCAAGGTATTGGTCCTAGGTTGTTTTGGTCCATGGTATTGAGAAAGGCCTAAAACTATAAAAGGAAGAGAAGAGCATTAGGCCATGGTGTGCAAGTATCAAATATCTGATGAAGTGTGAGATCTAGTATATAGGTTATTGGGTTATGGCGCATTGCGGGACTTGAACCAAGGATGAACCTCAGTAGATGACAAGGGATTAGATCTAATGATGGATCGAGATCTTAAGGCGTAAAATGAACTATCATTATGTGTTTTTGCTCATGTATATTCTAGATCTGAATACTGAAGCATATATTATTCTATAAATGATATGATTTGGGTATAACTAAAGTTTGGAATAGCTACAGATATCTGAATTTATATTTGCATATGTATATGATGGTTGGCTTTGAGAAAAGCAAGTATACATGCAGGTTCGACACATGAAAGTAGCGTATATCTTATAAAATATGTTTTAGTTGCTTTTGTTTGTTGTTGCAGAGGTCTGGGTTTTGGCTTGGGTTCTGGTTATTGTATCCTGGTGACAGTATTCTGAATGATCAGATTGATGGGTTTTCAAAGTGATTGATTGATTCAGTTGTGTTTGGTTCAAAAGGTGATCGGTTGATGCAGATATATTTGATGATTGAATTACAATTATGATGTTGATGATGGATCCAGTCTAAAAATTTATGAAACGTGGTCCCTGGAGGAAGAGACAAGGTTGTAGCCTTCTGTAGGTTGGCGCCTACGTACTAGTAAACATATCAGCTAGTACAAGAGCTAGGGGGTTGTAGCTCCTGTTGGGTTGTGTTATATTCTTTCCACATAGTTAACAAGGCGTTTTAGGGGCACTCGTAACCCCACTTTATAGGGTCTGCTCAGAAAATTTTGGTTTTGGACCCTATGTTAGGTTGGGCGGACCCACCTATGGTTTTGTGCATGATTTTTGCACATGTTTTTTAGACTGATGGTTTTTCGGTCCATGGTATTGGACGCGATGGTTTTCGGTCCATGGTATTGGATGCTTCGACATGTATAAATATGTAATGTAACATTGAAAGGAAAATAATGAAAAATGAAGCTGGTAGTCCCGGTTTTGGGATCCAGCAGAAAATCTTTGTGTATATGTGTTTTATGTGTTCTGCTCTCACATTATTTATTTTCTATGTTTTAGAATTCGTATGCGGGTAATTTTTGTACGAGGTTAAAACCTACATTTGGTATCGGAGCAGTTTTGGCTTCAAGGGGATGCCTTTGTTGTTGAGGGGTTTCACTCGGGCCTATGGTAGACCCTGTTCAGTGGGAGATCTGCGAGATCGATTCTGGTGGTGAAAGAAGATGGCGAGTAGTGGAAAGATAGAGATCGAGAAATTTAATGGTCAAAGTTTTGATTTTTGGAAACTCAAGATGGAGGATTTGTTGGTGGATAAAGACCAATGGATTGCGATAGATCCAGGTACTAAACGAATGAGAGTGTCCGATGAAGAATGGAAGAAGTTGGATCGAAAGGCAAAGAGCACAATACGATTGTGTGTCTCAGATTCAGTATTGTTGAATGTATCAGGGGAAGCTACGATGAAGGCTTTGGGGGACAAGTTAGGGACTTTGCACCAATCGAAGTCTTTGGTGAATAAACTGTTCCTGTGGAAAAAGTTGTATAACCTGAGGATGAAAGATGGAGACTCGGTGACAGAGCATTTGAATGCATTTAATACTGTGGTAAGTCAGTTAGCATCTGTTGATATTAAAATTTCAGATGAAGATAAGTGCATCAGTTTGTTGTGTTGTCTACCAGATTCATGGGATAGTCTGGTTATTGCAATAGGTAGCAATGCAACTGCCTTGCATTTTGATGAAATAGTCTCATCCTTGTTGACGGAGGAGATGAGACAGAAAAATATGGAGAGCCAAAATGGTGATGCCTTGTCTGTATGAGGGCAGACCCAGAACAGAAACAAAAATAAGTCATCAAGTGGGAGATCTAAATCTAAAGGGAGATCTAAATCTCCAGGAAAACCTGTAAAGGTAGAGTGATGGAAATGTGGAAAGGAAGGGCACTACAAAAGGGACTGTAAATTTAATGCTCCTGACAAAGGAAAGGGATCTAATGATGCTCCTTCTACAGAGGCGAAAACCACCTCAGATGAAGGTGGGGATGTGTACTTGGCTTCTTCAAGTACACATGTAGATCATGAGGCATGGTTGATTGACTTAGGTGCATCCTTTCACTTCACTCCCCATAGAGAGTGGTTTTGCAAGTATGAGAAATATGATGGTGGTGATGTCTTCTTAGGGGATGACAAGAAGGCTAGAATCATCGGTCGCAGAAAAGTAAAGTTGAAGTTGCAAGGTGGAAGGGTTAGAACACTTCCGGGTGTTCTACATATTCCTGCATTGGCCAGAAATCTGATTTCTGTGAGCAAGCTAGATGATGCAAGAGTAAAAACAGTATTCGAGAAGGATACCTGCAAGATGGTTCGGGGAGCACTGGTATTGATGTGAGGAGTTCGGATTGGAACTCTGTATAAGTTGCAAGGTAGCACTGTTATTGATGGGTGAAATAGTTCTGTGGTTCCTGAAAGTGGAGCAGAAAATCTAGTGGTCTCTGGAGAGAAGACCATGTTGTGGCATCAAAGGCTTGGAAATATTGGAGAAAAGGGCCTTTGAATACTTCATGGTAAAGGTATGGTAGAAGGTATGAGTAATAGCTCTCTGGATTTTGATTTCTATGAAAATTGTGTATATGGGAAGCAGAATCGGGTGAGTTTCCCCTTTGTAGTAAGAGGGCGAAACAGATATTAGAACTTGTGCACAATGATGTGTTTGGACTTGTGAAGGTTCCATCACTAGGTAAGTCTGTGTACTATGTATCATTTATAGATGACTTCTCAAGGAATACATGGATATGTTTCCTTAAGAAGAAATCTGAAGTCTTTGACAGGTTTAAAGAATTTAAGGCTCTGGTGGAAAACCAGACAGAGAAGAAGATAAAGGTGCTGAGGACAGATAACGGTGGAGAGTTTTACGATAAGGAATTTGAAGAATTTTGTAAGAAGTGTGGTATAGCATGGCAGAAGACTACTCCATATACACCTCAGCAAAATGCAGTTGTAGAAAGAGCGAATAAGACGTTGATGGAAAGGGCAAGAAGCATGCTTAGTGGTGTCAGGTTAGGACAGGAATTCTGGGCAGAGGCGGTGGATACTACATGTTACCTGGTCAACAGGTCACCTTCATCAGCGTTGGAGGATAAGACTCCAAAAGAGGTATGGACTGGTAAGAAACCATCTCTTTCACATCTGAGGGTATTTGGATGTGATGCATATGTATATGTTCCAAAGGAGAAAAGAACAAAGTTGGATAGTAATCTGAAAAGTGCATCTTTATTGGGTATAAGGATGGTTTAAAGGGTTATAAGCTTTGGAACCCAGTAACAAGAAAGGTTATGTATAGTTGAGATGTGGTGTCCAGAGAGGTGAAAGATGTTATTAAACACGAAGTCCAACCAAAGGAACCTGAGAAGATAGAGTTTGAGCTAAAGGAGGAAGAATAAAACTCTACAAAAGAGGAGGAATAAGAAGATGAAGAGCCACAAACTCTGGCTGTGAGAAGATCAGTTCGAGAAAGAAGGCAGCTAGAAAGGTATAGTCCATCTGCTTTCTGTTCAAAGTTTTCTTTGTCTGTTACTGATGATGATCCCAAAACTATGAAGGAAGCAGTGGATTCAGAGGATGGAAAACTCTGGAAAGAGGCCATGGTTGATGAAATGGCATCTCTGCACAAAAATGAGGCTTGGGATTTGGTGGAGTTGTTGGCTGGAAAGAAACCCATTGGCAGCAAATGTGTGTTTAAAAAGAAGACAAATGTAGAAGGAAAAGTGGAGAAATACAAAGCTCGGTTGGTAGCAAAAGGTTATTCCCAGGTGCCGAGAAGTGATTTTGGTGATATTTTTTCTCCTATTGCCAAGGTAACTTCTATTAGATTACTTTTATCTGTTGTTGTTGCTTTTGATTTTGAGGTGTTATCACTCAGGTTGTCCTTAAAGCTCCTTAAAGGATACGGCCGAGGTAACCACAAACCAATCTTTGGACTGCAGGTCCTAGCCTACCTGCAATCAGAGAGGGCTCTCTCTTTATAATTTAGCTTTGTTGAAGATGATATTAGGCTAGCTAATGAGTTCAAGGGGGTTTTGTTTATGTTTGGTGGGATGGGGGATTCTTTCGAACAGATTTGGGATGCATAGTGTGAGATGTTCAAACCATTGGGCATGGAGTCGTGGATTAGGCTTGCTGTTACGTTTTCTTGGTCACAAGAGGAATACAGAGCAAGATAGCTACACATAAAACAATATCAAGCTGGAATAAGGATGGAATGAAGGTCAGTGAATGAAAGGCCACTAAGTAGCTCTCATTATGCTAACAGAGGGAAGGTGAATGAACATTTATATAGGAGCAATCAAGGATTCGTAAACAACATTCATATATGAAGGAACTAGTATAAATATGAGCAAATCAGTATTCATATTTAGAACTAATTCAGAGGAAAACATAGATAAATCATAGAAATTGAGAACAGAATACAACTAAGTGAGCTCTGAACTATTCTTTCTTTCTGCTATTTAGATAGTGAAACAATGATGGCATAAACACATATAAACTGTAAACAGAGATAAGAAACACTTATTGGGATATGTAGAAGCATTAGGATTCCATAGTCACTCTTCAGTCATTAAAACACAACAGTCAGTTCATCTCCCAAACATTCCAGCGATCTTTGATTATAGAGACTCTCAGAAAATACAGTGCAAGTCTAGAGAGGAAGTTATCGACCAACCAACCCTTAAAACAGTGCAGAGGGTGGTTTAAATAGAGAATATTTACAAACATCCCTTGAACAGGTGTCAAGGGAGAAAATATCTCAAAATATCTATCAAAACAGATTCAAAAGAGATCTGTGCAATAACTGCTTCTAATGCTAAGTTGTGCTGGAAATAAATGCAATAAAATATCTAAAACAGGTGTTCATGAGGGAGCAGCCTCATCAAAATGGCTCTTTAGGGCTGCGCATGGTCCTGAAGCTTCAAAAATGGACTGAAAGAGTGCCTTGAGCCACGTGCTGTCCTCTGTGTGATAACTATGCTTTTAAGGAAGCAGCGCTGCTCCAAAAATATGACTAGGAACAATGTCTCTTCAATAACTCTGCCTTGAAAGCCTTCATTTATGCCTTTAGGTGGATTTAAGGCAACAAAAGAAGTGTTGGTGAGCCTTGATGGCTGAATGATGCTTTGTTGACTTTGCTGGGTTTGCTTTGCCTTCATCTACTTTGAAAAACTGGACTGATACTCTTTGCCGTATCCTGATACACTTTGGCACTGAATCTGGGCCTTTTCTCACCGTTGATATGCTTTAAACTGTCTAATTGCCCCATTATCTGCCAATTAAATGAAAAAATAACTCCTGCAAAGACTTCTGTGGCCTTTGGGATGCTATCGGCGCTGGCTGATTCAAAATAGTATTAAACTCTGAAGAAATGCCGTAAAAAGGAGGAATTGCATGCTGTTGATCGTGCTGAGGCCGAGACTGGCTTCTGGAGCTAAACAGGGCTTTGGAGCAATCCATAATGGCTTAAGGATGCATGAATTTCTTTAACTGGAGCCGGGCGCGGGCGCTAGAAGAAACCCTTTGAAAAATGGCCGCTTTCCTTTTATAAGGAAAAAATGCTTTAAAACATGAAATTTTACCAAAACTAGGGTGGGAGCGACCACTGTTCATTAGATTAAATCATAGCCGTTGGATCTGGCACAGGCCGATCCAACGGCTGGCGCTAACTCGCATCGGGGCGGACCATTGGTCCCAACATGTAAAACCCACGATGAGCGAAATAGCTGGCGGACCCTATCTGATTATAGGCCCTTCTTTATTGCATTTCGGGTTCGGCCCATCAGCGAACCCAAATTGGCGGATTTACAATGGAACGGGTCCACGGACCCGAAATCCTTTAAACTCTGATGCATTTGTTATTTCGGCTCCGCCATATCGGAGCAATCCCTCTTCGCTGTGTAACGGGCTCCTTTCGGACCCAAAATCCTTATGTGCTGCGCCTTAATTTTATTTCGGCTCCGCTGTATCGGAGCCATATACATGGGGTGACTGCTGATTACATATGGGCCGTTGATTTGGGGCCTAAAAATGGATGGCTGTGATTAATTCGGCAATTCGCTATCGGCGGGGTCATGGGGCTGCCACATAGAAACGCTGAAATGTGGCGGACCCGATATGCTTTTACCAGTCCACTTTATATGTTTTCGAGTCCGGCCAATCGGCATTATGCCCCATGCCTTGTGACTTAGCCATTTCGCTTATATATGCCACTGCCCCCTCCCGATAGCGATATTGCATCGGAGGGGGATCAAATAGATCCTTTTCTCATCGGGGCATGCATTTTATTCAAAAATGCAAGTCTTTTGAATTCGGAGGGGGTAACCTTTATGCTTTTGCTTGGATTCTAAGGCATCGGAAGGGGTCTGATGGCCAAAAAAGGGAGGATTTTATCATTTTTTGAAAGTTTTTCATGGTTTTTGCATGGTTTGCATATTCTTATGCCTTGGAAGGAGTCCAAAGGCACTTAGGAGGAAAGTGATGTGGTTTTGAGAGGGTTTTAGTGGCCAAAGAGGGTTTCATGCCTTATAAAGGCAAACCAAGGTCAAAGGGGTGATTTTTAAACATGTGAAGGGGAATTATGCAAAGGAATGAGTCCTTATGCACTTGGGAGATAGTTAGGGGGGATGAAGGGTTCTATGCATTGGAAAGTGTCCAAAATGCATGAGAAGATGGTTTGAGAGGGAAATGAGGGTTCTTGCTGAGTTTCAGATAAAGTTAGCAATCCCCAAGGATGCATATGGTTATTTTTCAACCAGGGGAGGGATAAGTATATAGGGGAGTTATATACATAGTTTTAGTAGGGGAAGGGGAAATAGATAGGGAGCTACATAATAAAGTTAGTAGTTAACATGACAAAGATGAGAACAAGCGCTAAGTATGATGTCTTAGGCTATCAATGGGGGAAAATGACTGATAGAAGAAGTGTAAGCATTCCTTGAGTGAAGCAGATCTCCACCAAGGCAAATGATATGGAGAATGATGAATCTAAGAGGTATCAAGCAGATCTTGACCTCTTTGGGGGAAGTTAGTGAGTGATTTGGGGAAAGAGGAAGAAGGGGAGTTAGACATGCCTCGCTTGAAGTCCTCCAACTGAACAACTACCTTCAACTTGTGATATGATAGATATAACACTTGACAATATGAGATGGATCACAAGCCATGATTATGCAACCACAAAGCTACCTACCCGTCCTACTTACCTAGCATTTTCTCTTCTTTTTGGTTTGGGTGCACTTGAACTAGCATACCTAGCTTTTTGTTCTTTTCTTCTTGCTGTCCTCCTATCTACAACTACACTTATTGCATCCAGGGGCTCAGATTAAGCTGTTGAGCACCCTTGTTTCTCCACCTATCTACAAATCTGCCAAGATTAAACAGTTTGGACAAATGTTTATTCTCTATATTCTAAAACAGGAAATTGAAACCTAGGGAGACCAAGATTAAGCTGTTTGGACCTCCCTTAGCTGAAAAAACTCATCAAAATGGATCAACTCATCAAAAATGGAACACAACAGTGGAATTTAGACTAGCACACTCTCATGGATACTTCTCTGGCCATCTGTAGCAAATATGGAGCATTGCATCAAGCAAAGTATGACATATTTGGCATGTAAAAATGTCGATCATGAAAGATGATTAACCTACTGCAGCAGGAAGCTAACAGTGGCTCCACTTGGGGATGGCTTTTCCTTGTGACAAGGCAAGAACAGCAGGTCAGAATGCCTTGATCATCTGTAGTTGCTGTTTAATTGAAAATTTCTTCTGTGCTAACTGCTGAATGACTAGAACTTTAACTTCTGAATGCAGCACTCCTCCTTAACTGAAACACTGTGAAAAATAAGGCATCGCCTGCTTTCTTCTGCATGCTTGATATTGCATATACTTTTGCTTGAGCACTGACTTTTGAAATAAACACAAAAGTGGAAATAAAACTGGAGCTCTTCTTTTCTTGTCTTTGAAAGGGTGCTGAAGTAAACTGAAAATCCTCCTTTCTTTTTGATACTGTTGACTTGAAGACTACAAGCTGCAAACAACTTCTCTTTAACATAAATCACTGTGATATGACAGCGCTGCTCTTGCTGTTTTGCTGAGATTACTGCAGAGACAGAGCTTAAAAATAGAGGACTTGCATCGGCTGTGCCTTCACAAACTTTGTTGCTGCTCCTCTAACAATCGGACTGTTTATACAAAATAAAAACAAAAGTGCTGATATATACAAATATCAATGTACAAAGAGATATTTACAAAGTTGCGTTATGTTCAACAAAAGGGATCATGATAATGCTTCAGCATACGACCATTTACAGGGCCTTCTTCAGCAGTGATGCCCTCTACAGATTTGAGGAAATATGTGTTATTTCCCTGAACAACAGAAATAAAAAATGGCCCTCTCCAAAGGAAATCGAATTTTGCATGTTTTCCCTTGTCTTCTCTTCGTGAGTCCCACCTTAGAACTTTGTTGCCAACGCAGAAATTCTCAGCCTTAGTCCTCTTATAAAACATCCTTTTGAGCTTCTCTTGCATAATTTGAGCTCTGTCATAGAATTGCTCTCTTGTCTGCTGCAAATGAATTGTTTGTTTTATCCTCCTTTCTATATCATTTGGCTCAGCTTGAATCTCTTGCAGCAGCTTGATAATAGGAATGCCCAGTGATGAAGGAAATCTGGCCTCCATGCCATATACTAGCTCATAAGGGCTCATCCCAATGGATTTCTTGGTTGACAATCTGTCTGCCCATAGGGCATTTGTGAGCTTTCTATGCCAGTTCTTCTTGTTTTATTCTAAGGTCTTCTTGATAATACTGATCAGGCTCTTGTTAGATGACTCGGCTAAGCCATTACCTTGAGGGTAATAGGCTGTGGAATGGCCTAAAGTGATATGGAATTTATGGCAAAAATTGATCATCTTTTTGGATTTGAAAGCAGCGGCATTGTCAGTGATAATCTTCTCAGGGCAGCCAAATCTAGAAAGGATATTGCACTCAGGGAATTGGATAATGGTGGTGTCATTGGCCTGCCTGCATGGAATGGCTTCAATCCACTTGGTGAAATAGTCGGTGGCAGTTAGAATCCACTTATGTTGGCCTGAGGAAGAGGGATGGATTTCTCCAATGAAGTCAAGACCCCATTGTTGAAAAGGCTTTTCGGTTGAGATGGGCTTAAGAGGCAAGGGCAACAACTTTCTTTTTCCCTCAAAGATTTGGCATTTGTGACATGAGATAGCAAACTTCTTTACATCTGCCAACAAAGAGGGCCAATAGAAACCAGCCCTTAAAATTTTATCAGCAGTGGACTTCCAATATAGATGTCCTCCATAGTCCCCTGCATGGAATTCTTTCATGACATTATTAGTTTCATTCATGGTCAAACAATTAAGCAATATGCCTTCATGATTCTTCCAAAATAAAGCACCATCTAAGACACAAAATTTCAAAGCCCTCATTCTTAAAAATCTCTTCTTGGTCCTGGAAAATCCTGGGGGAGCAAATAGGTTTAACAATACAAAGCATATATCAGCATACCATGGGGATTGCAGAAAGGTTTCACTGATCTGTGGAGTCGCCAGCTCCTGTTCATTGTCTAGTTGGTTGATGTCTAAGGCTTGAAAGTTTGTTTCGGACATTAGTTTGGCTAAACCTTGTCCCTTTATTAGCTTGGTTGGCTTTATTTCTATGTCATACTCAAAAATGTTAGCAATCCACTTGTCTCTTTTGCCTTCTAACCCCTCTTGGGTTAATATGTCTTTTATAACAGAATTTGGGACATAAGCAATCACATGTGAATATAAAATATAAATTCTGAAGTCTTTGATTGCTTTAACAAGGGAATAGGCCTGCTTCTCCATGATTTGGTACTTCAGGGGTGCATCTCTTAAGGCTCGGCTGAAAAAAGCGATTGGCTTTTCATTTCCTTGGTCATCCTTTTGCAATAGGACAATAGCTATGGTATTATCAGATGCAAATGAAAATATGATAAAGTCCCTATCAAATTGAGGACTTGTGAGGATTGGTGCTTGAGTTAAGGCAACTTTGATACTCTCAAATGCTTGCTTGGTTTCAAGAGACCATTTTACCTTGGCATCCTTCTTTAACATGTTGCTCAACAGTCTTATCAGCTCGGCTAGATTTGGGATAAATCTCCTTAGGAAATTGATCTTTCCTAGGAATGCTTGCAGCTCTTTTATGTTTCTTGGATATGGGATTTGCAATATGGCTTGGATCCTTTCCGGATCAATTCTAATCCCGTCTTTTGAAATGATATGTCCAAGTAATTTGCCTTCTTCAAGGCCAAATAAAGACTTCTTGGGGTTCAAGGAAATGCCATATTTCCTACATGTCAGGAACACTTGTCTCAAATGTCTTAGGTGCTCTTGATCAGATTTATAGAAAGGGGTAAGATCATCAAGATAGACAACCAAGAAATCATGGATTTCCTTGGCAAATGCAATGTCCATGGCCCTTTGAAAGGTGGCACCTGTGTTCTTTAGGCCGAAAGGCATTTTCACATATTTAAATGTTCCCCACGGTGTTGTAAAGGCTGTCTTGTCTTGATCATCTGGGTGAACCAGTATTTGATTAAAACTTGAAAAGCCATCCAGCAAAGAGATTCTAGATGACCCTACTACTCTTTGTAGGATGTGGTCCATTTTGGGCAATGGGTAGTGGTCTTTAAGGGAGACTTGGTTTAAGTTTCTCAAATCTACACAAAGCCTAATCTCACCTATTTTCTTTCTTGTGGGAACAAGATTGGATACCCATTCAAAAAATATAATGGGTATTATGATACCTGCTTCAAACATTCTTTACACTTCTTTCTCAATTAAAGGGAGAAGCACATGATTGATTCTCCTTAGTTTCTATTTGAAGGGCTTTTGATTTGGCTTTAAGGGAATGTCATGTTGAATAATTGAGGTGTCATAGGACTTCAAGTCCTCATAACTCCAAGCAAATACATCTTGTAATTCTTTGAACAAATCCACATACTTTGGTTTTTGATCAGGAGGCAAAGATTTAGACAGTTTGATCATTTTGGGCTTCTCTGCTGTTCCAATGTTGTATTCTTCTATGGCAGTGTTTATAGGCTGCATTTTTGGCTTTTTGGGCACATCATTTGCATCAAACATGTCTTCTAGTGGAGTGAGGCCAACCGGGAGAAAATTGTCCTTTAGATCAATGATTTCGGCCTCTGTTTTGGCTATTTCCTCCAAATGCATCTGTTTCAGCTCTTCTATGTTTTCTTCATCAAAGATGGTTGGCTGTAGCAATTTTCTAGCTGTTTCAGCTGTTACAGTTTGCTGGATTTGGTTTATTGCTTGAAGTGGATCATCCATAGCATCCATATCAATGTTTAGGCCTGAAAACTCATGTTGTAAGGTAAGAAAATTGTTGATTTGAGCATCATTCTCAAACACTTGCCAATCTTTAACATTGTTAGGGACAGCCGGCCTGTGTTTTATCTCAGCAGTAAAGTGGTGATTGGGCTCAAAAGGAAGCTTGCAAGTGCTAGCAAAAGTAGCTAGGTTGTGAGCATGAATGTTATGATTTCTTGAAATCTTGGCAAGCTTGGATTCAGTGAATGTATCAAGTATTGTAGTGGCAGCAGTCCTATAAGCTCTTAGCCTTCTATCATTGGTAACAAAGTTGCCTTTCATTTGTTGGCTTACTAGGTCTGAGTCACCTAGAATGGAAACTTTGGCAGCTCCTAAAGCTTTGAGCAGCTTAAGGCCTAAGAGGAGTGCCTCATACTCAGCCATGTTGTTGGTGCATTTGAAATTCAATCTATAAGCATGACCCTCTGCATGGTTGTTATGTGTATTGTGAATCCATATTCCTGCCCCTGCTCCTAACTTGTTAACAGAGCCATCAAACTCTAAATACCATGTGATTTCTTGCTTGTGGTTAGTATTAAGAGTTTCAGTCATTTTAGGATTGGGCAGACCCGAGTCTTGTGTTTCGGGAGGTTTTTCTTGTGTGCTGGTTGCATTGGCTGTTGTAACAGCCTCATGGGTATGTGCAACCGATTCTTCATTGATGTGAGCTTGTTGTACTAAAGCCATAGGCTTATCATCAGTTGGAGGACTTGTTTCATCATTAAACAAAATAAAAGAATCCATATCAGAATGGATTGAATAGATAGGGAAATTCTGGGGCTTTTCCTCACTACTTACCACATACTTCATCAGTGTTTCTCTATACAGTCTCTTTGGTTGCCCAAAGACTGAAATAGTGGCATAGGAGAGGTCTAATTGGACAGATCCTTGGAGTTTTGCCCCCCAAGATCTTGACAACAACATGCCATACTTTGGTGGTATGTCAGCAACCACCACATCCATTAGGATTGTCTTGTTGGGAAATTGCACTAAGGAGACACATAAGTCTTTGATTAAGCCTAAACACTTGACCTGACTTGAGTCAAAGGAGAATAGATCTTTGTAGGGTCTTGTTACATCAAAGTTTAGATTCTCCATTACAGATTTGGGCATAAGGTTGTGTGAGGCACCTGAGTCAAACATTGAATTATGTAAAACTTTATCATGTATGTGCAGACTGACATAAAAGGGTAGAACAGATCCATATGTTGATTTTCCATTAACTTCAAGACTGAACAGTAGCTCAGGGGTATCATCTAAAACATTCACATCATCCTTGACCTCTGGCATTTGAAGTGATCTTTGAATTTGTTGCCTGTACACATCATGTTTGGAAAGTTCTGATAAGGGGATGGAAATCTTAAGTTTGCTTATTTTTGATTCTAAGTTGAATGGTTTCTCCAATGGAGTCTTTGTGTTGGCAATAGCAGATTTCCCCTTTTCAAGTGTATTTTCTGCGTTTTCTTTATTATCAGTGTTATGGTGAGTGATACCTTGCGGTATTTCTATTTTGGGAAGGCTTTTAGGAGTGTTGTTCAAGTTCTCTTTCGAGGAAGAAGGTGGCAGATGCTGATCAATAGAAGGCTGTATGTCTGTTATGTCCTCTACAGTCACTTGGTGTGGGTTTGGGACAGTTATATCAACTGTTTCTGATATAATAGCCTTGCCTCTAATCTGGTTGGGTTGTTTGCCCTCCTTTGGTTTAACTTTTTCGGGCACATCTATGGTTCTTGTCCTCAGCTTATACTGTTTGTGGACTTCATAAATAGCTGAATCATAACCTTGTTTAAAGTCAAAAGACTCACCAGACTTAGTCTGAAATTGACTTATCTCATGGTCATCTTGGTTTTCTTGAGTTAGAAAAATTTGTTGCTCACCCTTCAAATCCACCAAGTTCATGTGAGTGTCCTCTATGGCATCACTAGATGTGGATGCTTCTGTATAATTTTCTTGGAAAGGAGGCCTTATATCACGGTCTGGGCTAGATCTACCAGCGTTTGAGTTCAGAGTGTTCCTGAAATTTGGGTTCCTTATGGTATTGGGCTGTTGTCCTTCCCATGATGATTTCCTCTCAACACTCTCTACTCTGTCTCCCAGCCTGTGCATGCCATTGATAATAGCATCTAGCTTTTGATCTAAGGCTGAGGGCTCTTCCTTGAATGTGGTTCTTCTCTCAGTTCTAGCTCTGTTCCTTTTGGCAATTAAATTTGCCTCCACAGTGACAGCCACATTTTGCATGTCTGCAAGGCTGTTAGGGGCTCTTTCTTTTAATTGGTAGGCCATATCTGGGTCGAATCCATCAGGGAATTTATATAAGGCAAGGTCAGGTGGGGGCCTTAAGTTTTGTGGGATAGCATTATAAACGCTATTGAACCTTGCACAATAGTCCAAGACTGTTTCTTGTGGACCTCTTTTGATTGTATCATATTCAGCTAGTATGTGCAAAGGGTCTTTCTTTTTCTCCCATCTGTTGATAAATGACTGGTATAAGGCTTCTGGGTCTGCTATGGAATTGGCTGGAAGTGCTCTAAACCAAGTCCTGACATCACCTGACAAGCTTTGGACAAAAATCTTCATTCTCACACCATCATCGTCAATCTCATAGCTTTCAAAGTAATCTTGCATTTTCTTTGTATGCTGCAGGGCTGTGCAGGCACTTGTGCCATCCAAATATGTGATTTTAGTTTGGTAATCCTGAGGCATAGCCCCGGGATTTGCAGGCAGCTTTAAAGGTGCATATCTATTCGCCATGTTGGCAGGGATAAATGGAACAATAGGGATAACAGGGATTACAGGAGTAGTAGTGGTAGTATGTGCAGTGAATGGAGGTGTGGAAGGAGTGTTTTGAGAGGTGGACGAAGAACAAGGGGAACTAGGGGTTGAACGAAATAAAAATTTGACAAGGGTTGGGCCACAGTTTGGCTGAATTATCACAGGAGTAGAATAAGAAAAATCCTCCTTTAGTTCTAATTTCCTGAGGTTTCTTTGGATCAAATTCGGATTTTCAAAGGCAGCTGTGGGATTTGGGTCTGGATTTGACCTTGTATAGCGTGAATTCTTCCTGGGAGCCAGCTTCTGGCTTGTTTTTTTGGGATTTTCTAAGAATGTATGGGTTAGAAAGAAACTTTTGAAGGTCTGGTTCTTTCCCAGTGGAGCTTTCCACCTTGATTTGTGAAATTATCTGAGGATGTCCCCAGTGGAGTCGCCATTATGTTATCACTCAGTTTGTCCTTAAAGCTCCTTAAATGATACGGCCGAGGTAACCACAAACCAATCTTTGGACTGCAGGTCCTAGCCTACCTGCAATCAGAGAGGGCTCTCTCTTTATAATTTAGCTTTGTTGAAGATGATATTAGGCTAGCTAATGAGTTCAAGGGGGTTTTGTTTATGTTTGGTGGGATGGGGGATTCTTTCAAACAGAGTTGGGATGCATAGTGTGAGAAGTTCAAACCATTGGGCATGGAGTCGTGGATTAGGCTTGCTGTTGCATTTTCTTGGTCACAAGAGGAATACAGAGCAGGATAGCTACACATAAAACAATATCAAGCTGGAATAAGGATGGAATGAAGGTCAGTGAATGAAAGGCCACTAAGTAGCTCTCATTATGCTAACAGAGGGAAGGTGAATGAACATTTATATAGGAGCAATCAAGGATTCCTAAACAACATTCATATATGAAGGAACTAGTGTAAATATGAGCAAATCAGTATTCATATTTAGAACTAATTCAGAGGAAAACATAGATAAATCACATAAATTGAGAACAGAATACAACTAAGTGAGCTCTGAACTATTCTTTATTTTTGCTATTTAGATAGTGAAACAATGATGGCATAAACACATATAAACTATAAACAGAGATAAGAAACACTTATTGGGCTATGTAGAAGCATTAGGATTCCATAGTCACTCTTCAGTCATTAAAACACAACCGTCAGTTCATCTCCCAAACATTCCAGCGATCTTTGATTATAGAGACTCTCATAAAATACAGTGCAAGTCTAGAGAGGAAGTTATCGACCAACCAACCCTTAAAACAATGCAGAGGGTGGTTTAAATAGAAAATATTTACAAACATCCCTTGAACAGGTGTCAAGGGAGAAAATATCTCAAAATATCTATCAAAACAGATTCAAAAGAGATCTGTGCAATAACTGCTTCTAATGCTAAGTTGTGCTGGAAATAAATGCAATAAAATATCTAAAACAGGTGTTCATGAGGGAGCAGCCTCATCAAAATGGCTCTTTAGGGCTGTGCATGGTCCTGCAGCTTCAAAAATGGACTAAAAGAGTGCCTTGAGCCACACGCTGTCCTCTGTGTGATAACTATGCTTTTAAGGAAGCAGCGCTGCTCCAAAAATATGACTGGGAACAATGTCTCTTCAATAACTCTGCCTTGAAAGCCTTCATTTATGCCTTTAGGTGGCTTTAAGGCAACAAAATAAGTGTTGGTGAGCCTTGATGGCTGAATGATGCTTTGTTGACTTTGCTGGGTTTGCTTTGCCTTCATCTGCTTTGAAAAACTCGACTGATACTCTTTGCCGCATCCTGATACACTTTGGCACTGAATCTGGGCCTTTTCTCACCGCTGATATGCTTTAAACTGTCTAATTGCCCCTTTATCTGCCAATTAAATGCAAAAATAACTGCTGCAAAGACTTCCATGGCCTTTGGGATGCTATCGGCGCTGGTCGATTCAAAATAGTATTAAACTCTGAAGAAATGCCGCAAAAAGGAGGAATTGCATGCTGTTGATCATGTTGAGGCTGAGACTGGCTTCTGGAGCTAAACAGGGCTTTGGAGCAAACCATAATGGCTTAAGGATGCAAGAATTTCTTTAACTGGAGCCGGGCGCGGGTGCTAGAAGAAACCCTGTGAAAAATGGCCGCTTTCATTTTATAAGGCAAAAATGCCTTAAAACATGAAATTTTACCAAAACTAGGGCGGGAGCGACCACTGTTCATTAGATTAAATCATAGCCGTTGGATCTAGCACAGGCCGATCCAATGGCTGGCGCTAACTCGCATCGGGGCGGACCATTGGTCCCAACATGTAAAACCCACGATGAGCGAAATAGCTGGCGGACCTGATCTGATTATAGGCCCTTCTTTATTGCATTTCGGGTCCGGCCCATCGACGAACCCAAATTGGCAGATTTACAATGGAACGGGTCCACGGACCCGAAATCCTTTAAACTCTGATGCATTTGTTATTTCGGCTTCGCCATATCGGAGCAATCCCTCTTTGCTGTGTAACGGGCTCCTTTCGGACCCGAAATCCTTATGCACCACGCCTTAATTTTATTTCGGCTCCGCTATATCGGAGCCATATACATGGGGTGACTGCCGATTACATATGGGCCGTTGATTTAGGGCCCAAAAATGGATGGCTATGATTAATTCGGAAATTCGCTATCGGTGGGGTCATGGGGCTGCCACATAGAAACGCTGAAATGTGGCAGACCCGATATGCTTTTACCAGTCCACTTTATATGTTTTTGGGTCCGGCCCATCGGCATTATGCCCCATGCCTTGTGACTTAGCCATTTCGCTTATATATGCCACTGCCCCCTCCCGATAGCGATATTGCATCGGAGGGGGATCAAATAGATCCTTTTCTCATCGGGGCATGCATTTTATTCGAAAATGCAAGTCTTTTGAATTCGGAGGGGGTAACCTTTATGCTTTTGCTTGGATTCTAAGGCATCGGAAGGGGTCTGATGGCCAAAAAAGGGAGGATTTTATCATTTTTTGAAAGTTTTTCATGGTTTTTGCATGGTTTGCATATTCTTATGCCTTGGAAGGAGTCCAAAGGCACTTAGGAGGAAAGTGATGTGGTTTTGAGAGGGTTTTAGTGGCCAAAGAGGGTTTCATGCCTTATAAAGGCAAACCAAGGTCAAAGGGGTGATTTTTAATCATGTGAAGGGGAATTATGCAAAGGAATGAGTCCTTATGCACTTGGGAGATAGTTAGGGGGGATGAAGGGTTCTATGCATTGGAAAGTGTCCAAAATGCGTGAGAAGATGGTTTGAGGGGGCAATGAGGGTTCTTGCTGAGTTTCAGATAAACTTAGCAATCCCCAAGGATGCATATGGTTATTTTTCAACCAGGGGGAGGGATAAGTATATAGGGGAGTTATATACATAGTTTTAGTAGGGGAAGGGGAAATAGATAGGGAGCTACATAATAAAGTTAGTAGTTAACATGACAAAGATGAGAACAAGCACTAAGTATGATGTCTTAGGCTATCAATGGGGGAAAATGACTGATAGAAGAAGTGTAAGCATTCCTTGAGTGAAGCAGATCTCCACCAAGGTAAATGATATGGAGAATGATGAATCTAAGAGGTATCAAGTAGATCTTGACCTCTTTGGGGGAAGTTAGTGAGTGATTTGGGGAAAGAGGAAGAAGGGGAGTTAGACATGCCTCGCTTGAAGTCCTCCAACTGAACAACTGCCTTCAACTTGTGATATGATAGATATAACACTTGACAATATGAGATGGATCACAAGCCATGATTCTGCAACCACAAAGCTACCTACCCGACCTACTTACCTAGCATTTTCTCTTCTTTTTGGTTTGGGTGCACTTGAACTAGCATACCCAGCTTTTTGTTCTTTTCTTCTTGCTGTCCTCCTATCTACAACTACACTTATTGCATCCAGGGGCTCAGATTAAGCTGTTGAGCACCCTTGTTTCTCTACCTATCTACAAATCTGCCAAGATTAAACAGTTTGGACAGATGTTTATTCTCTATATTCTAAAACAGGAAATTGAAACCTAGGGAGACCAAGATTAAGCTGTTTGGACCTCCCTTAGCTGAAAAAACTCATCAAAATGGATCAACTCATCAAAAATGGAACACAACAATGGCATTTAGACTAGCACACTCTCATGGATACTTCTCTGGCCATATGTAGCAAACATGGAGCATTGCATCAAGCAAAGTATGACATATTTGGCATGTAAAAATGTCGATCATGAAAGATGATTAACCTGCTGCAGCAGGAAGCTAACATGAGGTAGAATAGATGGATGTGAAGACAACATTTCTTCACGGGGATCTGGAAGAGGAGTTCTACATGAAGCAACCTGAAGGCTTTATGGTGAAGGTTAAGAAAGAACTGGTATGTAAGTTAAAGAAGCCTCTATATGGGTTAAAACAATCACCAAGGATGTGGTATCAGAAATTTGATACATTTATACGGCTATTTGGCTTCACCAGAAGCAAAGCAGATCATTGTGTGTATTTTAAATTAATTGGTGACCATGTTATTTATCTGGTCTTGTATGTGGATGATATGTTGTTGGTTTGAATGACAAAGAAGTTATCCAATATTTGAAGACCCAATTGTCCTCCAAATTCGACATGAAAGATCTTGGTGTTGCAAACTATATTTTGGGCATGGAAATTAAAAGAGATCGGGCAAAGAGGAAGCTTTGGTTAAACCAGAGGAAGTATGTCGAGACGATATTGCAGAGGTTTAGTATGCAGGATAGTAAACCAGTGAAGGTTCCTATTCCTGTAGCCGTGAGGTTATCTGTTGAACAGTGTCCCAAGACACAAGAAGAGGAAGAGGACATGTCCCGTGTTCCATATGCAAGTGCAGTTTGTAGCCTGATGTATGTAATGGTCTGTACTAGACCAGACATTGCACATGCAATGGGAGTATTGAGTAGGTTTATGTCAAAACCAAGGAAGGAGCACTGGACAACAGTGAAGCGGGTTTTCAGGTATTTGCGTGGCACTAGTGATTACGGTTTGTGCTACCAAGGAAGACCAGGATTGGATAGAGTGTTGGATATTCATGGCTTTGTTGATGCAGACTGGGCTGGAGATCTAGATCAGAGAAGATCTACAAGTGGGTATGTGTTTAACCTATTTGGAGGTGCAGTCAGTTGGATGAGTAAGAAACAATCTGTAGTGGCACTATCAACTACAGAGGCAGAATACATGGCAGCCACTCATGCAAGCAAGGAAGTAGTTTGGTTGCAGAGATTGTGTTCAAGTGTGGGGTTAGTACAAGAATCTATAAGGATAGACTGTGACAGCCAAAGTGCAATTTTCTTGGCAAAGAACCCCGCATATCATTCAAAGACAAAGAAAATTGATGATCAATATCACTTTGTGAGGGATATGATAGAAGACAAAAAGTTGTTGCTGGTAAAGGTGGACACTTTGAAGAATATTGTAGATGCATTGACAAAATCTGTGAGCTTTGAGAAGTTCTCTTGGTGTAGAGAGACAATGGGCATTTTAGGGCTGGAAAAATGACTAAGCTCTCTTGTGGCCCCCTGTGGAAAGAAAACAACAAGTGGGAGAATGTTGGGTTGTGTTATATTCTTTCCACATAGTTAACAGGGGGTTTGAGGGGCACCCGTAACCCCACTTTATGGGGTCCGGGGCAGTGCCCCAGAAAATTTTGGTTTTGGACCCTATGTTAGGTTTGGCGGACCCACCTATGCTTTTGTGCATGATTTTCACACATGTTTTTTGGACACGATGGTTTTTTGGTCCATGGTATTAGACGTGATGGTTTTCAGTCCATGGTATTGGATGCTTCGGCATGTATAAATAGGTATTGTAACATTGAAAGGAAAATAATGAAAAATGAAGCTGGTAGTCCCGGTTTTGGGATCCAGGGGAAAATATTTGTGTATATGTGTTTTATGTGTTCTGCTCTCGCATTATTTATTTTTTGTGTTTTAGAATTCGTATGCAGGTAATTTCTGTCCGGGGTTAAAACCTACAACTCCCTTCGAGTAGAAGCTGGAGAATGAGAGAAGGTAGTAACCTTTTGTAGGTAGAAGCCTACGTATTGGTATAAGTCTGCACGAATACAAAATTGTAAATAGAATTTTCTTATTATTAAAAGAAGACAGAGACGACAACAGTAGGTGGTTTTTACCCACATTGGGTTTCCACCTTATATCTTGGTGTTCATGTGATGCTTATTCTTTATTCTTCTTTTACTGCACTGTCTAATTAATATCTAACATACTTGTTAAAGTTCAATACATGATAAATTGGGTAAACCAAAATTTCTCTACATATACGCTAGTTTCTTTAATAACAGTCGTGTGTACACGCTAGTTCACTTAGCTAAAGTAGTGTATACAAATCTAACTATGGAAATGAAAAATTATTGAGTTACTAATACTGATTCACCCCCCCTCTGAGTATTATTTCCAACAGGACAACCCTTCAAGTGAAGGCTACATCTATTGAGCTTTGATGGATAGTATCTTTTGACCCTCAAGATCTCGCACTTGGAACTTATTCTCTACAATTTCCTTAAGTCTCATTGCTTCATCCTTATTGGATTTCATCAACGTCCAAGTTATCTATTGTCTGTGTTGTTTTAAGCAGATAAGAGTAGTATGTAAAGTGCGTAATGGGAGTTAGTGGGAGCATACAAATGCGTAGAGAAGAAATTTACAACTTTGTCTCTAAAATGTCCCTCTACTTGAGTAATGTTTCCCATGCTATGCATATTATTTTGTGTGAGAGGTGATTGTATGATTGAAACCAATTTCAATGTGAACCTTGTATGCTTCTCCCCACATAGTTTGGAGTGTTATTTTCAAATTTTTGTAGTCATATAAAATGTGTAATTCAAATGATTTAATAGCGAAGGGTCTCTAATCTCCATTAGGGTTAGCGTTAATAGATTTATTTTCTGCCAACTTTTTCAAATATGCGTGCCTTACCCATTCTCCCAAAATAATAAATTCCTTTGAATTTTACCTTAATAATATCCTCATTCTCTTTAAGATAGACGTTGAGAATTACTACATGGATTTTTACACATATAGCCAAACGAAAAGTAAATAAATGTGTGTGTGCGCATATGTTTTTGTACATATTGAATAAAATAATACTAAGTTAGTTTGATTTTTTTCATAATAACTATGAAGTTATATTCTAAAAATTCACTTTGGGTTTATTCTGTCAACATTATTATGATACTTGAAAAATGTATGGTAAGTATCAAGTCCATTCATTCATATAGTAATCTTTCAATTTTTATTTATTTATTTATATATTGTTTATTGTCTCCATGTTTTTCCCATTGGTCCATATTTTAAGAAAGTGTTTTAATAGTAAAATTACTATACAATAATAATATAAATTAAAGTAATGATTAAGTTTTGATTAGGTATAGTTTCTTTAGTGAACTATATTAGTGTCCACACTTCTTGTAGGGTTGAAGGAATCACTAGAATATAAGGAATATGTAGTTTGTACATGAGAATTATGTGAGAGAGGGATATTTATAAAGAAACTTAGTCCTTAATGTCATCAACGAACATTGAGTGATTGTTGGGCTGGAACCCCCCCGAAGCATGTTTTGGGGTTCAAATCCCAAGTTTTGACTTGATATGGTTGTAAAGACTCTGCGAATTGTGGGTGCAGAGTGCGAGATGTATGTTAGAATCATAGGGTTGTTCGCCATAAGTTTTGAATGTAATGTCAGCCTACCCATGGTCCACAGACCATGGGATTGTATAAATAAAGTGAGGCTCTAAGTTGTAAAAAAAGGTCTGATCTAATAGAGAATAGGCATGAAGGTTCTTAGAGATTAAGTTGAAGTGTGATGCAGAATCATCTGAGCACTCATAATTAAAGGAGGAATCCAGAGCAAAGAAGGAAGAGGACGTGGACCATTGGAACTAAACCAGAGAAATATGTTAAAATAGACCTAAATTGATGGAATGAATAAAGTCTCGAGGAGACTTAATTAAATGTAATCTGCTATATAAATGTATTTCTATAGCGAGCTTTAGGGATTTAGTTGAGAGATTTGAGGAAAGGATGTGATCGGATCCTTCACATTGATCCGATCCAATGTTCACTTATATAATATATATATATATATATATATATATATATATATATATATATATATATATATATATATATATATATATATAGAGATATATATATAGATATATATATATATATATATATCTATGAGCCTGCGTGTTTAATAGGAGAGAGAGGCGAGACAAAGTGATAGAAAAGGATTTGAAAACTAGCGTGTTCAAAATGTAATTGAGAGGGAGCTTGTTCCTAAGGCTGAAATACCTTATATATATATTCATATCATATATAATAGAAAAATGTGTGTTCTATGGATTTCCATGTATCTATGTATTTATGTATTTATGAGTTATTTTGAGTGTTGGACTATTGATCGACCATCAATCAATGTATGGATTGATGGAAATCTAAAATTTCATGTTGTGTGTAGACAGAGTATGGCAGAGAACTATGTGTTGTAGCGTAGTTCCATCAATAAGTAGAGGATCAATGATGTAGGCGACGAAGAACGAGAACCGTCGATCGATTAGATCAACGGTCATCGCATGGTGAAAAGCGTAGAGGATAATCAGCGAAGAGTGGGTTTAAAATAGTGAAAGTGATATTTCAAGTGGCCTCAAAACCATAAGTGGTATTGAAGGGTGCGCACCTAATTCCACTTATCGAGTGGCATGTAGTAGTGAGGAGGAGAGACGAAACCACTTTTCGGGCAGTTAATCCTCGTGGATGTTGTTCACCCGAAATTGTTGTGGAGAGTTGGATCAAATGAGGGTTAGATCTACGATGCAGGGTCAACGATTAGTTTCGTTGATCAGATGTAACATCAACCATTGGATCAAGTCCAGATCGATGGTCGCGATTTAATTGCAGAGGTGAAGGGCCGATAGACAGCGCGATGGAATGCGATTAAGCGATGCATCGATAACTGTTGGATCGGCGAATGAAATGGACAGTGGAGATCGGTTTGATCAGCGATCGAAGAAAGGAAAGTGTAGCGGAAAGGTGATGGGCCAAGAATGGACCCAATGATAAATATAGACGTAGGCTTATAGATTTTGAAGTTCAGCTTATGTGTTCGGGCACATTGTTTCCCGTGTAATCCTGTGTATTTCCAATAAAGTGTTGTGGTCCCGATTTATAAATAAAAATTTGAATAAGTGTATGGTCTCGGTTTTAAGGCCAAAGTGCTATTTAAATGCTTCTAATAGGTTTATGGGCCCATAACCCATAGGTATTAGGATCGAATTTATAAAGAAAGGGGAAATTGGCTTACCCCAAAATCTCCTTTCGTCATTTGGTATCAGAGTAGGGAAAGGATTTCTTGCGAGAAGGAAGAAAGAGTGCAGGTAGAAGGAGAAGAGGTACAATTGTTGAAATATGGTGAGTTTATGGTCTTTACTTTTGTGCAGATAGCGGTAGTGGAAGGTGAGAAGACTTGTAGCAAGACTAGAGCATGGAGTTCTCAAGTGGTTCCAAAGAAGAGAGATCCAGAAGGATGCCAAAAGACTAAGCTTAGGAGAAATCTTGGTGAGGTATTATGTATCAGAGGAATATTTTTACTGCATAGGTTTGGTTGCAACTCATAGTGTTATCACCAGGATTGACCTCAGGCTAAAGGGAGGAAATGCCAGGGTAACCACAAACCAAGCTTAGCTAAGTAGCTAGCCCTACTAGGCCGGGAGAGGGCTCTCTCCGTAAGGATCTCAGTCAAGATGACTGGATCCGGTCAAGGGTTTTAGGCTAGGTATAGTAGCTTGAAGGTTTTGATTGAATTTTGTTTGTGTTTTTCTGGATCAGGAGGAGCTAGGCAGTTTAGGTCTAGGAAATTAGGTCAGAAATGCAGGGTGTTCTATGGGGAAAGGTAGGCATAGGCTTTAGCACTTTAGGATTGATGATGTGAGGTGTTTAAGACTGATGAGGAGCTAAGAGGGGCATGTGAAAATCTTGGATCCTTCTTAAACAGTAGAAAACATAAAATGTTGAATGATTTCCCAGGGCAGAGCATTGATACAATGGATTCTACCTGTCAAACTTGAAAACATTCAACTAGAAGAAATGAAATGAATGATGGAATACATAAAAAATGAAAAAAAATTATCAAAAAAGAAGAAATTGTACTAAAAATCCATACCACATGGATCCCATAAAAATAGCTGCAAATCTTATTAATCTCCTTGCAAAACTGCTTACAATGATGTATAATCAAGATTTGAGCAACCAACTGAGTCCAACCTCTTACAAAGATAAATAAGAAGAATATATAGACATTATTTCAACCTCCTCCCATCCTCATGGGTTGAATCCCCAAGATGAGGAGCTAATCTAACTAATATTGAACAAGAAACAGGAATATAGGCATCATTAACAACTTGCCTCTAAAAGTGAAAAACTAATTCATTTTGGCTCAAACTAACTCCTAAGAAATGAATATACCTTATATTACTATTTATCCATGATATTTACAAGCCATAACATCATTTACATAGGTAAATCATCCACTATGAGAGAGAATCCATGATTATAGTAAAAAACTAGAAAAATAGCAACCCTCAGCAAAAACTGTGAAAAGCGCAGCGCCACTTTCAGGTCCATTTTGGATACCTTCCCAGCATCCAAATTGAGCCCATGATATCTCATTTAAAGGTATTCAAGTCTAATTTCCAAACACCTAGAATTTATACATTTGGATCTAATTTGACCCCTCAAAAATTGATTCTCCCAAGATTGCTTCTGTGTGTCCAAAAAGTGGCAGAAAGGTCATTTTTAGGGTGTTTTTTGACCTTTTGGTGGACCATTTATGCCCAAAAACTTTTTAAACTTGCTAGGGTGCATGTCCTCATCCTTTTGAATCCAAAAATTCAAGCCATTTCTTCAAAGGGTGCCCCTAGGAAAAGTGCAGTGCCGGTGGCGCTACACTTTTAGGTAGTTTTTCGGTGTAATGAAATTCAAAATTGCAAATGACAAAATTTGTTCATAACTTGCCAAAAATTTGTGTGAAGCACCACCATCATGTGCTTTGCTGAGACAAGGAGGCTTCATCTAGCATTATAAGTTTATCCTCCTCTTTCTTGCCTTTCAAGGCCCGCCTTAGCCTAGCTTTCATTCTCTTGACCCTCACATTGCAAATCTTGTTTCGGGTCCTATAATGATAGGCCATGTGTCTGATCATCTGATTATCCCTGTTGGCTTTCCATAGCAGCTTCTCAAGGTGCAATTTGACTCTCTCAAGCCAAGTCTCCCTATCATTTTAAATGTCCAGCTCAATAGGGGTCAAAGTAACTTATGCCTCTTTGCCACTTTGTCGTTTCATCTTGAGCATTTATAGCTCCATGAGGACTTGTTTGTCACTCAATTGCTTGTTTTCTTGCTCCAAATATGTGATGACATATTTGGCCCTCTCCAAATTGTCCGCCAAAGCTTGCACTTGAGCTTCCCTTTCCCGTATGATGATATCTTTGATGGTTTCTTGATTCTGAGTCTCTAAATCAATGGTATGAGGATCATGCTGCTCAAACTCATCATGCTCTGCTAGATGAAAGTCTCTTTCCTCCTCCTCATCAAGGTCTTCTAGGCCCATATTTGCAAGGGAGAAATGAAGGGATGAAAAATGGGCTTGCAACTAGAAAATGAATGGAAATGAGAAGAAGGGTTTTGTGCCTCGAGCTCTTGGGGAAGAGAGAAAAAGGGAATGTGAAGGAAAAGTGGGAAAGAGGGAAAAGGGATAGGGTGATTTCAAGACTATATGGTTGGGTGTTGAGAGGAGTAGGAAGGAGTTAGGATTTAGGTAGAATTAGGGAGAATTCTAGGGTTTCAAGATTAAAAATGACCAATAATTCTTGCAAAGTAGATTTAGCAACCCAAAACCAAGATGAAGGATCTGTACTTACTTGTATAAAGGAGAGCAAAGAAAATTTGAGGTCTGTTGGAAGCTTTGGAGGATTTTGGCCACTTTTGGGAAAAGCACAATGCCATGACAAAATCGCAGTGCCCATTCAAATTTTCTTTGGAAAAAACGGGGAAAAGCGCAGCGCCTTTCGACCAAAAGTGCAGCGCTAGACCTTTTTGCTCAAATTCACTCAAACACGACTTTCTTCCTTCTCCCTTTCACTTTCTTGCTTGGAAAATGAAGATAATGGATTTGAAAATTAATTATGAGGGTTTAAATAGAGGAATATTTTAATTTTTCACTTGAAAAACCCACTTTTTCAATGTTTCTAGTTCTTTTTCAAAACTCTATTTTAATTCTTTTTCTTCTTGTATCTTTGTAGGTGGATAAATGCTCAATTTGGCTTGAATCTTGCAGTGTTTTTTTGTCTTGCAACAAGGAGAAATTATCTGATGTAGCTGAGATCAATTATTACATATAGAAACTTAAAATTACATATGAAATACAAAATAAACTAAAATACTCTGTTTTCACCTCAAAAACATGTTTTGAGGTGAAAATTACATTAGGTTTAAAAGATAATAATTTCAGTAGCTATGCCTTACAAGCCATCATGCTTGATTTATTTATCATCCTCATACCCTTAATGACCTTTATTTACACTTTGAAATCGGTTTCTTGACCTTGGTGATGAAACCCTAGACCTAATGAAATCATTTCGTATGACCTAATGAAATGAACTGCAGATTAATTATGAAACCCTGACTGAAGACAATCTGAAGAAGATCAACAAGTATAGTCTATGAGGGAAAGATTTTCTGAAGAGAAAACAACCATCAGTGGATCAGTATATCATGACCTAATGGAATGATGCAAAATTTTTAGTATGGGACTCCTAAAATGCATATGCAAAGAGTGAATTTTGATCCCTGATGGAAGTATGCAGATACTGACACTAACACACAGAAGATCATAAAGGAAATTCCATAGGGATGTGGGTATAATTGCTAAGGATAAGGAGAAGCATATGACCAAGAGGTCATAAATTTTTGTGCCTCGGGAGTCTAATGCAGGAGCATCCGCGCACTCATAATTAAAGGAAGAATCCAAAGCAGAGAAGGAAGAGGACGTGGACCATCGGAACTAAACCAGAGAAATCTGTGAAAACATACCTAAATGGATGGAATGAATAAAGTCTCGAGGAGACTTAATTAAATGTAATCTGCTATATATATGTATTTCTATAGCGAGCTTTAGGGCTTTAGTTGAGAGATTTGAGGAAAGGATGTGATTGGATCCTTCACAGTGATCCGATCCAATGTTCCCTTATATATATATATATATAGATATATATATATGAGCCTGCGTGTTCAATAGGAGAGAGAGACGAGATAGAGTGATAGAAAAGGATTTGAAAACCAGCGTGTTCAAAATGTAATCGAGAGGGAGCTTGTTCCTAAGGCTGAAATGCCTTAGATCTGTATTCATATCGTATATAATAGAAAAGTGTGTGTTCTGTGGATTTCCACGTATCTGTGTATTTATGTCTTTCTGAGTTATTCTGTGTGTTGGAGTGTTGATCGACCATTGATCACTATATGGATTGATGGCGATCTAAAATTTCATGTCGTGTGTAGAAAAAGTATGGCAGAGAACAGTGTGTTGTAGCGTAGTTCCATCAATAAGAATAGGATCAATGGTGTAGGCGACGAAGAACGGAAACCATCGATTGATTAGATCAATGGTCATCACATGCTGAAAAGTGTGGAGGATAATCAATGAAGAGTGGGTTTAAAATAGTGAAAGTGGTATTTTGGGTGGCCTCAAAACCTTAAGTGGTATTGAAGGGTGAGCACCTGATTCCACTTATCGAGTGACACGTAGCAGTGAGGAGGAGAGAGGAAACCACTTTTCGGGCAGTTAATCCTCGTGCACGTTGCTCACCCGAAATTGTTGTGGAGTGTTGGATCAAATGAGGGTTGGATCTATGGCATAGTGTCAAGGATTAGTTTCATTGATTGGATGTAACGTCAACTGTCGGATCGAGTCTAGATCAACAGTCACGATTTAATCGCAGAGGTGAAGGGATGGCGAACAACACGATGGAATTCGATTAAGAAATGCATCGATAATTGTTGGATCGACGAATGAAATGGACAACGGAGATCAGTTTGATCAGCTATCGGAGAAAGGAAAGTGCAACGGAAAGGCGATGGGCCAAGAATGGACCCGACGATAAATATAGATGTGGGCTTATAGATTTTGAAGTCCACCTTATGTGTTCGGGCGTGTTGTTTCCCGTGTAATCTTGTGTATTTCCGATAAAGTGTTGTGGTCCCGATTTATAAAGAAAAATCTGAATAAGTGTATGGTCTCGATTTTAAGGCCAAATCACTATTTAAATGCTTCTGATAGGTTTGTGGGCCCATAATCCACAGGTCTCAGAATCAAATTTATAAAGAAAGGGAAAATTGGCTTACTCCAAAATCTCCTTTTGTCAAAGTGCGAAGTGTGCCTTGTGTTGTAGAGTAGGAAAAGGCTCTGCAGCTAAGTGCACAGAGGCCTAGTCATCCGCAGCTAAGTGCATGGACCCCTATAGTCGAGTGCACAGGGTGGAGTCGAGTCTGTAATCAGAGAAGAGAATAATAAAGAAAGGTTTTTTTACCAACTCTGCATATCTGTTCTGAGTTATTACATGTTTGATATCATTTACGAATCTACTATTTATTTACTACATGCACTTGTATGAATTGTGAAAATTGTTAAGTATAACTAGAAGAATACAAATAAGCTAAGTTAATCAACTAATATCAGATTACTAAGTGTTGGGTGTGGGGATTGATTATCTTCTATATTCAAAGGTTTTATCCGGATGTATACCCCAGGAAGACTATACACCCCTCCACGCGGGGTGCGGGGGCCAGCGGTCCCCCGGCGGGGCTTCGGGGGCAACGCCCCCGAAGCTAAAAATAGATGTAAAATTGCCTTGTAAAAGTCTAGTAATTTCTAGTCAATCTGGGCTGCTCATTAGGCAGATGATCTGACGGTAGAAGTTATGTTTAGTTTAGGGTTTTTTTCCCTAGAAGGAAACCCCTCACTATATATGAGGGAATTGTATTACGTCTATGTAGATCTGTATTCTGAGTGAGAGAAGAAAGAGGAGATTGAGAGCGAAGAAGGTGTTACAACGGATTTTCTGTAGGTTGTGTTTCTTTAGTTTGCTAGATAATATAATAAAGAAACACTGGTCGTTTCTCCGTGGATGTAGCCCAAACTGGGTGAACTACATATATCTGTGTCTCTCTTGTTTTATGCGTTTTCTGTGTTTATATTTATGCAATATTTTATGTGTTCCATTGCTATGTAATATATAATTTTCTAATAACTGGTATCAGAGCCGAAGGTCTATTTGGCTGATAAACTTGCAGGAGAGAAGGGTCCCTGGTTCGAGTGGGAGCAATGGCAGAAGATGGTAGGTTTAGAGTCGAAAAATTCAACAGCCAAAACTACTAGCTGTGGAAGATGCAGATGGAAGATTATCTGTATCAGAGAGATCTGTACCTACCATTGAGCGAAAAGACAAAGAAGCCGATGAGTATGACAGACACAAAATGGGATATTCTACATAGAAAGGCACTTGGAACAATACGGTTGTGCCTAGCGGCATCGGTAGCATTTAATATTTCAAAGGAAACAACAACACACGGTTTAATGTCGGCATTGGCCAAACTATATGAAAAACCCTCGGCCTCAAATAAGGTATTTCTTATGAACTGTTTATTTAATATGAAGATGTCAAAAGGTGGATCTGTTGCAGATCATTTAAATGATTTTAATATAGTTACAAGTCAGTTAAGTTCTGTAGGGGTAAATTTTGATGATGAAGTTAGGGCTCTGTTATTTTTGTGCTCATTGCCAAAAAGTTGGAATGGTTTAGTTATGGCTGTTAGTAACTTTGTCTCTGGATCTAGTACTTTAAAGTTTGATGATGTTGTTAGTGCAATCCTTAGCAAGGAGATGCGATGGAAAAGCTCTAGTGAGACATCAAGTAATGTTTTGACTGCAGAGACTAGAGGAAGAAAAATGGAAAGAGGAAAGAGCCCAAGATATCGCAGTAAGTCAAGAAAAGGTAGATCCAAGTCCAGATCGGTGATAGTGTGCTGGAAATGCGGGAAGAAAGGACACTTGAAGAAAGATTGCAAGTCTCGGAAGGGAAAAGAAGGAGATGGCATCAAGAAACTAATCATGAAGCAAATGTAACAAGTGATGTGTTGCAATATGCTTTGATTCTTTCATTAGAAAATATTATTGATGCTTGGGTGGTAGATTTAGGGGCCTCATTCCATGCCACACATGATAAGAAACATTTTCATGATTATGTTCAAGGAGATTTTGGACAATTTTGATTGGGTGATGATAAACCCTGTAAAATCTTTAGAATGGGTACAATTTTCATAAAACAGCAAAATGGAAATCAGTGGCTATTGAAGAAGGTAAGGCATGTTCTAGATCTGAAGAAAAATCTGATTTCAACAGTGCAGTTGGGAGGTAAAGGTTGCGTAACTACTTTCATAGATAAAACCTGGAAGGTCACTAAAGGATTCCTGGTAATAGCAAAAGGAGAAAAGGTTGGTACATTGTATTTATGTAATGGTATTTCTAATTCTGTTAATGCTTTAACCTCTACAGGAGAAGATACGACATTGTGGCATCATAGGTTTGGGCACATGAGTGAGAAGGGGATGCAGATTCTTCACTCAAGAAATTTGTTGCCAGGTTTGAAGCATGTTGATTTAAAATTCTGTGAGAATTGTGTTTATTGAAAATAGAAGGGATTCAGATTCCTTAGAGTTGGGAAAGAAAAGAAGATTAAATAATTAGAGCTTGTGCATACAAATGTATGAGGACCTGTTCAGGTATCATCTCTTGGTGGCTCTCGTTATTATGTTACTTTTATTGATGATGCAACCAGAGAAACTTGGATTTATTGTATTTGAAATAAATATGATGTGTTTGATACTTTCAGGAAATGGAAAGCTTTGGTTGAAAATGAAACAGAGAAAAGGTTGAAGTGTCTCAGATCAGTTAATGGAGGTGAATATTGTAGCAAAGAGTTTGATAGGTATTGTTCAGAGAATGGAATTCGCAGAGAGAAGACAGTTCCAAGAACACCACAAGAAAATGGTGTGTCAAAAAGGATGAACAAGACAATCATGGAGTGTGCAAGGTGCATGAAATTGCATGCAGGATTGCCTTTACAATTTTGGGCAGATGCTGTAGATATTGCTATTTATCTAATAAACAGAGGGCCTTCAAGTTCCTTGGATGGTGGTATTCCAGAAGAGGCATGTACAGGTAAAAAGGTAAACTATTCATTTTTAAATACTTTTGGTTGTGAATCCTTTGTCCACATTAATAAAGAAAATAGAACAAAGCTTGAGGAAAAATCAAAGAAATGTACCTTTATTGGGTATGGTGTTAATGATTTTGGTTATTGCTTATATGATTATGAAAATCAAAAAATCATTAGGAGTAGAGATGTAATATTCAATGAAAAGGTATTCTATAAGGATCAGTTGTATAAAAAGAAACAAGAAAAAGAAAATAGAGAATACACAGTTATTGACGATATCACAGGAAAAGTGATGGTGCCTGAAAATCATAATGATCAACAACTAGAACAATAACCACAACAGAAACAAGCACCTCAAACACTTGAAAGTGGTGTTAGAATATCTACCAGGATAAGTAGACCCCCTAAACAATACTCTCCTTTATTATATTATGTATTGTTGATTGATTCTGGTGAGCTAGAATGTTATGAAGAAGCAGTGCAGGTAGAAACCAAGAAGAAGTGGGAGCAAGCCATGCAAGAAGAGATGGAATCCTTAGCACATAACCAGACTTGGGACTTAGTCAGGTTGCCTACAGGTAAACAAAAGTTCATAATAAATGTGTTTACAAGCTGAAGGAAGAAGATGGAGAAAAATAGAAGTACAAAGCTAGATTTGTGGTGAAGAGGTTTGCACAGAAGAAAGGTATTGATTTTGATCTCCTGTTGTTAAAATGAATTTAATCAGAACTATTTTAAGTCTAGTAGCAGCTAAAGATTTGCATCTTGAGTAGTTAGATGTAAAGACAACCTTTCTCCATGGGGATTTGGAGGAAGAGATATATATGTAGCAGCCACAAGGATATGAGGTAAAAGGGAAGGAGAAACTAGTGTACATGTTGAAGAAGAGATTGTATGGATTAAAACAGGCTCCAAGGCAGTGGTATCTAAAATTTGATAGGTTTATGTTTGAAAAATGTTATACTAGATGTCACTCTGATCATTGTGTTTATCTCAAAAGGAAAAATGATGGTAGCTATATTATATTGTTATTGTATGTAGATGACATGCTTGTTGCAGGTTCTAACATGCAGGAAATAAATGTGCTCAAAAGAAAATTGGCAAACTCATTTGCAATGAAGGATTTGGGTGCTGCAAAACAAATCCTTGGTATGAGAATAACTAGAGATAGGAAGAATCACAAATTAACATTGTCTCAAAGTGAGTACATAGAAAAGGTGTTGAAAAGGTTTAATATGCAGAATGCAAAACCAGTTAGTATACCTTTGGCTAGCCATTTCAAATTAAGGAGGTGTGTCCCAATACTCAGGAAGAAATGGCTCATATGTCTAATGTTCCATATGCATCAGCCGTTGGAAGCTTAATGTATGCAATGGTCTACACAAGGCTTGATATTGCACATGCAGTGGGAGTTGTAAGCAGGTACATGAACAATCCAGGAAAAGAACATTGGATGGTGGTGAAGTGGATTCTCAGGTATTTGAGAGGCACCACAAATCAAGCATTATGCTTTGGTGGTTCAAACATTGCTCTATAGGGATATGTTGATGCAGATATGGCAGGTGATAGAGATAACAGGAGGAGCACAATAGGGTATGTGTTTACTGTAGGTGGAACAGTTGTTAGTTGAGTTTCAAAAATCCAAAGTGTTGTTGCACTTTCAACAACAGAAGCAGAGTATGTTGCTGCTACAGAGGCTAGTAAAGAAATGATTTGGTTACAAAGGTTTCTAGATGAATTGGGTAAGAAGCAGGAGTTGGGCAGGTTATACAGTGATAGCCAGAGTGCCATACATCTTGCAAAGAACTCTGCATTTCCTTCCAAGACTAAACATATATAGCTTAAGTACCATTTCATACGATTAGCATTGGAAGATGGATAGTTGAAGTTGGAAAAGATACACACTAGCCAGAATCCTGCAGATATGCTAACAAAAGTTGTAACCAGGGAGAAATTGAGAATCTACTCAGTTTCAATTGGTCTTCAAGTATGATGAAGAACATGAGAAACAACCAGGTCAAAAGTGGAGTCATTGTCTAGAAAATGAAGCAGTGGTGGAGTCGCTATAACCAGTCTCCAAGTGGGAGATTGTTGGGTGTGGAGCCTGATTATCTTCTGTATTCAAAGGTTTCAGCTAGATGTATACCCCAAGAAGACCGTACACCCCTCCACGTGGGGGGGACTTTCCCCTCTACGTAGGCAAATCCACCCTAGCTGGGGTGTCCGGGGGCTAGTGGTCCCCTGGTGGGGGTTCGGGGGCAGTGCCCCCGAAGCTAAAAATAGATGTAAAATTTCCTTGTAAAAGTCTAGTAATTTCTAGTTAATCTGGGTCGTTCATTAGGCGGATGATCTGATGATAGAAGTTATGTTTATTTTAGGGTTTTTTGCCCTAGAAGCCAACCCCTCACTATATATGAGGGAATTGTATTGGGTCTATGTAGATCTGTATTCTGAGTGAGAGAAGAGAGAGGAGATTGAGAGCGTAGAGGGTGTTACATTGGATCTGCTGTAGGTTGTATCTATTTAGTTTGCTGGATAATATAATAAAAGAAGGACTAGCTGTTTCTCCAAGGATGTAGCCTAAATTGGGTGAACCATGTATATCTCTGTCTCTCTTGTTTTATGTGTTTTTGTGTTTATATTTCTGCAATATTTTATGTGTTCCATTGCTCTGTAATATATAATTTTCTAACACTAAGGACTTGGGTAATAACATTGTTCGACCCCCGAGTAGGGCTGTGTGAAGATAGCATCTCAGGCTATGAGGTACAGGTAAGTGTGCGTAGCGACATGCATGTAGGGTTGAATCGCGGACCACTTGAACCCATCAGACATCTCCATGGTGTGGAAACCTAGTTCTAGCACCCTCCCATACTACTTCGGGTGAGACCTCAATCTGAGCTCCGCGGACTATTTGCCGAAAGGGCCAATAGTACTAGGATTTGTTTGGCTAAATCACCTCTGAACCTGGGTTAGGCCCTAACAAGCCAACAAATGGTTCCATTGCTAGGACTGGGATCTGCAGAATAGATGTCTGATGTTCTGTCACTAGAATCCAATGAAGAAAGAAATTGAAGGGTAGTTGGACAAAAAAATTCACGAGTTCATAAGAATCCACGAGTATCAAAGGAATAGTGGTTAGAATACTATTTATATATGAAAATCCATGAAATTTTCTTTGCATCCTTCCCCTCTGAGTTTTTTGAGTGGATCGCGAAGCTAGTAGACAGTTAGGGAAGGTGTAGGCTCGACAAACCAATTGTGTGGACTCCAAAATTGGTGCATAGACTAGAAGCATTGGAAGATAAGATCACGTGCACTGTGGACCATTGGCTTGATCGAATTATAGGAGGGTTTATCACCGAGTTCATAGTAGATACTTTAGTCAGCTACAGTGAGGCAGAATGATGCTTCCTCAAAGGCCCGCGAGGTAAGTACATTAAATCTTTGAACACATGGATTAAAATGCTATTGTGTGAAAAGCGGGTTATGTGAATAAATTTATTTTTGGGGCTATGCAAAGTGGGAGGATCTATAGAAATGAAGGTAGCATAGAAATAGAAACAAGCCCCTTGATTTCGCCTCGTCGAGAAAGTGAGGAAGATCTCACGAAAGTTTCACCAAGAAGTGCAATTAGTCTGATAAGGTAGCGAATTCCACGCATACCACCTCCACCTCCACCACCACCAATCTCACCATATTCACCTCTGTTGGGCCGTTAATATGTCATTATTACTATCACTTTTTAACACCTATTCCACCCATTTTTACTCTTATTTATCATGTCATTTATCATAATTTATCATATAATTCCATCTTATAATGATTTATGCTCTTATGGAAAAATATTATTTCTTCTCCTTTATTTTTAATAAATTGATGATTATGCATGATTTTACCAATGATGGGGTATTAATAAATTTGTTGTAACATTACTCACCATTTTTAGCCTCCAAGATATTTTCCAGATTGAAGATTTGATCTCCAGCTCATCATTTAATGTGCTAACTCAGAAATTCGCTGGAATAAGAAGTGACGATTTTGCATTGAACATTTTGAGCAAATGGAGAAGAATCTGGAAAATATGAAACATGGGTTTTTTTCAGAATGGACCAAATTAGTTTTGTGATGAGAAGTCTTCCCAAATTCAGCCCGTACTAAGAGAAAAAGAAGGTTCTTTGAAGATGTTTTTCTTAGATTCGTTGTGTGGCCGTTTTCCAAATTATCTCAGCTGCAATGCCAAATTCGACCTGTTCCTGTTGAATGATTGATGGAAGGATATCTCATATATGATATTTCTTATCAATTTGTTGAGAACAATCCAATTTTGTAATGAGAATCATATTGTAATCATCTCTGTTGTAACTGCTCTCTCTCTATTTAAATGAAAACAGAGATCAGAGAAGGGGATTCAGAATTAATGATTGATTATTCATGATGGAATAGATTATGAGAGATTAAGTTAGGGATTATTAGAGATAGGATAGGATAGGATAGGAGGAAAGGGGGATTTTTGCATTACCATTGTAATTCTCAAGGCTTTTGCTGTTGTAATGAGTTCACAGTTTGATGATTAATAAGTAAAAGGGTTGTTGTTCATTTGTCTCATCTGAAGTAGCCCAGTAGCATTCGCTGGCGGCTAAGGGCCCAGCCTTTGGTGGATTAAGTTGCTACTTTGTATTATATCTTTATAGTTCTAGTCGTGTGATGGTTTGATTTAATTCTTATTTCTTTCAATCGCATTGCTTTATAGTTTCATGTTTTTATAGTGTGCTGTTCTAATATTTTATTAATTTTTTTTATTGCATAAGCTGTGATTGAATCGCGTGGTCATTCCTTTCTATCATAACAGAGATTATTATCCTTTTCAACTTATATTGTTATGTTGTTCATTCAAATATAAAGTTGCGCTGTTCATATTCAGAATTTGATGTTCACTACATATTGCGGTTCATTTCTATTGAAATAGCTTTGTTGTTCATTCCTACTAAATAAGATTTGTTGTTCATTTCTTTCCTGCAAGTATTTGGTTTTGCTTTTAAGTATTATTGCAGTGAGAATGTTTATTCCATTTCTGTTAGCAACATTATTGATTTATCATTTCTAGTAAATTTCTTTAGTGTGGATTGAAATATCAACAACTGTAAAGAACATTGACTATAGCTATCTAATTTCTCAGATTGGAGATCTTGCCTATGATTTATTTTCATTTGCATCAGTTTACAGGGGAGAGAGTAATCATTACTGAGTCCTCAACTGATGGTTGTTTGAGTGAATGATTTAGTTTAGAACATTTCAGTTTCTTGCTGTTCTGATTAGATTTTATTTCAAACATTCATTTACTTTTGCATTTTAAGCACTATACTGCAAAACATTACTCTTGAGTAAATAGTTGCCTTAGACTGAATGCACTCTTGAAATAAAAAATCATCCCTGGGTTGATGATTAATTTGAAGATAATTAGGAGTTAAAAAGACACCTTTTATCGCTCAACAACCTCCATCTCTGCCCACACCACCTCCGCCACCACCACAGTTCAATATGGCAAGCGTGATAAAATTACCGGTATTCAGAGGAGTAGTGAACGAAGATCCAGACCAATTTTGGTTCGTGGTAAAAGATGTATGGGAAGCACAAGAAGTCGTGGATGAAAATATAAAGAAGGCAACGCTAGTAAGCGCGTTGTAGGATCATGCACTAACATGGTACATTAAACATTCTAATGACCATCCAAACGTGGGGATTGCAGATATCTAGGCCACGTTCAATAGGGAATTTAGCAGGTCAAAATCAGAGACACAATTGATTATCAGGTTTAAGGAAATCACGAGGCTTCTAGGTGAGACCCCATGGGATCTGGATCAGAGATTGAAAGAGTATGATTCACAAAGCCAATATGGCCTTGAGGGATGGACAACACTGTGCATGGTTTGTAGCATCACTAATACTGCATTTAAGGATGGCGCTGTCGTAGCAGAAGTTATCCACCCAAGCCAAAGCTTTGGAGATTGCAATGAGACTACATGAGACCCCAATATAAGATCCTGGCCTGGGAGTCCAACAAATCCACGCGCAACTGAAAAATTTATGTTTGGAAATGTAGAGTTTGAAACAAGATAGGACAACTCGGCCAGAGGTGCACGAGGCGGTATGGTGCATAAAATGCAAAGGCCAGGGGCATGACAAAGACCGTTGTCCAGTTTTCGCGAACTACTTGGTGGGAGGAGGGTCGATGCCATTAATACCAGAGGCACAAGTAGGACCGAGTGCGGCGCCTGCATTATGGTGCGTGATTTTTCAGATAGGAGGAAAACATGCTACAAATAATTGTCATCTCTTGTAGAGTATACAGATGTCCCAACAATTTTTTTGTAATTTCTGTAGATCAGTAAGCCATGATGAGTGCATTTGTAGAAGTTATGAGTTGATTATGGATCAGACTCCTACCTACAGAGTGCAAACTGAAACATGAGCCCTCGATCAAAATGCATGTTGGAAATAATACTGGGGGGGGGTGAATCAGTATTAGCAAGTCGATAATATTTCATCAGATTCATATATGCTACTTCAGTTAATGGAACTTACGTGTATATGCAATTGTATTTAAGGAAACTAGCATATATCCTACAAACTTATGATTCAGTTAATTCATCATATGTTGATCTTTAATCAGTACATCAGAACCATATAAACAGCAACCAGGTGCAGTAAAACAGAACAGAAAATCACACACGTGAACACAAGATATAAGGTGGAAACCCAATGTGGGTGAAAACCACCTGCTGCAATCGTCTCTATCTTCTTTTTAATAAGAAACTTCTTTTTACAATTTTGTATTGGTGAAGTATTATACCAATACGCAGGCTTCTACCTGTAGAAGGCTACAACCTTCTCTCATTCTCCAGCTTCTCCTGGAAGGGAGCTACAACCCCCTAGCTCTTGTACTAGCTAATATGTTTACTAGTATGTAGATGCCAGCCTACAGAAGGTTACAACCTTCTCTTTTCTTCCAAGGACCACGTTTCATAAATTTTTCAGACTAGATCCATCAATAACATCATTCAAACATCAAATACATCTGCATCAACCAATCTCCTTTACACCAACCACAACTGAATCAATTAATCACTTTTTAGATAGCTGTAACCAGAATACAATAACCAGAACCCAGAACACTGCAAAAACAACCATAAGTAGCTAAAGCATATTTTATGAGGTATAAGCTACTACAATGTGTCAAACCTGCGTGCATACACACTTTTCTAAAGGCAAACCTGCATACAGATTTGCAAATCAAATTTAAGATGTATATGTTGTTTTGATATGCAGAACCAGTGTGTATACGCGCCTTTTCTAAAGTGAACCTACGTACAGATCAATAAATGATGATTTAATATTTACAACAATTCCATACTTCAGTTATACCCAGATCATCATATTTATAGTCTACAACATGCGCCAATTATTTAGATAAAAAATCAAAACCACACAAAGATACTTCACTTCAAGTCTTAAGATCTTGACCCATCATTAGATCTTATTCTTCATCAAGCACTAAGGTTCATCCTTGATTCAAATCTAGCTATGCACCATAACCCAATAACCTGTATATTAGATATTCAATACTTGAGTACATTTGCCTAATGATCTCCTCCTCTTTTTAGTCTTAGGCCTTACTCAATACCATGGACCAAAACCGCTTAGAACCAATACCTTGGACCAAATACTTGGGGTCAACACTTCGGACAAGATACTTTGGACCAATACCATGGATCAAAATAGCATGGACCAAATACCACGGAACAAAACTAAGTTTTCTGACATGTATGTGCCTTTCCTTCCATGAAAGTGCATGTGTACATTATACGCTCCTTTTGGTCTGCTAACCCGCGTGTACACGTGGCTTGATCAATGATGAACTTGCGTATACCTCTCTTTCTTCATTCTTTGAGTCTGAACTGTGATTTTTCATCTGAGTGAGTTGCCATCAAGGTCAACACCTATGTCATACTGCCAAATCTATGTCATAATGCCAACAATGCAGGGATTGAGTGCACTAGATTTTAGGGGCGCGGACGAGGTAGAGGTGGAATGGGACCAGGAAGGGGTTGCGGGCAACTGATTTGTTACAATTGTAGAGGGCTAGGGCATTATGCTCGTGATTGTACAAATCTGGTGAGAGCATCATGTTTATATTGTACTCAGTTTGATCATGAGTTGGAGGACTGCCCTACACTGATAGCGAGGCTATGCGATAAAGGGATACTCCAACCTCCCCTGACCTAGAATTTGGAAATGATGAGATTTGAGCCGCGTGAAGAGGTCTCGAATGTAAACATCGTGCTCCGAAGCAGTATCATGATAGGAGATGAAAAGGGCAAGAAATCCGAAGAAAGTGCTTGGGTTCGCAAGGCTCCTACAAAGGAATCAGAGTTCGATTTGGAGCGCGCGAAGGAGACATTCATGGAAGCTAAGAAGAGCTTCACGGAGGCCTCCACTTCAGGTAGTAAGGATCAACAGGAATCGAGGATGGATCCTTCAATCCTCACTACCTTTCTGGAGACATTCATGAAGCTGTTGCGCTATAGCAAGGCTGTAAAGGGATTGCAGGAACTCATCACTAGGTGCACTGGGTCAGGAGAACCACGTGTAGTCAGGAAGCTCGGGAAGCACAAAACGTGAATAGGAAGGGATATGAGATTGACTATGCAAATCAAGGAATATGAAATGGATCAAGTGATTATGGTTTAGGATCGGACACGAATGTACTGATAAAGCAAACATGGGAGCGCATGGGCAGGCCCGCGTTGCAATAGTCCCCTATTCAATTACGAATGGCGAACCAGCAAAAGATTCTACCAATGGGAAGATTTCAAGGAATAATGGTAGACATCAAAGGTGCGAGTGCACTTGCAGATTTCGAAGTGATAGAGATTTTCGATGACAACAATCCCTATCCCACGCTACTAGGAATTGATTGGGCTACTGACATGAACGGAGTGATAAACCTGAAGAAGCACAAAATGTTTTTTTGAGAAAAATTCATTGTGCGTAGTTTTACTTTTAGATCCTATGGAAGGATCGCGCTACACAGAGCCAGTGCACGATGATGAGCTAGACTGTATCTACAAGATAACCACTCAGGAACAGGATTGGGTAAATCTTATAGCGGATGGCAAGATTTCGTGGGAGCGCGAAAGCTCCTGCACATCGGATTTAGAGGAGGAAATAGAATGATGGCAGAACCAATTACACGAGGTAACCACGGTCAATTTCAACATGATGGTAAGATCATTGTGCTACATAACAACAGAGGTAAGGGATCTACCTAAGTATGACGGGTTGACAGTGGTATATGAATTCCTCAACAAATTTGAAAGAGAAGTGCCAAAATAACAATGTTTTGACGCTCTGAAATGGGCACTGCGTGCTACACCTACAAGATGGTGGGGTATGCATCAAAGAAGTTTTGAGAACTGGCATGAATGCAGAACAATGATGCTTATATGATTTAGAAAGCCTCAGCTATGGATGGAAGCTGTGTATGACAAACAAAACAGTCTATGCTCCCACCTCTCCAGATGGGTACAAGCGTATAGTACATAACCTACACAAACCCACACTATCCTCACGATAGAAAACAGGAACAACAAGCAGAAGTGGGCAAGACAAGGGCGTGAACAACGAAGCTGGACAAGACCAAGCGCACCAACAACGATCCACGTAGAAGCTTTTGACAAGGTGTGCGAAGTGCAGAACACGGTCCACCATGTGAGACGCACTGACTAGGACCTACGCGTACCAGTGGTTTTAGGGGCTTATATGACCATGTGCAAAACCATGACCACGCAATCACTTTCGAAGCTAAAGTATGAAGGAGGGGCTATGATCCCTATGGGGCATGCGAAGCCTAGTTCGTGCATAGCAGCACTCATAGATATGACGGTCCAAGATGCCCGAAACGAAGGAATCATACAATCGAGAGAACTAAAACACTTAAATCTCAAGGAAGAAATCTGACAGGGAACCCTTATACTTCACGAGCTCAAAAAAGACCAGGTACAACTACGAGAGAAAAGTGCTTTGATGGATAAGGAGGTCAAGAAGCTGGAAGACGGAATGAAGGAAGCATTTCTCGTCGAAAAAATGAGAATGATAAAACAGGGTGTGTACGATCATACTGACAAATGGGAGAACTCTCGCCGTGAACTGGTTAGTCTGCTGCCTTGGCTTAGACCACGTCTTGCCAAACATAGTGACCAGGGTAGCGTGTTGCAAATAGTAGAGTGCATGATGCCGACCATATCTATGGAAGGTGAGGATTCTCCACAAACCATGGTGAAGGACAGGATGGAGATCCACATGGGTGGTGCGACCACCTGACTAGCCACAGGAAGGATGGTCTTAGCGCTCCAGGCAGTTGAAAGGAAGCATGGGACTATAAACTATTCTTCCTGGAAGCTGTGATATTAGGGATGCATGCAGAAGTAGAGCGTCGCAGGGTTTGCGATGCACACGGAGGGATGCGCTGTCACATGGATTGGCCAGAAAGCTATCGTTGGTGTCATTATTCACAATGGCATGTTCGATTTGAGGCCAAATGGAGCAGGCAGCGGGAATTTAAGATGCGATTTATGGGCCCGATTTGGGAAAATCTTCCACCTAGAAAGCATTAATGGCCCGAAACTGGGGGGAATGGTCAAATTTGAGTCTGTAAGGTGCTATAAAACACAAAGGTCTAGCCAGTGAACAACACTTGGTCATTTAAGAATTGAGTGCTTGAGCAGAGCACTAAGCATTGAGAGCCGAGTGATAATAGAGCCCCTAAATTTGCAAGTGACAGAATACAGCCTAGCTACAATGGCAGCCACTAAGGATGGTTTAGGGATTGAAGAAGTAGTCGCCAGCGAGGCCGCGCAAACCCCAATAGTAGAGGATGTTCCAAAAGGCACCGGGGTTGTGACAGAAATCCCCAAATCACCGTGAACGCTGAGGCCTAAGAAAGATAAACAAGAAATGGACCTGTACACATGTCCCCGAGGAACCCACTACATAGTAAGCTATCAATGGCCGATAAAGGAAAAGTTGTCACGGTCGACACAGATGAGGAAGAAGAAGATCTACAGGCCCTTATCATCATAGCAAAAGAAGATGAAGATATGGAGGAAGATATTCAACCTATATGCTCTAAAACAAAACTACCCGTGTATGTTCCTACATGAAAAGGGAGAACCAAAGTGTTAAAGGACCTGGACAAAATGAAGAGTTCACTCTAGATCCCGCTCCTACTAGATGGCATTGTATTTTAGGGCACACATCTAGGCCACCTACCAACCATGAAATTTGAAGACTGAAACCTCATTGACTACGAGAAGTTCCTGCACCTAAAGATCGAGAACTTAATGAAGCAGAACAATAAGGGGGAAGTGATAACATTAGAGCCACGGAAGTGGCTTCGCGGTGTGGAAAGGGTGGGGTTACTACACTTATTATGGATACCAGATTTCCACCGCACGCCCATCACCAATTTCGTCATTAGGAAGCTGCTCTGCCTGGAGGAGCCTATTCTCATCATGGCAGACCTCATTCACTGCATTTCTCAGCTCCCCTGTAAAGGAAAGGACCCCGCGACCATAGCTGAAGGAAAGGGCAGCAATTTGGCTCTCACAGAAGCCATGAAGTCAAAATACAAGCTGAAGAAGAAGAAGAGGGGCTACGCCATCTCCAGCATCAAGGACAAAGGGGTACATGTAGCAACCCAACTCCCGGCTAACAAAGTTATGAGGTAGTACCACGCCGATGAGGTACCGACGCTAGTGGTCGTGCTAGTTGAGCAGTGAATGGAGGGGGTCCAGTTCAACTGGTCTGAATTCCTCGCGAGGAATTTTTGAAAAATTGTTGCGAAGCGTAGGAGTAGGGTAAAACCTTCCACTACGTGTGGTTATTATTTTCCATCATGCTCATAGCAGGGGAACTACCATAAGAAAGTCAATTCCCCAACATTGACAGAGACTTACTGGAGGCCGTGAAGTATGCTTCACTTTGGGCCACAAAGAATGCAAAACGGATTTGTGACACCAAAATTTTCTGGGTACTCATGGAGATGAGCATCCAGATGTGGATCAATCAGAGGCCATGCCTATCACCTACGGTGTACAATAGTCTGCAGAGTTTACATGATGTTTAATCAAGGTGTGCTAGGATACAACAAAGTAGTGGATGAAGCTCCCATTTATAGCCACCGACAGCACTATCTTCATTGTCTTGGAGACATGGCCTCCAAAATGGCGCACCCCAGATCTGGAAGAATTGGAGAAGGCGGAAGCACAAAAGAAAAGGGATGATACTAAGTTGCGCATCACCCAATTGGCCAAAAAAAGGCAGCAGGAAATAGTAGTAGCCAAGGAAAAGGTAGTGTAGGAAGTGACACAGAAGCCGCAGAGCAGAAAAAGGTTGCACAAGCAGCAACAACACGGGCGGCCGAAGTAACAATGAAGACAGATGAGGACCAAGCAACATCATCATAGGGGCAGGAAGCAGAAGAAACAGAAATAACAGAAGGGAGCACAGACCAGGGGCCGCATCCACATAGTTGAAGAAGCCACACATCGCAGAGCGAGTAGGACAAAGGAAGAAGGTCAAGGCCTCAAAGTTGGCCATTGACCCGATCACCTTAGCTGAAGGTGATCTCCATGACATCGGTGAGATGGTTCATTATGTCACAAATGAAGCTCTTCAGGATTTTATGTAGAAGATCAGAATGTGTTGGGGGCCCTCAAGGCGCAGTTGCAAGAATTATAGGTGTGGCCCCCTCAAGTGGGTACCCTTTCTACCCACCTCACAGTAGGATCCTCGGCATCAGAGCAGATGCTACGTGCATGGATGGAAAATATGATAGTATTTCCAGAAGGGGCCATAATTGTAGCAAATGTGACTGATAGATTTTCAGTTAGCATGTTGAAAGGACTTGGCCTTAATGTGGCTACCCTTCTGTGAGAGACATTGTATCAGCTACAGGATGGGATAAGGGCAGAGATGCGCGCTAGAGAGATTCGCGTGATCCAAGTTCTTAGTGAGCAGAAGATAAACATGGAATAACTCAGCATGCAACGCGATGAATTGGTGTCGCAAAATCAACATTTTTTGTAGACTGTAGATCACACTTGTTGACACATCCTAGAACTGGCCATCGCAGTAGATCTACTGGTAGAAGTGCGGATCCACAGTTTGGCAATCGGAGTCCGCGAGGCCAGGGAAGAGATGAGAAAGGTGCAGTTAGAGCCGAATCTCTAGATCGCAGAGCTGCAGTTGAAGGCGCAGCCTTCCACTCCCCTAGAAATTAGAGAGCAGTGCGCTAGCACTATCGTAGTAGGGTTGGACGAAATTGGAGGTGCAGTGCATGATTGTACCAACATGTTGGAATATAAACTTGAGGTCCTCACGAATTTGCAGGAGGATCACAACATCCAGCGCCTGGAGACAGAGGCACGCAAACTCCAGCAGCAGTATGACAGTGTCAGAGGAACTGCATAGACAGTAGTCCTCACTCAGTGGCTTTCGAGGATGCAGCAAGCCAAGGAATTAAAGGAGGAGGTGGATGCGGCGCGCCATAGGGAAGTAGTTCTCAAATCATGTGTTCAACCATGGATTGACGAGGCCTTCAAGATCACAGCGAATATCTAAGGAAATATCACACACATACAGGGGGTGCATGCACAGATACAAGGGAGCACGCCAGATAGAGAGGTCTCAGAAGAATGGATGCAGCAGGTTTATCAAGCAATAGCTCAGTGCACTACGGACATCAGTACCATTCGCAAACAATTGGAGGGACTGTGTGCCAAGATCATCGTGCTGACAGAGTGACTCAAGGGTGAGTCATGATGTTTGTGTTGGGGTCCTGTTGGGCATGGAACCCCCTCGAAGCATGTTTTGGGGCCCAAAGCCCAAGTTTTGAATTGATATGGTTGTAAAGACTCTGCGATTTGTGGGCATAGAGCGCGAAATGTATGTTAGAACCATAGGGTTGTCCACCCCAAGTTTTGAATGTAATGTCGGCCTACCCATGGTCCATGGACCGAGGCTCTAAGTTGTAAAAAAAGATCTGATCTAATAGAGAATAGGCATGAAGGGTCTTAGAGATTAAGTCGAAGTGCGAAATGTGTCTTGTGTTGTAGAGTAGGAAAAGGCTCTACAATTGAGTGCGCAGAGGCCTAGTCATCTGTAGCTAAGTGTGCAAACCCCTGCAGCTGAGCGTGCAGGGTGGAGTTGAGTCTATAATCGGAGAAGAGATTAATAAAGAAAGGTATTGTTACCAATTCTACGTATCTGTTTTGAGTTATTACATGTTTGATATCATTTGTGAATATGTTGTTTCTTTACTATGCGCACTTGCATGAATTGTGAATATTGTTAAGTATAACTGAAAGCATACAATTAAGCTAAGTTAATCAACTAATATCAGATTACTAAGGACTTGGTTAATAACACTGTTCAACCCTCGAGTAGGTTTGCACGAAGGCAACATCTTAGGCTGTGAGGTGTGGGTAAGTGTTATAGACATATTTGGGCACTGCAACCCCAATCACATATGTCGATAAACCAAGGGCTCCCAAACCCCTAAAAGTGTTGTTTCAAACCCTAAAGGATCAAGGTCAACTGATTACATCATTTCCCAGAAGTTCTCCCTGAAAAACTACTCAGAACTGGTCAAAACTGGACCATACAGACTGCTCAGTGCTAAGGGTGTGATGCATCTCACCTATTACACACAAGGGGTGTGATGCATACTGAAAATCCCTTCTGTAGGGTGTGATGAGTGAGAGTAGACAAATGGCAGAGGTAGTTTTCTAGGTGGAAACTCAGAGAATGTTCTAGAAACTACTCATATGACACTTGCCTCTCTGAATTCGCCTAGGGATGAGTAAGAGATCATGAAATATCCAAGTGGAACCAAGAACTATCACTGAAATGACACTAATCAAAAACCCAGAAGCTGACTCACCCCCTTACAAACATCTATATATGGATCCCTCATCCTAGAGATCTAGAGGCTGGAATTTTGTAATTTGTAAGGAAGTGCTATTGGTTTCTCTTTGAGACATTGTATTGTTGGGTGATCTTGATTTTCATGAGGTGAAGAGGGATTTCATGCTGGGAGGATGGTGTTGGATCAGACAGATGGGTTGTAATCCTCTCTTCTACTTCTATTATCAATAAAGCTATTTGATTTTTCCTACATATGCTTGCTTATTTCTGAATCTTGTATTTGTGTATGCATTTGTATGGTTAATGTACATCTAATTCTACATTGTTTATGGTATCATAGATCTCTATGCTTTGATGGCATTTTGTTGCTTTGACTGTACAGGTGTTCTTTGAAGCGGGACAAGTGAGAAAAGAGTGGCGAAATATCTATCAAAGGAGAGAGGAAACAAGCAAGGAGCCAAGCGAAAGACTGAGGTTGGTGCTCTCTGCTTCTCTCTTATGTATCATCCATAAAGGAAAACATAAGTTACTTTGAATTGTTTGTTTCTAAGATAGCTACCCATCTTAGAGGGACTAGCAAATTTGAATAGACACTAGTTTTCCTGGAAACAAAATGGTGACTATGCTGGGGAGAGAATAGTTTTTTTGTTTGTTTCTATTTGTTTTCTTTATAAACTACATATGGAGCCTGAAGTTAAGCCAGCTAGCCTTTGAACTGCACTCGCTATGCAAGTGCAAAGTAGATCAATGTTGCTTCAGTCAATCTCCAAGTTGATTTATGAACTGAACATCTGACCTGCAAACATCCTAAGTGCCCTGGTGGTAGCTCAATAACCTCATTAGGTCATACCCCTATACTTTATGTTTACTATCTATCATAAGCTCAGCCTAAATCCCTGAACTTAGCTGCAAACTGTGGGTGAAACCTAAGCTCAGTATCATCCCTGGACCATCGCATTGTCTCTCATTGGTAGTCTAGATGCATTGCACCTCTCGTGTGATACAGGTGAGATGCATCCCTATTTCCCTTAAGGATAGGTGCAATGATTGAATAAGACTATTTCTCTCTCCAGATTTTGGTTTTTTCTTCATTGTTTTCAGCTCTATTCAGTAGTTTTGCTGCTTATGATCAATATATCATTGTTGAAGCCTTCTTCCTTCACATTATTCAACCTCCATTGATAAGGAATTGTAATTTTTTTATTATTATTTTTTTATGTATTTTTCATCATTTACAATCCTCATTTGCAAAAGTAGCTTAATCGAATTGTCGTCTTTTGATTCAAAAGTGTCGCAATTGTCATTTTCAATCAAGAAAAAGAGTGTCGTAAAGTCTTCCTCTTTTAGATAGTCGATTGTACTTTTTCCATTGTATTTGATTTGAATTTTCAATTCTTTGAAGTGTCGAAATCAATTTTCCATTCAAAAATGAAAGTGTCGTCTTAGTCTTCCTTTCATTTTTTGAAAAGAAATTGCCAAAGTGTTGCTTTGAGGAAAAGTAGTTCAGATATGTACTTAGTTTTCTTTAAGGAATTCTCACATTAACGAAACTGAAAAACAAATACATGCATGTGAATTTGCATTTAGACTGCATGCGGAAATTGATTTAGGAAAAGTGCATTTAGTGTGTGCTCTCTGCTCTATGTTGAAAGAATCTTACTCTTCTTTCCTTAGTAGCTAGGATTTCATTGCTAAAAGAAAATAAATGAATATTTATCATTTTAGGTTGCATATTTAGGAATTGTACATCTACATCACGTGGTGAACCTTGAAAGGTAAACTTCTTAAGAAATATCAACTATAAAATAAACCTCAATGAACATAAAAATGCTTTGGAACCTAATGCACAACATCTAGAAGTTTAGGCTAGAGACGTATTCCGGAATCGTAAATCTTGGTAGCTGTCGCTTTCATTGTAGGTTGGGTGATTCCTCCTCTTCGATATGACAAGTGTCAGTACGGACTTGTGCTCCCACGTACCGTTGAGTATATATTGGGAGACCACAATAGGCTGATATCCTTTATCCTTAGGAAGTAGTGTCTACTGCCCTATCAATCGCAATGCCCTGAACACAACATTCAGGAAGATTGACTGTCATACATAAAGTCCTTGGTAATTTCTCTTTAATTTACCACTGAGGTGTATATTGCAGTTTTACGATTGGTTTGGTAATCCCTCTGTTTAGATTTCCAGAGTAGTCACTTTCGTTCCTTTTTGACTCCTTAAAAGAAAAGGTCCATCTAAGCACTTGTCACTTCAATATCATTAAAAAACGAAGGCATCTAGAATCATCTTTAGCTTTTTCTCGACTCTTAAAAATTGAAAAATCAAGTTGTGTCAAAGCGTCATAAAATTCATTTAATTCAGAATAACATTTTCCCTAAATTTTGAGTTGATCAAGTAATCCACAATCGTGGAAGAAATTCAATCAAAACCCTGTCATTCACGGAGACTAACGAGTCAACTGTCTTTGACTATAGAAACAAAACCATTCTGGGCCAAACGATCTCGTTTAACTGGGTCGAAATCTCCTGGTTTATTTGAAACTTGTGTTTCAACATCATTAGACTCCAGTTACTTTGATTATTTCTGGTACCCCTGCCTCTACAGAAGAAGTTCCATAGTTACAATAGGACATTAGAACTGATCCTAGTGTAATGATAAACACTTCTATTCTTGAACCAGCTCCATCGAGGGTTGATTCGGAAGATGTCACCCCTCTAGTATCTGTTGCTGTAGAGTTTATACCTTCTTCAGCACTGGAAATATTTTACGGACCTGACGGTCTACCTCTTCCACTTGGACTGATTGTAGAAGAGATTGTAGAGGATCTTCCATCCAGTACCCCATTGCATTTTGGAACTGGGATCCACCTGTATCCTTCTACCACAAAAGTTAGTTCTTTTGATCACCCCTCATCACAAGTTCCTCTCGAATTGCTAGGAAATATTTTGGATAGACTCAATATGTCTGAAAAACCATCGACATCTAGGACTGTGTAATCTGATACAGTAGCAGCAGAACCTCCTACCACTACTCCAACAATGTTCACTGGTATACCATCTGTCCCAACTAGTTCTCAACCATTAGATGGAGTCCACCCAGGGACTGTTTTCAATAGTGTGGTCTGTTCCTATTTGTTCATTCAAAATCTTATATGGAATTCTTATGTTGAGACTCAGCAAATTGATCCTTCACATCAGTATCAATTTGGGCGGTCCAGTCTCCAGAGACCAATTTACCCTTTGAACACTGGATTGCCGCCATATTGGGGGTAGTATGCCTTTTCATTATTCCCTCCGGGAGAGAAACCATATGAGAGTTCACAACAAAATTCGAGTCAAGCTGGAATTGCATCTAGTGGTTGGGTACCAATACTGCCTCAACAACCAAGAGTTGTATATTCAATGCAACCAAATCAACCTATGTCGAACATTCCCACTACGCCAGCTATCATGACGGTGTCACGAGTACAATCGCTACCTGTTGTATGTCAACCTCAAGTCTCTCAAGTTGTAATACAACAACCTCTTGTCTCCACAACTCAATCACAACCATAGGTTAGTGGCTCCTTAACTGAAGCAACTCAAGCTCAAACGAGTACTATCACCCCTCATCTTGGTCAAACATCCAGTATTGGACAACAGAAAATGGTCCAAAAACCATGGCTGGTACAATATCAACAACCACAATTCCAATAAGCTTACTGAGGACATGAGCAACAAAGCTTCGCGGGTAATGGGCAGCCATATATTCAAAATGGTTACCAACAATCATATTATAATGGTTATGCCCATCAACCTTATCAAAGTTATCAGCATCAGATACATTATGCTGGTATGCAAAGACCCACTGCTCAGGTGATCCCATCTTATCCTGGGTATGCCTCACCAAACCTGAATCAACAGTTGCCTTTCGTAGCAACTTTAGAATTACCAGATCTGAATCGGCTAACAAATGATCCAATTGCTTACGCCCCTTGGTGGCCAGTGATTCCTCATAAACTTCCGTCAGATATTCCTAAATTCAACAGAAATCCAGGTGAAGATCCATCGAATCATGTAATGACCTTTCATTTGTGGTGTTCATCCAACACCCTCAATGATGATTCAATTAGGCTTTTCCTTTTTCATCGAACGCTAACTGGTCTGGAAGCGAAATGGTACATCAAATTTCCTAGAGTTTCATTCGACAACTTCAGCACCCTTGCCACCACCTTTTTAACCCATTTCCAGCTACCCACAAGGTACAAAACAAGAACGGAGCTCCTTACCAATTTTAAATAGTCAGAAACCATTCACATATCTGATCATATTCATGAGTGGTGACATCGTCGTCGAATGGTAAAGACATATGTTCTTGATCAGCTTCTAGCTGAATGGTTTATTAAGTCATTGTTACCTTCTATTATAGAAGATGTGGCCAAGGGAGGAGTTGTCACTAAAGAGCAAGTCATTGCTTGTGCCCAATATCTAGACTTGATCTATACCCAGTTTGGCATGCTCTATTACAAAATTCCTGATGCTCCTAGACGAGAAATTTCCATTCCTCCTCCTCCTAAATCGAACAGGGACTATCATGCCGACGATGACGTGATTGGCACCTCAAGTACGCAAACCGTAAAGGCCCCATCTGGTAAATCCCTTGTAGTTTCTAGTAAAAAAGAAAATGACAAACTTCCTGCCTTGGAGGTTAATGTCGTGTCGTCCGACAAAGGCAAAGAACCGAAGCAACCAGGGGGCAAGAAGAAAGGGAACAACAAAAAGAAGAAACAGGAAGATTCAACTCCTGAAAAATCTTCTGAAAATGTTATTGGGTGAAAGAAACCTAGCCAACCATGTCTCATATGCAATGGAGACCATTGGACGAAAGAATGTCCGCATAAAGTTGAGGTCAAGAAGTTCCTTAAGAAGTCAAATACCTCAGCGGTATTGACTCATCTGTTTCCAAACCTAGAAACCAATCTGGTTGCTATCGATAATGCTTCCCCATCCCAAGTTCTTATGTTGTCCATTTCGAAACAGTAGAATGATGCTTTGATATCGAAAAGGAATAAATATTATGGGAATCCATAGATGCCAAACAACAAGTCTACAGATCAACCTAGTAGTTTGACAACAACTTCATCCAAAGTTGTGCCACCCATCATTCCTGAGCTAACAATAAAGCTGCCAAAGGGAGTAGTACACAAATCGACATTTAATTCTTGTGCTCGAGCAACACAGAATTATAATTTAGTAGAGGATCTGGCACAACCGCCATCTGCTATGTCAACACTTGAAGTTCTGCAAAATTGCCCTTCCCAAAAGTAGGCTCTATTATCAGCAATAGGTGGGATTGACCCAACGGATTCCAATCTTTTGGCCTTTAATCATAAAGGATACAAACCTCAGTTACCGTCTCAACTCGCTTTCCTCGTACAGGTAAAATCCCTCAACAAAATTTTTCATCAAACAATCATTGATGAGGGGGCATCTACCTGCATTATGTCAATGAGTTGCTGGAAAACTTTAGGCTCACCACCCTTGTCAAGATCATCAATGACATTAAAAGCATTCGATGTAAGAACATACACCCCGTATGGGATTTTAAGTAGCTTGCAAGTTGAACTGGGGGGCAAGACAGTAGAAATTGATGTCGGAGTTATCGATCGAAACCTCAATTACAATATCCTACTGGGAAGGCCCTGGATTTACGCTATGGCTACTGTTGTGTCAAATATTTTAGAAAGATTGCAATTCCCTTCCAAGGAGGAATTACAATCGTTGACCAACATACCTTTCTCCCCAATAGTTTGCAAGTTACGGGAAGCATTCCAATGATCCATGGAAGCTCTCAATCACTTCAAAATGTTGGAGTAGGCCCCCTAAAAGACCCTGCCTTAATGGGTACTTTTACCCTACTGCCTCCGAGTAATCTGGCAGAAATGGCCAAGGTGGAAACCAGAAATATGGTATCTTCTATATCTACAAAGATTCAGAAGATTTCCGAACATTTTGTTAGCATGGATCATCACTAGGTATTGCCTCCAAACCCAATAGAAATTTTGTAGCAATTAATTTTCTTGGCCTGGGTGGCAAACACAAATCAATGCTCATCGAGTGTTTGGATAGATAGGTCTCAAGAATATGGCACCTCTTTAGATCCTTGGTCGCATGTACATTCTACAAATGAAGGAATCATTCAGTCAATGATGATAGGAGAGGCACCATGGGAAGATTACCACCATCGTTCCCATCTTCAGGATAACGATGAATATTATTCAATTGACCTTAATCATCCTTCAATTTTTTATTTTCTATCAATTACTGTAAATACGGTGGATTTCAAGTGAAATCTGTCCAATATTGAAGAAACTATTGCCATACATATCTCGACCAAACCTAATGTTGTAGAGAATATTCATGTCGGCAAATCTTGCTCTTCTTCAGAACTGGAAATATATTGCGCTCTCTTTCACGAATTCAGAGATGTCTTTGCATGGTCATATGAAGAAATTCCAAGCATTGACTCAAGCATAGTTGAACACGAAATCAAGATGTATCTAGATGTCAAACTGGTACGAAAAAGGCTTCAGCAAGTTCACCCGAAGAAAGCTGCTGCCACCAAGGCAGAAGTTTAAAAACTTTTACATGCTGGTTTCATTTACCCAGTTCCTCTAACTGATTAGGTATCAAATATTGTTCCTGTGATGAAAAAGCAAGGAACGATTAGAGTATGCATTGATTACAGGGATGTAAATCAAGCTTATCCAAAGGACAACTACCCTACACCCTTCATCGACCAGATAATTGATGAATGCGCCGGATGCAAAATCTTTTCATTCATGGATGGATTTTCCGGGTATAATCAAATAAACATCTGCCCACAGGACCAGTCGAAGACTACATTTATATGTCCGTGGGGCACATTCGCGTACCGCAAACTACCTTTCAGTTTAAAGAATGTAGGGGCAACTTTTCAGAGGGCTATGAACTATGCCTTCCACGACATCAAGAACATCATTCAATCATATCTCGATGATCTACCGACTCATTCGTGAAAGCAGACGGATCATCCACAAAATTTGAGAACTATATTTCTACGTTGCTGACACTACAAGATACGACTCAATCCGCACAAGTGTGTGTTTTGTGTCGGTTCTGGTCGTTTACTTGGTTTCGTAGTTTCTAAGGACAGGATTTGACTCGACCCATGTAAGGTTCAGGCAATCATCGATATGCCTCCACCTTCAAATTTGCTTCAGATTCAAAAACTCCAAGGGAAAGAAAACTTTCTGAGGAGGTTCATTCCAAATTACGCCAAACTTGCTAAAGGTTATACGTGTCTTTTGAAAAAAGAAGTGCCCTTCAACTGGGATCAGGTTGCACAAGCTCCCTTTGATGCTCTAAAGGAATCCCTAATAAAATCATCATTAATGTACGCTCTTGACTATCAAAAAGACTTTAACCTGTATGTAGTTGCAGTAGATACAACCATCGCAATGGTTTTAGTACAACAAGAAAATGGAATAGAACATCCTGTCTATTATGTAAGTCGAAACTTAAATGATACAGAAAGCAAGTACTCCTATGTTGAAAAGCTGGCTCTTGCAGCTATTCAAGTAGTACAGAGATTTCGACACTATATCCTCTTTCGCAAAACTACCATTTTGTCGGATTACAACCCTATGACTTACATTCTATCGCGTCAGTTACTAGGGGGAAAATATTTGAAATGGATAGCCATTTTGCAAGAGTTTGATCTGGAATTCATAAAATCCAAATCAAAGAAATCTCTAGTTTTTGCGGAGTTACTATGCGACTTCCCATCGTCGTCCAATGATTCAACATCCAAAGAATCAATCATGGATGAATCTTTGTTTTTGGTATTGTCAAGCAATTCGTGGTATGGAGACATAATAATATATCTCCACACCCAAACAGACAGGCCTAATACCTCTCGCTCTGAACAGTGACGTACTCAATACCAAGCAAAAGACTACATGATCATTGGTGATAGACTTTACCGTCAAGGTATCGATATAGTTCTGTGAAGGTGCCTCATGCATGAGGAGGCCAAAAAAGTCCTGAATGATTTCCATTCAGGCGCATGTGGGGGGCATCAATTTGGTTACGCTATGACACAAAATATCTTACAAGCAAGTTACTTTTGGCCTACTATGTTCAAAGATTGCATAATCACAGTCAGAAGTTGCCATGCTTGTCAAATCTTTGATCGCAAAACCAGACTACCACCCACACCTCTGCATCCAGTAGTTCTTGTTGGGCCATTCTCCAAATGGGGCATAGATTTCATGACATGTAACCCCATAACCCCACCTCGACCAGGGGGCATGGGTATATCATAGTCGCAGTCGACTATTTTACAAAATGGGTTGAGGCGATGCCTACATTAAGCAACAGCGGCGAAACGATTGCTCTTTTCTTTTTCAATCATGTAGTCTCTAGATATGGTGTTCCACAAGCTATAGTCACAGATCATGGATCACATTTTTTCAATCACATGATGGTTGAATTGGCTGCCAAATTAGGATTGTCCCATGACAGTTCTACTTTGTATTATCCGCAAGCTAACAGACAAGTTGAGGCCATCAACAAAGTCCTGAAGCGCATGCTGCAAAGGATGATTCGATTCCACAAACGGAGTTAGCACCTAGTCCTGTACTTAGCCTTGTGGGCATATAGGACATCAGTGAGAAATGCAACCGGATTTACACCCTTTCAGTTGGTGTATGGCTTGGAAGCAGTTTTACCGATCCAGTGTGAAATTTCATCTCTCAAGCTTGCAGTCGACCTTCTCCCTGGAACTTCAGAGGAAGAGGCTCGTTTCTTGGAACTAATCCAATTGGATGAAGCCCATCATGATGCTGCTTTGGCTAACAAAGCTCATAACAAACGAGTCAAGGTGCAGTTTGACAAGAATGTCAAACCTCGTGTCTTCTCAGCAAGTGATCTAGTCTTACTTTACGATTATGAATCCGATAAATTGGGAGCAGGTAAGTTCCAACCATTGTGGATGGGTCCCTACATTGTTAAGAAATTATTTGCAAAATGAGCCTACGATCTAGTAGATTATGATGGGATTCCACTGTCACAACCCCGAAACGGGTTGTATCTTAAGCATTACTATGCTTGATTAAGTGTAGTAATCTCTTTATATGCTTTTGTTATGTTTTTGTTTTCGTCAAGAGTGATCGTTTTGGTTAGGTAATCCACTTTACATTTGTTGCAAATGTAGGACCTATTGGAATCATTTGTTGGATATGCCAACGGCGCTAGTTGTAGTGCATGGAACCTATCTTCTGCAGCCTGGGCCATTTTTGATCCAAGCGGCAAGTTAGTGAGTTTCAGAGGGGTATGTATTGGTCAGTCAACGAACAACATCATTTAGTATAGCTTGTTGATGGAGTTTCTCTCCGATGCCATTGCACATGGCATACGCCGACTTGTTGTCAGGCTAGATTCACAACTCGTCATCCTACAGCTTATTGGCATCTATTTCGTTCAGAATCCAGCTATCTATCGTATGTTCCTAAGGGTCAGGATTTTGGAAAGGCAGTTTGATTTTATTCAATATCAACACATTTCCAGAAACTTAAACACATTAATTGATTCATTAGCAAATTATGTGTTAGATAGACATTTTCAGCATTTATAAAGGAAAAAGCATTTCAATCAACATTTGCATCAGGATCATATAACTTAACCAAATAAAACTCCAAAAATCATATATATATATATATATATATATATATATATATATATATATATAACTATTTATATTTTTTACGAAGTGTTCTGTGTCCAGGACAAAATTGGTCATATGACCCAAAAACTCAAAAATGTAGAAAAGCACTGTTGGGTCCCTATAATACTAGTAATTACCCCATTACTATTGTATTTGCATCCCTTATTAATATTTTTGTGCCCCTATTATCCCCATATTATTATTACTGTGCCCCATAGAATCCCTCTATTTTTATTTTTGTGGCTTTATATTATTATTTTTAGGTTGGTTGGGTTATATTGTAACTCCTTAGACTCCTATATATAGAAAGGAGGTTTTGTCATTTGAATCATCCAAGAATTGTTCATTTATGTAATGTAAAGGAGGTTTCCCCCTCAAAGAGGCTGAATTCTAAGGCGTTGATATATCTTTTCTATCTTTTCTTGAGCTGGTTTCATAATATTTGGTATCAGAACTTTGGATTCTAGGGTTTCGCTGCTCCAAACAGGTCATCGTGGAATTTTTGCTATAATTTTTTTTTTCTATGATGTTTCAGAAGTTTAAAAAAAAACCCAATTGAGAATAAATCACGCTGAACCTCGGTTCCAAATTTCAGAGCTTTTTGTGCTATCTTTGCGGAGATATGATCTGAGGAAGTTGGTATTTTTGTAGACTCCTGAATTACATTCCAAACAGGCGACCTGGGGAAAATAGTCATAACTTTCTCTCTGGGGATCAGATTGCAATTTCGTAAGAAGGCATAGAAAGAGGATAGATTGTAGTTTTTTATATGCAATTTTCAGATCCAAAGGTCGAAATAGTGACTCGTGGCACGTCGTACAAGTTCGCTCTACTGAACTAGTCTATAATCAAGTCACTGTGGGAGATTTTGCATAACTCTTCCTTGGAGAATCCAAATTGGGCCAGACTTGTGGCATTAGAAAGAGCACACAGAGGGCTACTGTAGGTCAGAAATTCAGAACTAGATGATCGGAAAGTATAGAGATACATCAGAGGCAATATCGAGCTCCTACAAAGTGAAAAAAAGTGTGTAGATTTTCTTAACTTTTTGCTTAAGCTTGGTTTGAAAATTTATTTTGAAGGAATTCAAAGGGCATAGTAGAGCATTATTGTTGGGCAATTTATTGGGCTTAAATTGCTGCATAAATTATCGACCAGGGAAACTCGTAAGCTTGTGATGATGCCAGCACAATATATGCAGGAGTAGGCAACTAACCTATATCTAACTAAATTATTTATGATTCAATATAATATGCAAGGGAAGAGGCTCCTAACTAAGGAGGTCCTGGTTGTCCTTCCCTACAGTATCATAGAGAAATCATTCCTAAAACCAGAAACTTGAAATAAAGAAAAGAGAATGAACTTAGTTATTGTTTAGATTCAAGTAGAGAGAGAGACTAACTTAGTCTCTTGATTGTCCTCTCATGTACTAATCCAAACTAAACTAAGATTCATTCATAAGCATAAGAAATGAAATGACTTGAAATTTAAAAACAAAAGAATGAATTTCAATTACCATATAAATCATTGGAGAGAGAGCCTAACTTAGACTCTTGGTATCTCCTCATATGATACTTGAAACATAAAAGCAAAAGAATGAATTTTAATTATCATGCAAATCAAATGGAGAGAGAGTCTAACTTAGACCCTTGGTTGTTCTCTCACATGCTGATAAGATTTTAATTCAAAACTCATTCACCAATCAAATCCTTAAACATCTAAACAATGAAATGAAACAAGATCTAATATGAAATAACATGTTTCTCTCATCCTTTTAGAGTGAGCTCAATTCTCTTAAGAACAAGACAAATTATTCCATATACTACATTAAGCAAACTTATATCTAAAAACTACATAATGGAAATAAAACTACATAATGGAAATGTATGAAAAATGAAGCTTTATTCTATGCCATCATAAGTTGGATACAATGCTCTAAGAGTCCTCCCTTTGGAATGGAGGAGGTACTCCTATTTATACAATGAGAGGAGATAACAAACTCATAATGATGATCCATTAATCTCTCTTTTAGTTCCATACATTTCTCAACCATCTAGACACATAACCCTATCCTCCATGATTTCCTCCATGAGGTCCATGATCTTCTCCATGATCTTTTCCATGAGGTTTATCTTATCAAATTCGAATTTGATCTTTCAAGGCCACATAAAGATGTCTTGGAAGCTTCCTTGGAATCTACACATGTCACCAAAACAACCCACTTTCCATATATAAAGTAAAATATATTATTTTCTAATATTTAATCAAGAATTTCTCTCAAAAATGCTTAAAAATAAACAATATTTGGAAAATATGAATGAGACCCATTAATGGTGAATAGTAGGAAAAATGGAGTGGCAAGGTGATGAATAGTGAGCGAAATAATGGAAGCATAGGTGAAAAATGTATGGTAATGAGTGCCATTTTTGGAGCCCAACATACTCCCCAACTGAAGTTCTTGCATGTCCTCATGCAAGCTACTACAATGACTTATTTGATTTGATTCTTAATTGAGCTTCCTTTTACAAGATGTTTGGTTCTTGTGTAACAAACATCTTTCAATCATGGACTTCCTTTTAACTTTGCACATCTTTGGATAACTTTTATTTGTTTGCAAAGCATTGACATATTTTAATGATTGGTTCTTGTGTTACAATCATTATTTACTTTGATCTCTTCTTAATGATTGGTTCTTGTGTTACAATCATTATTTACTTTGATCTCTTTTTAATGATTGGTTCTTGTGTTTACAATCATTATTTACTTTGTTGAGATCTCTTTTTAATGATTGGTTCTTTGTGTTTACAATCATTATTTACTGTGTTGAGATCAATCATATGCTCATCATTTTGTAGTAGTTTTTATTGTGGGAAGACTATGTGGGTTAAGATGTAATATGAATGAGGAAAAAGAATGAAGTGTAAAATTCCCCCCTCCCCAACTGATGGTTTTTGGCAATTTTAAATGAGAAAGGAAATAGTGAAATAATGGAATATTTTCCAAATATCATCATTTTAGCATCTAAAAGGAATTTCAAGATTAAAGGTTAGAAAACATCATACCTTACTTACCTAAGGAAGTGGATGAATCATGCATGTTCAGCTGCCACAATTTTGCGCTGAAGCTTCTTCTTCAAGTTGTGGATGAAAGATGGATCTATATTGTCATATCGGCTGTTGGATTCTCTGCTACTAGATGATGAATCTGAGGAGTCCATTGAACATGGCTGAAAGTTGTATCTGCTGCTGGATGATGAATCTGAGGAGTCTGCTGAATATATAAGGCTTGGAAGGTATAAAATATAGAAGTTACATTTTCCTCCCAGCCTTATTTATTGACTTGTCCTCAAGTGAAATACAATGTATACAATGAATGGAAATACAATGAATGGAAATTGGCTTCGTCTGCTACAAAATATGGGTCTTCAAGTCTTCAACGCTCGATGGCACAAATCTTGCTATGTGATTAAATGTGTCGATGTCGAACATAGCAAGAAGTTGTTGACTTAGTGGCCGTTAATGAATGCCCCTAGCCAACACAAGAGCTCCCACCATTGATTCCAATGGGAGTCAGGATGCCTAACACATCTTTGTAGGTACGAATGAATGTGTCGTGGTCGAGTCACCTACAAGATCCAACAAACAAGGGATATTAATGTACTCCCATTGTTCATTGGCAAGAGTACTTTCCATTAAGGCATGCAAGCCTCTAGGTGTTTTTTTCAATGATAATTAGACTCTAGGACTTTGACTCAAGCAAGGTTTTATTGTGGAAATGAAGGGGTATGGTAATGACATGAAAAATGACAATAAGGAAATGCATGGTGTATGAATAAGAACTCTTGCTGTGAAAAATGGATATGGAGATTGTATGCTCTATGGACATGGACAATGGGTGGAAAATCTTTTGCAAAATGGGAGTGCAAAATAATGGTTCTAGTCATGGATTTGTCTTTAGAATGTTTCATGAAATTAGTCGTTGGAAGACCAATTGTGCGCACAATGTAATCTCCTTATGATCACTTGATTATCCTGTAACCTGTAAAAAAACTTGGTACAAAGAAAACATAAGTGTGCTCATGAAGAAATGGCCAATTTCTTCATGTTTCTTACGCAAAAATTTTATACCAAATAAAACAAATTAAGGAAAAACAAAGTGTTAAAATTGACGTAATCATGATTTTAAAATCAATCCATTCTTAAAATAACCATGGAAAAGTAATACTCCTTGTTGATGTTAGACGAAATATGTTCGGCAAAAATATTGGCATTAGAAAGATCTGTTGTGTTCTGCATGTTAGTATTTCATATAACAGTATTCAACAGAAAGCTATTATGAGTTTAATGCCAACATGAAGCTATTCTCGAAATGTGTCTCCAAGTATCCTTTTTTATTTTGAAATCTGCGTGAATTTTGTGAATTATTATTGTCATTATTTTTTTTTTTTTTTTTTTAAGTAATAAATAAATGAAAACATCATTTTTTATGTTGATTTTACTTCTTCTTTTTTTTAAACAATAAATTAAAAATATAAATTTTTTAATTTATTATTCAAGTTGAATTTTCTTTTAAAATTGTAAAATCAACAGAATTTATTTAGGAAATCCTTAAATGAAGTTAGTATTTTTTTTTATTTTTTTTAAGAAAATCCAATTTGTTAACTAAAAATAAATATAAAATAAAAATGTTTTTTTTAACCATATTAATATAATTATAACATATTAATATATTAATATAATTAATATACTAATACAATCATAATATATATTAATACAAGTCAAACATTACTTATAAATCAAATCAAATCAATTATTAAAAAAAATAAATAAATATATACAAATACAAATAAAAAAAAATCAAAACAAATCAAAATTATTACTAAAAATATACAAATATAAATCGAAAGAAATCCAACCTTTATAAATCAAAACAAATCAAAATTATTACTAAAAATATACAAATATTAATCAAAAGAAATCTAAAATTTATAAATGTAAATCAAAACAAATAAAAAATAAAAAGAAATATAATATATAACAATAAATAGAAAATCCAAACAATTGAAATGAAAAATCTAAACAGAACGTAAAGCAAAATGGCATATGAATACATGGTCTCATTTCCCAGATGCTGAAGCAATCCGCCAAGTGAGGAGACATTATAATTCTGGATCCGGAGGAAGATGACTTCATCAATAGGCAACTGCGCTATATAATCTGCACTGTTCCTGCATTTCGACTTGGTTCTTCTGAATCTTTTGGCTTGCCTGCTTGAGACTTATCTGGCCATAGTTGTTCAGATGGTTTATGAATCATCATCCACAGGTACTGAAATTCTACTGGATAATTCTTCGATTCCAGCAAGAATTCTTGATTTTTCACTGTTCCTATCGATTCCTGCGGCCCTGGCACTCATTTGATTATTTTCTTCCAAGAAACTTATGGTCAGCACAGTTAAGAGGCTTTCTAAGTAGTTTTTTTCTCTCTTTCCTGTGGAATTTGGTTTCTCTGGGTTCAATTGAGCCGTTAGAGACCAGGTTTTGTAGAGATTGGTACGTAAATCGAAAACTTCGATGCTCTGAAGCTTTCTGTCCGCATAATTCTCGTTTATATGAAGGCAGAGCAGCGTGATTTCAGGTGCATTGAGAGCCCGGACGCTGATAAGAACAGGCCATAATTGACAACCTCTTTTGAAGGCTGCCATTCCCTCCTCTCCTCCTTCTCTTGGTGCCTAGATTTTTCTTCTTCAAGTCTCTGATTTTCTGCTTGATCAGCCCTGAAACCCTCGACAGAAATCGCTCACAGTTGATGTCGCTGACACGGCCGCCGCGTTTTTCTGCAATTCGCTCGTTCTACGGCTTTGTTTAAAACAAGGCAGCACAGATGGCATCATGTTGCAGTCATCTCAGTCGCCCGGATTTGCAGAGGCATTCAACCTATGAAGCAGTCTCCAATTTATGGTTCTCGGTTAAATGCTAAAGGCACCTCGAGGTATTCGCTGTGATCAAAAGGGTCACTAAAAAGTTGAAACAAATGTACTTGCTAATCCTACTTGGCACCACTCACGATTTCATAATTTTTTCTCTGTTAATTTTTAACCCTGAAAAGGCTTGGATTGCCAAGAGAAAAGGAATTGACAAGTTGATATTTCCTTCATGAAGTGGTTTTTGGTGCGGCTTCCATGAAGGATTCTGAAGGAATTTTCCTTCCCATAGAAGATCGAAGTAAACATACTAGCGATTTTCATATTGTGGCAATCAATTCAGGGGTAATCAGCTCTATCGTTCTATTGTTCAGTAAAACCCAATTTTTTTTTTTTTTTTCTTTAAATCTAAATTAAAAAAACTAAATATCTTCTAAAAATTTAAAGACTTATTTTTTATTTTTTTTTAATTTACAATTAAAAACTAATTTGTTTATTTTTTTTTAAAATCTAAAATTAACAAAACTAAATTTCATCTAAAACTTTAAGGATGTTTTTTTTTTTCACAAAATTCTTTATTGTCATGTTGTACATTAGTTCTCCAGCAAGAGTAGTTTTATTTGAACAAAATCAATAGACTTTCTGATCTTTCTGATCGCACGAAGCGCAGGAAGAGAGCATACTAGTCGATTGATTCGTTTTTATTTATGCAGGGGGGTGTTTTTGAAAAGACGAAATTTAAAACTAGCTAAATACTAAACCATCAGAAAACTCAAACTTAAACTTCTTTGTGAAGATCCTGCTGTCACCAGGTCTCACAAGTTATTTTGTCTAAAGAAAACTACTAGAACTGAATTAAATTCTTAATGCCTAATCCCTTAGCACCATCCCCGGCAACGGCGCCAAAATGTTGGGCAATTTATTGGGCTTAAATTGCTGCATAAATTATCGACCAGGGAAACTCGTAAGCTTGTGATGATGCCAGCACAATATATGCAGGAGTAGGCAACTAACCTATGTCTAACTAAATTATTTATGATTCAATATAATATGCAAGGGAAGAGGCTCCTAACTAAGGAGGTCCTGGTTGTCCTTCCCTACAGTATCATAGAGAAATCATTCCTAAAACCAGAAACTTGAAATAAAGAAAAGAGAATGAACTTAGTTATTGTTTAGATTCAAGTAGAGAGAGAGACTAACTTAGTCTCTTGATTGTCCTCTCATGTACTAATCCAAACTAAACTAAGATTCATTCATAAGCATAAGAAATGAAATGACTTGAAATTTAAAAACAAAAGAATGAATTTCAATTACCATATAAATCATTGGAGAGAGAGCCTAACTTAGACTCTTGGTATCTCCTCATATGATACTTGAAACATAAAAGCAAAAGAATGAATTTTAATTATCATGCAAATCAAATGGAGAGAGAGTCTAACTTAGACCCTTGGTTGTTCTCTCACATGCTGATAAGATTTTAATTCAAAACTCATTCACCAATCAAATCCTTAAACATCTAAACAATGAAATGAAACAAGATCTAATATGAAATAACATGTTTCTCTCATCCTTTTAGAGTGAGCTCAATTCTCTTAAGAACAAGACAAATTATTCCATATACTACATTAAGCAAACTTATATCTAAAAACTACATAATGGAAATAAAACTACATAATGGAAATGTATGAAAAATGAAGCTTTATTCTATGCCATCATAAGTTGGATACAATGCTCTAAGAGTCCTCCCTTTGGAATGGAGGAGGTACTCCTATTTATACAATGAGAGGAGATAACAAACTCATAATGATGATCCATTAATCTCTCTTTTAGTTCCATACATTTCTCAACCATCTAGACACATAACCCTATCCTCCATGATTTCCTCCATGAGGTCCATGATCTTCTCCATGATCTTTTCCATGAGGTTTATCTTATCAAATTCGAATTTGATCTTTCAAGGCCACATAAAGATGTCTTGGAAGCTTCCTTGGAACCTACACATGTCACCAAAACAACCCACTTTCCATATATAAAGTAAAATATATTATTTTCTAATATTTAATCAAGAATTTCTCTCAAAAATGCTTAAAAATAAACAATATTTGGAAAATATGAATGAGACCCATTAATGGTGAATAGTAGGAAAAATGGAGTGGCAAGGTGATGAATAGTGAGCGAAATAATGGAAGCATAGGTGAAAAATGTATGGTAATGAGTGCCATTTTTGGAGCCCAACAATTATTATCGGTAACTGATGCCCCGAGGAAAGAAAATGCAAACACCTAGTAAGGAACCTGAAAGCTCTAGCATGACTCATGAAGAAGAGGAAGAAATGCTACATGATATATCAAAATTACAAGAACAAGTGCAATAAATGTCACTGTCACAAAAGATAACAGAAGCTAAGATAAATGGCGTGGAAGCTAAGATGAATGGTGTGGAAGCTAAAATGAATGGCATGGAAGCTAAGATGGACAACTTGAAGATAGATTTGAACACAAATTTGAAGACAGGCATGGCAGATTTGAAGACAGATTTGACAAAATTTCTATAAGAAATACTTACCAATGGTGAGAAGGTAGTAAAGGAAACTCATGATGCGAACAAAAGAAATGTTAATCATGATTTCTTAGACTCTAATGTGGGATCGAAAACCCACCATATTCCAAAAATCGATATGAGGAAGTTTGATGGCAAGGATCCCGCAACATGGATATTACAAATGGAGCAATTTTTCGATCTCAATAATGTGCAAAACACACAAAAGGTATGTATGGCAACTTTATATTTGGAACCAAATCAGTTTGTATGGTATCAATGGCTTTTCTCTCGTAAACAATTTATCACTTGGGCAATTTTTACGGAAGAATTGATAGCACATTATGAGGATACAGAAAACAACACTTTTTTTAGCCAATTGATAAGTATCAAACAAAAGGGTTCAATAATGGAGCACATTGAGGAGTTCCAAAAATTGAACATAAGGGTAAAAGATATTCCAGAGGAGCATAGGATTGATGTGTTCATAGGGCCTTTAAAGGATAATATCCAACATGATGTTCGCCTTTGGGAACCTGATTCATTAGAGAAGGCATTCAGGTTAGCAAGAAAAATGGAAAGCAAAATTATGGCAACCAAGAAGCATACCACTCTCAACTATAAAGATGAAGTATGGTTGCTCCTAGTCTTCCACAACCTATAAGGTTGACACCACAACAATTGGAAGAAGAAAGAGCAAAAGGGCTTTGTTACAGTTGTGATAGCAAATACACTAAAGGTCATAAGTGTGTTGAGAAGAAATTATTCTACATAGATTGTGAAGAGGAAGAAGAAAAGGAGCAAGAAAGGTCAAAAGAAGAGGATATACTCCAGGAACAAAGCCTAGATAAAGAAGAAATGAATCTGACCATATCTTGTAATGCATTGGCGGGAATTACCACTCCTCAAACCATCAAGATAGAAGGACAAATCGAGAAGAAAAAGGTACTAGTGTTGATTGATTCAGGAAGTACCCACAATTTTATTCATTGTAAGGTAGCAAAAGAATTGAATTGCTTCTTATACCCAGCACCAGAGTTTCAAGTGATGGTTGCAAATGGAGGAACAATAAATTGCTCTGGAAAGTGCCATAATATCAAGCTATCAATGGGAGAATATGTATTGACTAGCCCAATGCTTTCCATTCCAATGGGAGGTGCTGATGTTGTACTAGGAGTACAATGGCTACAATCCTTGGGTACAATAGCTTTCAATTTTCAAGAACTTTTCATGAAATTTTCCGTGGAAGGAAAGGAAGTTGAATTAAGGGGAATTGCAGGGAAACCGGGAAAGATAATTAGCTCTAATGGTATGACAAAGCTTCTGAAAAAGGAACAAAGGGGTGTAATTGCACAATTATGTTCGCTAGATGTTTCCACATTGCAATCATCTATTTCTCCAGATCTCCAAAAAGTCTTGGACAATCATTCCAAGGTATTTGAGACTCCCAAAGGTCTCCCACCTATTCGTGATCATGATCATGCTATTCATTTGATTCCAAGAAGTGTTCCTCCAAACATCAGGCCGTACAGATATCCCTATGCCCAAAAGAGTGAAATTGAACGTATGGTTGCAGAAATTCTAGAGGCTGGTATAATTCAACCAAGTCAAAGTTCTTTCTCTGCTCCAGTAGTATTAGTGCACAAGAAGGATGGATCATGGCACATGTGTCCAGATTATAGGGAGCTCAACAAGCTCACTATTAAAGAGAAGTTTCCCATTCCCGTCATTGATGAATTACTGGATGAATTGCATGGATCAATTTACTTCACCAAGTTGGATCTTCAATCAGGATATCATCAAATCAGAATGAAGACTGAAGAGATTCCGAAAACAACATTTCGAACTCATGAGGGTCATTATGAATTTTTGGTCATGCCTTTTGGCCTTACCAATGCACCTTCAACATTTCAAGGTTTGATGAATTCCATTTTCAAACCATTCCTTAGAAAATTTGTGTTAGTATTTTTTGATGATATACTAATCTACAGCAAGTCTTGGAAGGATCATGTTGAACATGTTGACAGGGTGCTACAACTATTGGAGGAGAAACAATTATATGCAAAAAGATCCAAATGTTTCGTTGGAGTACAAGAGGTGGAATATCTGGGTAATATTGTATCTCATGAAGGAGTTAAGGTAGACCCTAGCAAAATTAAAGCCATTAAGGAATGGAAAATCCCCACATCCATAAATCATCTGCGAGGATTTCTCGGTTTGACAGGGTATTATCACAAGTTTGTTAAGAATTATGGGAGAATAGCAGCACCTCTAACAACATTATTGAAGAAAGATGCATTTTTCATGGACTCCAGAAGCAACAAAGGCCTTCAAACATCTTAAAGAGGCAATGTGCCAAGCACCGGTCTTAGCTACATCGGACTTCACAAAAACCTTTATTGTGGAATGTGATGCTTTAGGAAATGGAATTGGTGCTGTTTTAATGCAAGATGAAAGGCCCATTGCTTTTGAAAGTCATCCAATCAAGGGAAAGTTTTTACACAAAGCCATTTATGAGAAGGAAATGTTGGCAATACTCCATGCACTTAAGAAATGGCGACCCTACCTAATGGGAAGACACTTCAAGATAAAAACGGATCATGATAGCCTTAAATACTTTTTAGAACAAATATTATCCTCTGAAGAGTAACAAAAGTGGGTCACAAAGATGTTGGGTTATGACATTGAAATCATCTACAAAAAAGGGAAGCAAAATGTGGTGGCAGATGCACTCTCAAGAAAGGATGAGGATGTGGAAGCATTTTTGTGCACCATTTCTATTATCCAACCAGATTGGATAAACGAAGCAAGGGAGGAATGGAAGAATGACAAAGAAGTGTGGGCACTTATTCGAAAGTTACAACAAGATTCCAGTACGTCTGAGACATTTAGCTGGCAAAATGATTCATTATGGTACAAAGATCGCTTATACCTCTGTAAGAATTCCCAACTAAAACAAAAGATTCTTATGCAATTGCACACTTCTCCCTTAGGAGGGCACTCAAGATTTTTAAAAACTTACCACTGGGTTAAGAAGGAATTTTTTTGGGAGGGCCTTAAATTGGATATTCAAAAATTTGTGGCGGAATGTTTGGTTTGCCAACAAAATAAAGTTGAAATAATTAAGACACCAGGTCTATTACAACCTTTATCCATTCCAAGCCAATGTTGGGAGGAGGTTTCAATGGATTTTATCACAGGTTTACCCAAGTCTGAGGGAAAGAGTGTCATCATGGTGGTAGTTGATAGACTTACCAAGTATGCACACTTTTGTGCATTAACACATCCATTGAAAGCCAGTATGGCTTCTACTGCATTTATGGAAACAATTCAAAAGCTACATGGAAGCCCAAAGATTATTGTAAGTGACAGAGATCCCATTTTCACTGGACATTTTTGGACATAATTATTTTATTGTCTTGGTACTCAGTTAGCTCATAGCTCATCTTATCATCCTCAATCTGATAGGCAAACTGAGATAGTAAACAAATGTTTGGAAGGATATCTTCGTTGCTTTGTATCTGATAAATAGACACAATGGGTCAAATGGTTGCCTCTGGCTGAATGGTGGTATAACACTTCCTTCCATACAGCAACAAAAATGACCCCATTTATGGCACTTTATGGATATCAGCCACCATCCATCACATCATATTTAATATTAAATCCTAAGGTTTAAGCAGTGGAACATCACATCGAACATCAACAACAAGTCCTCCAACTCTTAAAGGATAACCTTGTGTTGGCACAGAATAGAATGAAACAACAGGTAGATCAACATTGCAGCGAAAGAAGTTTCAATGTAGGTGATTGGGTATTCCTACAGCTACAACCATATAAGAAAATGTCCCTCAAGCAAGCTAAGAAGGATAATAAGTTATCACCAAAGTATTATGGTCCGTATAAGGTGTTGCAAAAGATTGGTACTATGGCATACAAATTGGAGCTTCCTGCAGCTTCTCGATTGCACACAGTTTTCCATGTTTCATGTTTAAAGAAGGTTATAGGCGACAAGCTCCCATTTCAAACAATATTTCCAGAACTTGACGAGGAAGGAAAAATTATATTGGAACCGGAAGTAGTCACAGAAACAAGAACTCGATAGCTACGAAATCGATCAATTTCAGAGTATCTTATCAAGTGGAAGAACTTATCCACTGAAGATTCCACATGGGAGGATGAGAATTTTATACAGAAGCATCCAGAACTACTCAACTGTTGAGGACAACACTTTTTTTGAAGGAGAGGGGCATGTTGGGTCCCTATAATACTAGTAATTACCCCATTACTATTGTAGGTGCATCCCTTATTAATATTGTTGTGCCCCTATTATCCCCATGTTGTTATTACTATGCCCCATAGAATCCCTCTATTGTTATTTTTGTGGCTTTATATTATTATTGTTAGGTCGGCTGGGTTATATTGTGACTCCTTAGACTCCTATATATAGAAAGGAGGTTTTTTCATTTGAATCATCCAATAATTTTTCATTTATGTAATGTAAAGGAGGTTGCCCCCTCGAAGAGGCTGAATTCTAAGGTGTTGATCTATATTTTATATCTTTTCTTGAGCCGGTTTCATAGCAAGCACCCTAGATTAATGGTGCTGGTGATAGCAAGTCACTGCCTGCGCGATCATATGTAAAAGCCTAGTCCATGGACTTGGCATGCCAGTGGTATGGCACTGTAATCTCAGAGGTAAATCGTCAGTCCTCACATCCTGAATACCAAGGGTGAGACCCTCGATCTGATCATGCAATACTACAAGGGTCTCTGCTATGTCCAGATCGTGAAGGACAACCCTCCCTACAACCTCTCCTGCTGGAACGGTAGCTACTACCCTCGGACGTGCTGCTGGTCGCACTGGTCCAATATCTGCACACATATACGAGTTTAATTAGTCTTGATAACCTTTAAAAACAAAAGAACATTATAAAGGCAATAAACAAAGATATAGTCAGATCTTTTTACCTATAATACCCCACTCCTCGCTAGCCGGTAACACCAAATCTGGATCACCTCGGAAGTCCATCCCAACATATGGATACTTGGTGAAGACCATCTCCTGACGGTTGAACCACTCAAAGAAGGCATCAGAGAATGAAATTTGCAACTGACCAGCATGTCTGGCCATGAGATCGACCCATCTCTTCATCCGTGGTTCCCTTGGCACTGGTAGTCTGAGTGAAATGTATTGTGGCTGCATTAGTGGTTTCCTCTCCAAGGTGAAAGCAGTCAAAATGGAACCATAACCAATGTTCTTGGATCTTCCATTCTTCACCTTGGAAAGCTATTCATTTATAAGGAAGTACTGCATCACACTAGTTGACTACCTTTGGTTCAAGGCATTCCAGAGCATACTACATATAGGACCTATTGGCCAAATGAAGAGCCACGTTACCAGCCAATCTAGAAAAGGTGAATAAAATAGTCCTCAAGGATCGATCAGTGACATCTTGGATACTGATCTTACTGTCCCTTCTCGACTGAGATCCATATCTACAAAACTGATGAATATAATCCCTCACAGATTCACCCCAATGGGCGGATCTTGATAGTGAGAGAGGGGTGCCATGCCTCGATAACCCAGTCAAAATGTAGACATCCTCAACTGTCAAAGGGATGGATTTACCTCTAATCTAGAACACTTGGTTGGTAGGATCCCATGCATCGAGAAGATATTGCAACAAATTGTTTTGTTGCCTCATGCTGCATATGCAAAAGAATTTGAGCAAGCCACAGTTTCACAATGCAGTAACTATACCCAGATCATGTAAGGCAATCATATCCTCTTCTTCATGCTCGTGTTCATGCCATGTAACAACCATACTGATCTGATGAATCTCTGAAAAACAAGCAAGGGAAGAATTAGGATCCTGATTTGGGCAAAAACATGCAAAATTTACATGAAAAAATAGTGCATAAACTTTCCTCCCTGTGCCCATCGCACCCTAGCTGTGTATAGGGTGGGATGCATACTGACTAGCCAATGGCCAGCTCAATATGCATCACACCTTTCGATGTATACTAGGTGCGATGGGGAGAGAACGAATTGTTCAAACCTCTAAGGTCCAGAAAAATAGGAAAAGCTGCTCAGAATCAGAAAAGGAAAGAATGAAATTGAAGAGCTCAGGATTGGCTCCTACCTAGTCTAGACGAATCGAAAATAGTCCACAGAATCTCCCAAAATCAACTGATGAAAATCGAGAGGGAAAACACCTCCAGAGCTCCAATAATCCCAAATTTGAATGAAATGGTAAAAATGAGAGGTAAAACTACTTTTATGTTACTATTCACGTAATTCAAGTAAGATGTTGGTTTTTAACTCATTTTTCAAGCATGTATTAACATTTCTAATCAATTTGATGGAGCAATTGAATAGGTAGTACGATCGTCGAAAGAACAAAGTGTTAATGGTGAATTGAACATCTCTGACTATTATCACAAGCAACGTTTCCACAAAGTTCAAGCTCGTTAAAAAATAAACCTAGCACTGAGCATAGTTTCTTATGATTCAAGCTCAATAAAAAATGAATCCACCCTTGGTAAATAACCTTTGTGATTGCCATTCTATCTGCCTTTCGAACCTTGGTTGTGTTCTTTCCATCACCTCCATCCATTTGGCTGATCATACACTTCCACTTGATTGTTTACCCTTTTGAGGAACAGCTACGACGAGTGATTCTATTAGCCACCCTTGTTACACTACTGTGTTTGAGAAGTTCCAAACTTACCTGGAACCAGTTGTTACCCGAAAAAATCACTTGTTCCTAAAAAACGAGTCTCTTTTAAGCTCTTTTTAGACTCGTAAAATATGAAAAGATTTCCGAGCTACTGGCCTTTCTAGATCGTTAAAGTAAATGGAAGCACCATCCCTCCTCTATATTTTAATCTTTTTGGACCTGAGGGATCATTACACAAAAATATCGAGTGCTTGTCTTGTTCAGCTCGTTAAAACTATTGAAAAGTCATCCCTTTCGTATTATTTTATACTTTTTCAGACTTAAGGGATTATACCACGAAAAAGGACTACTGGAGTTTCCTTTCCGTCTCCTTTCATAATCTCTAAATTTGAAAAGGACTGAGTTACATTTGTCGTTAAACTTGTTAAAAGAATAGCAAAAAACTTGTCCATCCAGGCAAGAACGAGTTTCACTGTCGCTAGGCTCGCTAAAACATAGCGACAGGTTTGTCTGAAGGGAAAATTATAGAACAAGCATATGTTATCCTCAAGCTTGACAAAAATAAAAAGGTACTGGTTAGCAATGACTGGGGAAAAAGGGAAGAAAACTTGAAGAACTTCATTGGTAGCAGGTTGCTCTTGAACATGACACTTTCACTCCATCGCCATGATAGAGTTGGGTTGGGTTATTCCGTTCACCGGTCATATCACCATTGGTCCTCTGTACCATCAATTTTTGGGGTTAACACTACCGATCCATCACAGTGTCACCAATATGTTCAAGAGAAGTCGCTTAGAGAATTCACCAACCCAACTAATGCCTCATCCACTGCAATAACTTCACGCTCCATTTTTCATGACCGCCACCCTGAACCTTGTATCATCAGATATTTTTCACCTCCAGAAAATAATTGTCTTCATTTTGTGTCGCAGATGTGGGATTAATTAAGGCCCTCCTATGATGGGTCACTTCTTGTTGACATCAGCTCATTATCCAAGAAGTTGACTTAGGAACAACCCTTTCAGTACTTTGAAGCTTGCATGCCTCAATGGCAAGTTTCTCACTTCCAACGACAAGTTTACATCAATGGCCTACGACCAGACGATTTTGTGTGGTGTTCAACATCAACTCATATATTCACACCACATGAATTGTACTGTAGTACCTTGAGGGTCATCATCATTATCGGTGATTCCTCTCGCGCCTGTTAATAGTGTACATCATTGGCTGGTAATCAGGCGATGTCTTTCCATGTTCAACTTTAGAACATCTTTTCACATGGATCGACTTGTACATCGAGCAAAGATTGAACGAGTTTGAAGACCCTGGATCTAGTTTCATCCATTCAGGCTACGATATATTCAAGAAAATAAAGACATCAAATGTACTCTATAGCTGCACAAATGATCATCCAAGCTAAGGGATGATGGCTCTACTAGAATCATCAGTCTACCACACAGACGATTATCTGTCCTATGTACATGAAAATGAATTTATAAAGCTGAGCATGGGAATGTCTGCCTCAGCTAGATCATGAAAATACTATGAAGATAATGTATTGTATTGTATCTTATATAGGTCACCTTCTAGTTGAAAAACCTTGGATCCTCATGATAAAGCATTTCACCCGACATCAGAAGATTTACAACCTCATTCTTTAAGGGGCAACTGCTATAGACATATTTGGGAACTACAACCCAAATCACATATGTCAATAAACCAAGGGCTCTCAAACCCCTAAAAGTGTTGTTTCAAACCCTAAAGGATCAAGGTCATCTCATTACATCATTTCCCAGAAGTTCTCCCTGAAAAACTACTCAGAACTAGTCAAAACTAGATCATACAGATTGCTCAGTGCTAAGGGTGTGATGCATCTCACTTGTTACACACAAGGGGTGTGATGCATACTGAAAATCCCTTCTGTAGGGTGCAATGAGTGAGAGTAGACAAATGGTAGAGGCAGTTTGCTAGGTGGAAAATCAGAGAATCTTCTAGAAACTGCTCATATGACACTTGCCTCTCTGAATTCACCTAGGGATGAGTAAGAGATCATGAAATCTCCAAGTGGAACCAAGAACTATTAGTGAAATGAAACTAATAAAAAAACCAGAAGTTAACTCACCCCCCTACAAACATCTATATATGGATCCCTCATACTAGAGATCCAGAGGCTGGAATTGTGTAATTTGTAAGGAAGTGCTATTGGTTTCTCTTTGAGATATTGTATTGTTGGGTGATCTTGCTTTTCATGAGGCGAAGAGGGCTTTCATGCTGGGAGGATGGTGCTGGATCAAAAAGTTGGGTTGTAATCCTCTCTTCTACTTCTATTATCACTAAAGCTATTTGAGTTTTCCTCCATGTGCTTGCTTATTTTTGAATTGTATGCATTTGTATGGTTAATGTACATCTGATTCTACATTGTTTATGGTATCATAGATCTCTATGCTTTGATGGTATTTTGCGGCTTTGACTCTACAGGTGTTCTTTGAAGCAGGACAAGTGAGAAAAGAGTGGCGAAAGCTCTATCAAAGGAGAGAGGAAACAAGCAAGGAGCCAAGAGAAATACTAAGGTTGGTGCTCTCTGCTTCTCTCTTATCTATCATCCATAAAGGAAAACACAAGTTACTTTGAATTGTTTGTTTCTAAGAAAGCTACCCATCTTAGTGGGACTAGCAGAACTGAATAGACACTAGTTTTCCTGGAAACAGTAAATGCGTGTAGTGACGTGCGCACAGGGTCGAATCGCGGACCACTTGAACCCATTAGACATCTCCGGGGTGCGGAAACCTGGTTCTAGCACCCTCCCATACTACTTCGGGTGAGACCTCAGTCCATGCTCTGTGGACTATTGCCAAAAGGGCCAGTAGTACTGGGATTTGTTTGGCTAAATCACCTCTGAACCTGGGTCAGGCCCCAACAAGCCAACAATGCTCCATTTTCTTATAGAACAGTTGGACATAGAAACCCTAAACACTTTCAATTCTTAAAATCAAGTAAATGCCTTGTAATGTCCATTGCATGCTTGTCACTCACTACCATTTCTTGTAGTGTTCATATCTACTTCCACATTTCTCACTCAATATTCAAGGTCATAGTTATCTCACACTGGTGGAAGCCTTTTTGAGGATCCTACAACTCATCCAATATGCAACAAGGGTAATGATATTTTTTCATTGAGGAGGAAATCTTGAGTTGGCTAATCGAATGAGATATGTTCCCTAACTAGGTATCAAAAAATATCCAATAGTGACACTCCAAAAAAGAATGCAAGTGGCCACCAAGAATACAAATCCCCATTGAATCTTAAGGAACTACATAATTCCTCATGCCATACAAGTAACCCATAAAAACTAGCAAGTATAAATCAAATTGCATGTAGGAGGATCATCTAGTTGAGTCAAAACTTTGGATAAAATCATTTTTCTATGAATTTGAAAAGGTGTGATGAGATTGATATTTTCATTCTCATAGTCCTCCCATGTTTCATTAAAAGTATTATCAGGGGAATGAGCATGGATGGAGGTTAACCTCTTAAGGGGGTGAACCTTGGGTTAGGTAAAATCAAGTCACCATAAGGGGTAGGGGATTACTTTGGATCCCACACTATCTTCCATAGCTAAAAGTCCTTCAAGGGAAGCTCCAAGATTTCCCCTATTATTTGTTTCCTTGTTGAAGTTCTTTTGATGTGAAAATAAGCCATTGAGCTCAAATTTCACTTCAAATATTTCATTCCTTTTAGGATTTTGGTAACTTTTGGTTTCTTAGATAACTTCCCTCACAGTAATGATTCAATGATAATAATCTAGTCTATCATTATTATAACTTCCTTGATTCCTCAATCTACAAAAGTGTGTGCTTGCTTGCAAAATTTCCAATGCTTCAACTTCATTTTTTGTTGCAATTCCTAAACCCCAAGAGATTTCCAAAACCAATTTTCCATCAAGATTGTGAAAACCCCCTTGCATCTGCCACCCAATTTCATCTTTTACTTTTAACCAATAATTACATTTGAATTCCAACCAAACAAACATATTAAAATACAAAATAATATGTGTTGTATATAGAAATGAATAATGATATATCAAATCCCTTGCAATTTTCATTATTACACTCCATAACCATGTTACACCACACTACACAATGTTCCTTGCTTGTCCAATTACAAATTCCCTCATGGAATTTTTTCTAGTCATACGTCAAATAATAATAATAATCTATATCCAAGGTTACAACCTAGCCATACACTAAATTGATGTATGAAACCTTCTTCTTTATGGGACAAAGGACTACTCGTTGTAGTGACTCCAATGCTTCATCTACATACTCTACCCCTCTTACAATTGAAACCTATGAACTACAAGAAGGAAAAACATGTTCTTAATTATTAATCCCACTCAAGCATTATGAAAAGAAAAATTAGCAATATAATTAATTTGTTGAGATTTTATTTCGATTATTTTTACTTATATAGAGCTTAAATCCAAGATTAAATATTTAACTTTTAACACATTTTATGAATCTAAATATTTAAGTAGGAATTTTGTGTAGTAAAGACTAAATAACAACTATGTTGCTAATTTACAACATTTAGATGGAGATTTATTTATTTTTCATCTCATGGATGAGGGTCTTTCATTTCAATCTTCCTTCACCCCACCCCTTTATTATTTCTATCCATTGGAACAATTAATTGGAGGTTTGTGGAGTCTCTAACAATGTTAATTGCATATTCATTGAATAGAGTTAACCATTTTTGCTAAACCCTCATGATCGAGTGAAACCATGAACAAGGGCCTTGACACACACAATTTTTCTCATCTTATTGGTGAAAGTTGAGGCCTATTAAGGTTTATGGTGTTGGAAACCTATTTTTTTTCAAAGTATTTATTTAATTTATTGGTTGTTGGGCCAAGGGAGGGTGTCGTATCAATATTTGAGCTTTCAATCTCAATGGAAGAAACCAACTATTTTGAAGAGGAAGAATTTGCTTCTCTTCTCATAAATTCCAAACTTGCGAGGGGAAATAGTCCAACCAATAGTAAATTTATCAAAAGGGTAGAAAAAATTCTCATGGTAGAAATTTCAAATCTAGACGATAAAAATAAATCCATTATTTTGCATGAACAATCCTTAGTCAACAAGTTTATAGGTTTATAATCCAACCAATTAGTTTTGACGCTTGGGGAACAAAACAATGGGGTTCCTTATGGGAAATGGTCTATTGTTGTAATGGTTTTTTATTGTTTATTTTTGAAATTATAAAAGCAAGAGATAAAATTTAAAATTGGGCCCATACTTCATGGGATACATGGGTTCATTTATTTCCCATTGGTCTTTAGATTTTGATCCAAATATCGAGATCATCACTACTCCTATATGGATCAATCTTCCAAATCTCCTAATGAATTTAAAGGATGGAATCATTATGAAAGCTATTGGAGACAATTTGGTTGCTTCATTGAACAAGATAAGATCAAATGGGGAATTTATACTTGTGTTATAATATGAGTCAAAATGGAATTAGAAAATGGCTTCCACATGTGATTTAGCTTAAACTAGGAGGCTGATCTCATCTCCAACCCCTAGACTATGAAAATATTCCTTCTGAGTTTATTTTTTTCAAAACATAGGCCTTTTGAAAGTAACCATCCAAGAAAATGTGAATCCTAGGATCGTTTGAAGTAGGCTCCCCCATATAGAAACAATGGAAAAGAAACATTTCAAATTATGTCTAGGAGGTGCATGAAACAACAACCCAATGGACCTTAGTGTGTGAAGCTAGGTTCATATAATCCAAACAACAACAAATATGAAATTATTGAATAATGAAAGGAAGAAGAATAAGAGAGAACAAAATCTCACTCTAAATCAAAAGAAAAATATCAAAAGGAAACAAATAATTCTACTCCATCTATGGATGAAGCTTTTTATGGGGATATTACTCCCCCAAGAGAATATTGTAGGAGATGAAGAGGTTCATTCAGAAGAAAAATCAAAGGAAGGTGAAACGAATTTGTTTGATTGTCCTAGCTCCAGATTTTTAAAAAGAGATCATCACCCCTCTCCTCTTTCAACAAGAGGAGTAAAATCAAATCGATATAAGTTTGTTCTCAAGGCTAAAAATAATATTCATAAGAGTTATCAATGAAGCATTGACCCCCTCTTAAAATAATGATTTCATGTTTCTATGTTTTGTTGTGTAATGAATTTGTGATAATATATTCATGTACTAAAAGTATTATTGTCAAGAAAGCAACATGTAGGAGAAGTTGGAATGTAGTCTCAATAGCTTAGTTTAAATCCTTCGCAACATTTGTGATTTTTGAAGCTTTGGAACATATCTATGTAAATTGATGTCTTTTATGGAAATAAATCCTTTTTGGAATTGATATTAAAATGTCCATATTTTTAGTTTAATAAGTAAATAAACAATATTAATTACATCACATCATTTCACTTGGTCAAAAGAATTTATACCATTTCTTGTTCTAATTATTTGAGTCATTTTTTCTTCTTAGCCCCCTTGAGTGGTAGTTGAGGAGGGAAAAATATAGTGGAGGGGGTGACTCTTTGATCACAATTGTATCTATAGTGACCTTTCACTTCTCGAAGGATGGGATAAGGTCATTTGTTATCTACATGCTTACGTGTCTTTCTATCTTGCTTTAGTGGTTCCCACTAAGGCTTCATCATATGATCTTTCCACCAATCAGGTTTGTTACTTTTACATTTTATTTTTGGTGAGATCAAAACTTTTCCTTTGGCAAGGCTTCCTTCAAATACCCACACCTAGACAAAGTATATGCTTGAATGTTGCATTTTCATAATCCAAATGTTGGGTCCATTTAAACTCTTCACAATTTAGAATAATTTTGTTCAATAGACTCAAGTTTCAGTACATGTATTATGCATACATACAACCATGTAAAATTTGACATATATTTTATGTTTTTTGTGATATCACAATAAAGGATCACAATATCTCAACCAAACATTTCAATATGACAAATAACATAGTGAATATCACAAAAAATTGTGGTTGACAAGTGCAATAAAATTACATGATCAATATGTCAATAACCATATAACAAGTGGAGGAGTATGTATCCACCAAAATGACAAAAAACATGTGTCACTAACATATGTTATTGTTGAAACTTAATTTAAATTTATATCAATGCAAATCCATCTTAACCTCATATCTATGATGAGTCAAGAGAGTTCAAATCTCTCAAGGCATAATATTTTGATCATTCAACATGGATCTAAATTGGTTGTAGTCTCATTGAACTCTGTAAAAATTATAACTCATAACTTCTGGAGATATGGATATGTTATGCAAACATACAACTTTGATTTTTGTTAAGATATTTATGTTTTCATTGTAAAAACATATCTTTGTAAATACCATATCTATAATATTTATGTTTATATGTAAATTTGTGGCATCTCTCTTTTTCTCTCTCTATACAAGAGCTTTTATATTGTGTAGATATAAAATATCTATCTTTCATTTAGAGAGTTATTTTTAGTTTTTTTGGTAATTATATTCTGGTTAACATTGAGTATACTCTCATTTTAGAGAAATGTCTTCTGGATTAATCACATCGTAAGGATTGGATCAACGTTTCGAACCAACTAATGTGGTTCATCCTCAGGACATGGTTAGTTGGTTCGAAACATCGATCCAATCCTTACGATGTGATTAATCCAAAAGACCTTTCTCTAAATTGATGGATAAAAAAAGTCTTATATCTAACATTATACTCTCATTATTTATTATAAGTTACATATATTTTGAAAACCAACATATGGTGATGTAATTGTTACCCCTTGTTCATGATATTTCCTTTGCCTCATCTATAGTCCTTAGTTATGAGTCATTTGAAGTACCATATTAATTTTTGGGATGCCTTAGAGATGGAGAGAAAATTTCCAAAGGATACCTAGTTAACATATTGAGAAAATGGTGTTGGGTCATTCATTTAGAAGAATTTTACTTAAGCTGATTTGGGTGATTAATTACGTATTCCACATGATTTTTCCATATGCGTATAGAAGTTATTGAGCACATTTTTATCTTACCTTTATTCTACATTATGAATCCCACATAAAAGTACCACATGAATTTGAAATAACTTGCAAAATACCTTTTCCTTTTCATTTCAAACCTCTAGATTTGCGCATCACTTTTCCATGCAAATGTGAAATCACATCACCATACATTGCCTCTAATATCCTACATTCTACATCCTATGTGACTTTTATCATGTGGATACAAAATCCCTTGCATTAGACACACACACACACACACACACACACACACATTTTATTATGTTCCACATCCCACATGGTTGTTAGAGTGCAAATGTAGAAGCCTTTGAGCCACTAGTCACTATGTTCTCATTTGTCCTACATTACACATGCAAAATGAATTTTGGTATGCAAATTTGGATTCACTTTCCATATCCATTCCTTAACCCATACTTTCATCTCCACACTTCCCTACACATTGACTTCCTCACAAGTGACTACTCCTTATATTGACATGTGGCACCCTCATCCAAAGTAGGGTATGCTAATGACTAATTGGTGATAAGGCTATTTAGGGATAAATTATTCACACACAATGATATTCAATGACACATAAATTTAGAGAATACAATTAAAAGTGTAAAATATGCACGATTCTTATTCCACATTTAGAAAATACATTAAAATTGCAATAAGAGATAGATGGCACCTGAAAGAAATTTGGAAACCTTTAGTGGAGACTATATTTCATTGGACTAAAATAATGAATATTATAATTAGATTGATGCCTATAAGTGTACTTGAATATGCAAGATGAAGAGTGGAAAGAAAACACACTTTGGACTGCGAAGTTGGAAAATATTAATTGAATGGTATATATGTTTGATTTGAGAGAGGTTGTGCATTGGTGTGCTAAGAAATTTAATGCTAAGAAAAAAACTTATGGATGTGAAAGAATAAGGCAGGCATATTGTACCTCTAACTTCTTTGACATTTCTAAGTGTGAACCACATTCCATAACCAATGAAGCTTTTCAAAGTTTCAAAGGATAATTTCCTCTTAGATGCACATAGAGGTGGTAGTAACATTTTAAAAGAGTGGTTCTCATGGGCAAGGGATGTCAATCTAAGTCATACTAGATTAAGGTTAGTGAGTTGGCCTAACTTTAGGTGTGGATGCATTGTGAATTTCATTTTTTTGTTTTGCAACTTAGGCATGGGTGTAATTACAAAACGAGGCACAAAACATGTTTGAATTAGAGCTTGATTGCACCTCCATGCATTCAATTTTGGTTTATAAACTAAACATGTTTGCACTCACCATGCTTCTCTTATTTTTAGGTATCCCCATGTAACTTAATAAAATATCAAAGAGAAATCATATTAACCATGTCAAGCACACCTAATACTACACTCATAATAGAGTATCTTTCCATTAGGAAACCTGTAATGAAATATGATAAGGCTATAGATAATATGACACCGTGATTAAACACATAATGACAATGAACCTACATACATGTCATTATTTCTGAGAATTTGTAGCGTCCATGAACCAAATGCCAAGCATGTAATAACTCCATAATAAATATAAGTACATTAGAACCATTAATCACATAATAAATTATAGATCAAACACAACTCATCAACAAATGAAGTAGACATAAATGCACTATCAACCAACAACATGTTTTAGTGCCTTGACTATAGTGCACATTATGAGAATACCCTATAATACCTAGTAGGTTTTATGGGCTAAATGAACATAATCCAGGGTAAGGTTAGTGCTTATCTATAGTTTTGGAGGCTAATAAAAATTTCAATATGTAACTTTGTTGTAATACTTTGAAATCATTCCCATGTTGACCATTTTTTATTTCAAGAATTTATATACCAAAAAAATGGTTGTGAGGTGATGTTGTCCAATAAACAAATCTAAATAAAGATATAATGGTCAAAGAAAATATGCCGGATCAAGGCTCAATTGAAACGTAGGATCTCTATATGGATGTCTCTCTCAAATAAAGTCCTTACTTGGAATAATTTCAACAAAAGGCTCATTGAAGGTCCATGCACATTCCCTCTATGTAATCATGTTCCCAAAACTATGTGTCATATGTTGGAGTTGCCACTTTTCTTTGGAAGATTGGGATGCAACTAATACTCTCATGTCTAATCTATGTATATAGAGTGATCGTTCATTATAAGAGGTTATTAATTCTTAGTGGGTGCAAGGGAGAGGGGTGGAGTTATTAATTATTTTGAAGCACTTTTCCTATAATAGTGTGGGGGGTGGGGTTATTAAGGATTTCAAAACACTTTTCTTATATTAGAGTGGCATTTCTCTGGACATCTAGGAATGAAATTCTTTTTGAGGATGGAATGTTATCTCCAATACAAATATTCTCTAAAATCAACTATGATTTTAATCGGTCAAGAAAGTTACCACTTTGTTGGTTACCAACAACTCCCCTTTAATTTCTTATTTTTGGATGAAATAGGCCCCCTATTGCTTATATTATACTTTCAAAGTATTTTATCATCTTATTGATTTTGGATATAATTTTTTATAACTCCTTGTAAAGTATTATACCATAGGGAGTCTTTACTTCCTTGTGACTTTTGATTTAAGCCTTGAGTCAACTTTGAAAAACTTCCTTGGATTGGTCCCATGGTTGTTTCTATATTGATTATGTTTCCACCATAAACCAATGCTTGATTGTTGGGTTTCATAGAAGGATAAAACCATTTATGTTTTTATCACTTTTATGTTATATCAATATCGTTATTTTATAATCCTAAACAATATTAGGGTTTGACCTTTGGTGAGTGCATTGAAATTAATATATAATATATAATGTTTCCGGGTTAAACTCTATAATCATATGCTTATGACCCCCTTTTCAACTATGAATGAAACTTACTACTATGGAAATCTAAAAATTTGGTGGCTCATTGATAATGTTTATTGGATTGTAATGTTTAAATTATCACGCCTATCCCTATATTAAAAAAACAAATTATGAGCAGTCATGTCATTATAATTATAATAAGGATGGTAATTAATTCATTGATTGGTTTGTTGGTTATGTGGAAATGTCAGTGGTTATGTGGCATATTACATGCACGACATGTAGACTAGGGGTTAGGGTGAAATATCATGAGGTTTGATTTGTTTCATTAGTACACTAAATCACCCTGTACTGCCAGTACCTATTCCCTCCTATCACTTCGAACCAACTCATATCCAAGACCTTTATGTATACTATCATTAGTTTTTCATTTGAAGCCCTACCTTATCTATATCATAGGGGTTATTGGTATGTTTTTTTGTTGGTCTTTGTTTGGCCAAACCCTAACCAGTCCCTTTTCTTCTCCTTTGTTGATACCCTGGTCTAATTCTTTACCATCTCCCTGTGAATAATTTGGGCATATTTTCATTGATCCAGTCACAAGAGTCGAGCTCATTAGAGGTGAGAAAGTTTAGGCTTATGAGGAAAACTTAGACCTATTCAAGCACTGGGGTTAATGAGAGTTTATACAGTCTTTCAGAGCACACAATGCTGAAGATGTGAAGCTATTTTCACAAAATTACAATGGTAAAGTCATGTGAGTTGGGGATTTTGAGATTTCAGTGAATGATTCTTTCATTGTAGAGGCTACAAAGCTGATTGTGGAAGGTGAACACAACTCCTTTTGAATAATTTGGGCATATTTTCATGGCTCTAGTTGCAAGAGTTGAGCCCATTAAAGGTGAAAATGTTGAGCCTTATTCAAGCACGGGGGTTGGTGAGAGTTTATACAATCTTTTAGGGCACACAATACTAAATTGGTGAAGGCATTTACATAAAATTACAACGGTAAAGTTGTGTGAGGTAGGGATGTAGATTTTTTAGTGAATGAGGCTTTTATTGCAAAGGATACATAGATGACTATAGAAGGTGAACTCTGATCGAAGAATTTCCTAGTTAAGGACGTGATGTAGGACAAATTCTTTCCCTCAAAGAAAACTTCATATAATATAAAAGGTACTCGTGTGAACTCATTGAAACCCAAGTGGTGTGATCTGATTTTGATTGTTAGACTATATGTAATGTGTAAAGGTCGATATGGTCTAGTGTTTTATTACCATTTTAAGTTTCTTATGGTATTTTTAGGCTATACGTTGACTGTGCCATATTATTTGCACAAAATCCTTCAAAAATGTCTAAATTTAATCAAAGGGGTTTTAAGAACCTTGACCACAACCTATTTCATTATGGATTGATCCACATGTTGGTTGAATTTAGATTATACTAGTTGGGGGATTCACGGGATTTTTTTTTCTATGTTGAAATAATTTTTATAACAACCTCTGGTTATATTTCCATGTAAAAAGGCAAAAATCAACTAAGGTCATGAGACACATATTCAAAGCTGAAGGAGGGGAAAACATCACATTGGGGGTCACTTGTGGTTAATTAATGGCTATGGAAATTGACATTGGCATTGGCAAAAGGGAAAGGGAAATAAATGAAAATTAGTTAAAGTAATAAAAGAAAATAGGAGAAAAGGAAGATGAAGGGACAAGAATGCACATGCAAGGGAAATTAGAGAGAAAATAAAGGAAAATGAAGGAAAATAGGAAAAGGAAAGGAAGAGACACCAAACATCAATGATAAAAAGGCACCTGAAAAACAATTGACAAATTTTTATTAGTTTTCAGCCTTGGACAATATTATTTTTGCTAAGGAATAAATCAAACTTGAAAAAGAGAGAACAAGCAAGGGAGAAAGAAAGCAATGAAAAAAGGGAGCGCAAGAGGAAGTTTGAATAACATCAAGTAAGGGAAGAAAATAGTTGTGGATTTGTAGGTAACATTATGCATGTGTGATTTATCATGCTGGGACTTGATGCATGCTACATGCATTGGTTTGTTGTTTATGTTTGTTTTCACTGGCATGGGATTTTCCTGGTTTGACAGTGGTTTTAGCATTGCCTTGCAATTCTTGGATAACCATGATGTAGTGGGTTCCATGTTTTGGTTAAGATTTGTATGGTGGGTATATTTCAGATCTTGGTGAGGTGGTCTTAGGAAAATTCCCAAGGATCGAGGGTGGAGATGGACATTATCCTGGAAGTCTTGACAGATGGGTGGAGATAGGAAAGTTCCTATGGGTATGGTGAAGAAATCGAAGACATCCAACCTAGTTTTTGTTTTGGTGATATTTTTATTAGTTTAGGTGAAATCATTGTGGTGGAGGGCTGAGGTGGTTTAATCGTTGGAAGCCCTCGTTAGCTCTATTTTTGTTTTCCACATGTGATCCCATATTCATGTCTGAAATATGGCACGAGGGTTATTCGTTGAAAGAAAGATTTGGTTCAGCCCAATCTATGGTCAAGTGGTACGTGGAAGTCCCTGAATTGGTTGGCTTTATGCATATGTTATTATGTGTTATTTATCATCGCGATATATGAGCACATGTACTGGATATTGTGTTGATTTTATGATTGGTTTATCATGGTCTCATTTTGGTTAAATGTTGGTTATAAGCATGGTATATTTATCATTATGTGATGTGATCTTGATATGGTTCTATTCCATGGTCGATAGTCTCTTGGTCATATATTTGAATGCATGAGCTAATATTTGTTTGATGCAGCTAGTAACAGAGGTTAGTAATCCTTCTAGATGTTATCTAATGAATTTAATGAGTTATTGTACATATATGTATTCATGACCTGTAGGTGCTGGTGAGCCTAGGTATTGCAACAAGAATGTTGCAACTCCCAGGGATACCAACTTCACTTATCAACCTGGGGTTCGTACAAACTTGGAGGTGACAATGCTATATGCACAAGTAGAGGTGAAGGTCCTGCCTATTGTCACTGTTTATCTAGCAAGAGTCCCCAAGGGTTCCAAGCCAGACTTCTATAGGGTTAGAAGAAGCTTAATTATTTGATGGAAGAAGAGAAAACCTATTCTAAGAGAGAGCTACTCTACTACAGTAATGAAGAAAACAACATGTAATGCTAAATGACACCCTAACCTAACTAACCAACTAAACAACTATGCTAAGAAGAATTTCTAAAACAATCACTAACCTAAGGCTACTATCTAAATTGGAGAGGTAAAGAGAATTAAAATATACTAAGGTGTAAGCAAATAAACTTAAGCTAAATTGGTTTTTGAGCGGAAGAGCAATCAGAGGTTAAAATCAAAGAAAGGAGGATATAAGGACATGGTAGCGCATAGGGACCGTTGGATTGATCAATGAACAGAATATGAACAGTGGAGATCTTATCGCAAAGGCTTAAGTGACTAGATGGATGAACAGGGTGAACGTATAGGATGAATGGTTGAGGTATTATCGCAGAGGTTAAGTCAAGAGATGGATGGACATGGTAACGGAGCGATGAAAAATTGAGATCTTATCGCACAGAAGTCAAGAGATGGATGGATAGAGTAATGAAGTGATGAATGGTGGAGATCGTATCGTAGGAAGAAGAAATGTGCGTAAATGATGGAGCGGGTTTCTAAGGCGGTAAGTAGTTTCTCGCGCACCCTCAAGAATGTAAGAGGAATTCTAAAATTTCACGCGATTAGACATACTACATGACACGTAGCTTGAGAAGACCACTTTTCTCACACTCTCTCAGGCAGATAACGGGTGCAATAATTTGCACGAGATTGTGCAACAGCCATTGGATCAGGCGGGGCTGATCAACAGTGGAGATTAGCTAAGCTAGTTGGTGATTTGGTGACATGATAACCATCGGATCAGGCGAGACAGATCGACGATGGAGATTAAAGTGCATAAAGTAAGTGGAAGACTTCATGCGAGGCAATAGTTGGAGAAAATAATGAATTAGACGGTGATTGTGAAGGTCTGTTGTGGATCGGATGATGAGGGAGCGATGCATGAAAAACGTACTGAAGGAGGTTTCAAAGGAAAATGACAAAAAAACCAGTGAGGGTGAACGAGTAACTGCATCCAACGAAAAAATCCATAGCTCATGCGAGAACCATAAAACTATGCTTTTGGGCTTGCTGAAGGGTCTCTTCCTCAAGTCATGGTCCCAGAGGGAGGAGATGAGGCCGAGACACCTGCACACAACCTTATGGTGATATTTTTCTCCTAGCTAACCTGTAAACTGAAATAAGGCACAAATGGAAGTAAACTAGAACAAACACAGCTACTGAAGCAAGTGAAAAGAAAAACCATGAATAATATACGCTATATTTCTATAATGAAAATGTAGCTACTTAAACAAATAAATAAAAAACCATGAATCTACTTAAGGAAATGAACAGAACCAAGAAGCTACTTAAGCAAATGAATAGAACAGAAATTTATGCTACTTAAGAAAATGAACAATGAAAACCAAGAATCTAGGCTAGCATACATGTACAATAAAGAGGAGCTTTGGTTGCTCTAGTTGGGCCCTAACCCAAGAGCTTCAACCCTCTGAGTTAACTTAGCGCTGGCTCAAAATGAAACTCATTCTTATTATCAAAACCATGGATTACATAAAAAACTGTCACAAGTCTTGCAGCTTAGAGATAAAGTAGGGTTTTACAATAAAAATCCGAATACTACTGAGGTCCTAAGCCTCTTTATTTATACATCTGAAGTCTCTAATAACTTCCTTCAAATTAGGGAGGCTTGGCTCCCAATTCAAGAAAAACTGGTTTCTATCCCTTTCACTTGTTCTTCTATCTCCTAATCTTCAAAGTGATGGTTGTTTGCACTTTGAGCTAATGGAGGAATATTCGAATGGAGGGGTAGTAAATGAGGAGGATTTACCTCCTATAGTTACTCTCCCTTGTCCCATTCGATTTTTGACCAAGTTCATTACCATAGTTCCTTGCTTTTATCCTTTATGCCTACATTTTTCCTTGCTTGTATCCTTTAATCTTGCATTATATGAACATTAGACCACAAAGAAAAATATCCAACTCTAACTCATCTCATAAACAAAATATAATCAAAAGTATGAAATAAGGTGTGAGAATAGTTGGTTTGACTAATCTAGGAGGTGAATTAAGGCTAATTAAGGCCCATATAATTACTCAATGATGAGGCTCATCATCACCCCCTATTTAAAGTGTTGCTCATCCCCTGAGCAACTTAGTCAATTTCCATGCCCTTCATGGCTCTGGTAGCCTCTCTGACATCCCATGCTTCTATTGTGGTCTCTTCTTCTTGTTCTTAGAAGTTTCCTTTCCTTTATACTTCTTTCCACTCCCTCTTTTCTTCTTCTTATTTTCTCCCTTCTAGCATCCCTAGGAGTAGTGGTGGACTGAGTTTTAGGCCTATCCAATTTACCTTCAACCTTTGTATTGATTTCTTATACATGGATGTCCTATTGAGTGCCTCTCTCAACCTTTGAGGGAAGTGATATTCTATGATATTCAAGATGTGTGGTTGTGTGCTCCATCTCCTTTAGCAGGCATGTATATTATCATCTCTTAGCAGCCTAAACATATCCTCAAAATGTGAAATTGCTTACTCTTGGGCAACAAGATATCTAGGTGCTAGCTGAGGATAATTTGCAATGACATTATGGGTGCTGATTAGGGCCATGGGATTTTTTTTTTTAGCTCTGGTAAAAAAAGGTTCATTTTGCTCTCTGGCTAATATCCTTTTCATCTCTGCAGCCCTTGACTTCTCATGGTTCATCAATGATGCCAAAGCAATTAATTGTAGATCTCCTAGCTCTACATTAGGATCCCAAATATTCATGTCTATGAGGGCCATGTTGTGCCAGTAAAACTCAACCATTTTAGCCTTGTCCTCTAGTGCACTTTGATAAAAAAGATCAATAAACTGACTATAGTCCTGAAATGGAATGGTGCTCCTCTGTGCTAGTGTTTTAATATGAAATTGCAACCATTGCTCTTTGAGTTAAGGAGCATAGGATTTAGCTGGCATCCTACACTGGATGGCCTTTTGTTGTTATTTCTCCTCTATTTCAATGCCTTCTTCCTCTTGCTGTTTCAGCATCATCATCCTTCTCTTTTGCTTCATCATGTCACTTTGTATTAGTTTCTTCTTCCTCTTCTCTTTCAGAATTGTCCTCCTTCTCTTCTACTTCATCATATTCCTCTGTATTATTTTCTTCTTCATCCATCTCATCCCCCACTAGATCTGTATCTTCTTCTTCTTGTTTTCCCTCCTCCTCATTGACAGAAGGACTAACATCATAGGTGAGGGTTTTGATGTCATCCTCTGCTGGTAAGTCTTTGAAGACTGACCATTTTATAGGAATCCTGAGGTTTTGGAGGGCATCCTTAATGAGGATCTTGATCAACCCATGGTGAGCCAAATGTTGGGAATTCCCTTCCCTTACTTTGCTGTTAGAGTCTATGAGTGATTGCATCAAGAAATAGGGTATGCCAAGTCTTTGGTGAACTGGTGTTTCTACCCCATATCTTAGTTCTTCAAGCATCCTAAAATGGTATCCATAAACAACATTGTATCTACCCTCATATGAGGTATATTTGATGAGTTGGTAGCCTACCTCACTCCATGGGTATGGCAGACTATCCCTCCTTACTCCATTTTTATCCTCTATGGGTTCTTCACCTTCTAAAAATAATTTCCTTTTTGCCACCTTTGCACTTATAAACCAACTACCTCTTAGCCTTTATAACTTTTGATCAAATGATGCATATGAGTGAGTGAGTGGGATACTTACTTGTGGTTTGATGCCATGCTGAAGTTGTCAAAGATCAGAGGTGTTGCATTGTCTATTAGCTGCATGGTCATTCTTCTTCCTCTTCTGCTATCTGTTGATGGTTTCTTGGCTTTTGGAGGTGGCTATGACTGGAAATATGCTGCTGCTGCTACTACTGTGGAGCTCATAGATCTGATGCTGCTGTGGAGCTCCTGGATTACCACTTGGCAATGTTTCGTGTCTCCCTTGGAATTTCCTGATCATGTTGCTAGATGGTGCTGTTAGGATGCTGTAATGAATGGACAAAGGGAGTAGGAGTGTGTGTGGATGGAGGGATGATGGTAATGGTTGAGGTGATTGGTTAGATCATGTCTAGTATGAATTTTTGGGACCTAACCAATCTACCATTCAGGGGATCCTGTAGAAAACACAATATTCACTTGAATTGAAGAAATTAAGTGAAAAACAATGGAATTGATCGAGGGATGCATGGTAAGGAGTGGAGGAGATGAATATATGTGAGGCAGGGTTCCCTTTGGATCTTTTCATTTCTCTTTGATTGTCATTCTGACCCACCTGCAAATAACAATTGATTTTTTTCTTTTATTATTGTATTAAAAAAAAAAAACTAGGCTGCCTCAGACAGGTTTTCACCCTAGATATTTGCCCTGGGCACCTCAGGGAATGTTTTCACCCAGGGATCTTCTTACTCTTTTTCATTTTTTCTCATCCTTGAGCTGCCTCATGAGGTTTTCAACCCAAATATGGGACTCGGGCACCTCATGGAGGTTTTCACCTTAATCCTTATTCTTTTTTCTCTTTTTCAGTGCCCTGATGAGGGAGGAGCTCGAACTTGCTCCACCATCATCACTGTCTTATTGATATTGTCAATGAACTCTTGTTTTGATAAAGGCCACTTGTATATTTTCAATTGGTGTCCATTAACAAGCAATGGAATGGCTTCTTCGTCTATAGTTATGATTTAAACTGAACCATTATCATGGCATCTTTCCACCACATAATGTCTGAGCCATCTTGTCCTTAGCTTTTCCTTGAATTCTTTATACCTAGAATCATATAACAATGCCTAGTTTCCCTCTTGAAATTGCTTCTCCTTAATATGTTTGTCATGCCAAATATTCCTCTGAAGCTGAACTATCTCTGTATATATTAAGTCCATGCCCCACTTGTCAAATGGCTCGAAAGTCACTTGAGGTTGTAGGGGAATTTCATCTCTTGGAGTAGGATTTCCCATCCTCTGGCACCAATCACACTGACTAATGTACTTTTTCACATCTTGATAAAGAGTAGGCCAATAATAACCTGCTTGTAACACTTTGAATGTTGTCCTCTTTGCTGCAAAGTGACCTCCACAAGGCCCATCCTGACAGGTGAGAAGGATGTCAAAAACTTCCTCTTCCCTTACACACCTTCTCAAGATTTGGTCTGGGTCAAGTTTGAATAGATTGCCCCCAATCCAAGTGAAGGGGGCACTTTTCCTGACTATCTTGCTCTTTTCTTTGGAGGGCAAGTTTGGTGGGAGTTGTGCTGATACCAAATAGTTTGCTATATTAGCAAACCATGGGGAGAGAACTGAAATAGCAAACAAATGCTCATCTAGTAACTAGTCATCCACCATTCCTTCTTCACCTGCAGGCAGATTCATCCTAGATAGAAAGTTTGCAACAACATTTTCCTTACCAGGCTTATCAACAATAGTAGATCAAACTGTTGTAATAAAAGCAACCATCTTATAATTCTAGCATTCATGTCTGGTTTGTTCATTAAATATTTGACTGCGGCATGATCAGTATGCACAAATGTTTGATAGCTTGTAATGTAATGCCTAATTTTTTTTAATGAATGCACAATAACCAAGAATTCCTTTTCGGTCACAATATAGTTTAGCTCAGCCTTTGACAGGTTCTTACTGATAAAATAGATGGCATAGGGAAATTTCTCCTCTTCCTGACCTAAGGCTGCTCCTATGGCTTTGTGTGAGGCATCAACATGAATATGAAAAGGGAGGGCCTAGTTTGGGCCTCTAAGGATTCGTGTAGTGGTTAACTTACCCTTTAGAATGTCTAAGGCCTTGTGATAGCTCTTTGACCATATAAACTCAGAATCTTTGGCCAACAACCTAAACAAAGGAGAGGCCAACTTTCTAAAGTCCTTTATGAACCTTCAGTAGTATCTAGCTAACCCTAAGAAACTCCTAAAATCTCTCAGATTTTGTGGAGGTGGGACCGTTTGGATGATTGTTATTTTGTTTGGGTCCACCTACAGTCCTTGCTGAGATATTGAATGACCTAGCATGGTCCCTTCTGTAATTAAGAATTCACATTTTTCTAGACTAAGGGATAGGTTCATTTCAATGCATTTGTGTAATACTTTGCCTAGGTTAGTTAGGGATTCTTGAAAATCACAGCCATAAGGTGTAAAGTCATCCATATAGATTTCCACAACATCATGTATTAATTCAACAAAAATACTCAAGACTACTCTCCAGAAAGTGGCAGGAGCATTGCATAGGCAAAAAGGAAGGAGCCTATAGGCAAAAGTACCCCAAGGATAGGTGAATGTGGTCTTATCCTGGTCTTCTGGGCAGATTTGGATTTAGTTCTACCCACTAAATCCATCTAGGAAGGGAAAAAACTTCTTCCCTGCCAGACCATATAGCACTTGGTCAATGAAGGGTAGGGGAAAATGATCCTTCTTTGTGGCTTTGTTTAACTCCCTATAATCAACACAAATCCTCCACTTACCATTTTTCTTTGGAACTAACACTAAAGGAGAGACCCACTCACTGTCTAAGAGAGGGTAAATGAATCCTACATCTAGAAGTTTTTGCAGTTTTTCTTTGACTATGTCTTTAAGAGCTGGATTCATCCTCCTATGTGGTTACCTGACTAGATTGCAACCTTCTTTGATGTATATGTGGTGAGTACACACTAAGGGGTGTACTCCCTTTATTTCCTTATAACTCCAAGTGAAGGCTTCTAGGTTTTCTCTCAACATGTTGCATAGCTTTTCCTCTTCTAAAACAGAAAGAGATGGATTAATTTTCAAAGTTTTCTCTGGGCCAAATTCTATGGTTTTGACACGGAGTGGGTTGGAATTGGCCAAGTAGAAGTCAATCAGATGATTGTTCTGGGTTTCCCTTACTTCTTCTTCTAATGGTAATGAACTAGGAGTTGGACTTTGGAGAAAGTGTTCAATTAAGTCATCCTCATCTTGTTGTCCTCCTCCCATGGTTTCTTCCAAAGCATAAAGTTGGGCAGAACAAACCTCATCTTCTTCCTCCTCCTCCAACCATAAAAGTAAATCATGCTCGAGGGAAGGTTGAGCAGGAGGATATATGACTAACTTCTTGGACATATGCCCATTCTTAATGGTCATATTCCCAACTCTGCAGCTAATGTAAGCATCAGTTGTGGCCAACGATGGCTTCCCAAGGATGAGAGGGTAACTAGTAAGCTTAGCCTTAGGCTGGAGAACTAGGAAATATGCAAGGTACTCCGAGGAGTCAATGGAGACCATCACATCCTCCAAAATTCCCTCAAGGGTGACTATGGAATGGTCTGCAAGTTACAACACTATTTTGGTCTTCCTCAATGACCCTTAGAGGTTGAGCTTGAGCATGGTGTCCTTGGTCATAACATTAATGGTAGCCCCAAGATCAATCAGAGTGTATGGGACAATGGTGCCATTGATGTGCACATCTACTACAAGGCTTCGAGGGTCCAAATATTTTAGACATATTACCTGCCCCAGCATTAAGTCAGACAACTACCCAATGACATTAATGGTAGGGGCATCCCTTTTTCTTCTTCCTAGATGCTTGAAGCATTTCTCCTTAATCAACTTATTGTAAATGGGAACATCATTGATTGCCTGGAGAAGGGGGATCTTTACACATAGATTTTTCGATTCTCCCAAAAGTTTAGTTTCTTCCAGGGTAGGTTGGAGTGGTTGGGCTAATCTCTCAGGAAAGGGTGGATTTACTTTAATTTTGCTTTCCCCTCTTTCTTCCTCAACTCCCTATGTGGAGAGGGAGGTTGGTTGTATGGGATAATTCTCCCAGATCATAGGTTTATCTCCTAGATTTCTACAACATAAGTTGGGTATGATGTCTCTTGATTGTATACTTGTTGAGCCTGCCTATTGTTTGGGTTCAGATTTGGCTGGGCGAGCATCTGGGGTTGTTTGGGTGGAGCAGAGTGTAGGAGTTGTGGTTGGGTAGGTGGTGGAGGCAATAGGGCTGGAACATTATTGAATTGGGGCCTCCACCCCTGGTGTGGGGTATTCCACTGATGTTATGGCTAAACATAAGATTGAAATGATTGGCTGGCTGGTTGCGAATGATACTGTGATGCATAGGACCAAGGAGGGGGTGTAGACGAGGAAGGATGAGTAGGGGGTCCCCAACAAGGTGTAGTTGTGGTTTGGTTGGGGTTGTAATATGCATGGGATGACCCTTGCATACCCTGCTGGTATGGTCTAGGCCCAGGAGGTCTCCTTTGGTTGATGCAGCAAAGCTACTCAGTGACCCTTTCAGCTCCTTGATATACAAATTTGAGTCTAGGTAAAGAAGGGCACTTGTCTATGGAGTGGTTTTCTTCACAGACTAAGCAAATCTTAATACAGTTCAATGGACATTCATACCTAGGATGCCTCTTGGTGCATCTAGGACAAAATATGGCCAGGGCTCTTTCTGATTCCTCTTGCTTCCTTTTTATGTTCATGGTGTCCAATTGTAAGGCAAGGGTTTGTAGCATATCACTTTTGAAATCTTCAAGCATATTTCCAATTTCACCCTCGATGGATGAGTTGGAGGGTGATGTACTGGCCATAGGTTGACTACCCCTACCCTTTTTCATGGTTTCCCTAGAATGGTTTCTAAATACAGTCTTAATATCCTCATAGGGTAATTGGTAGATATATCCTCCTTCTATCATATATAAGGTATCCAGAAGATCCTCCCTTATTCCTCTAAGCAGGACCAACTTCAGTGACTCATGGTTAAGTGTGCACCTGACCCTTTTGTAACTGAGCTGGAAACTTTCTTCATAGTCTTCTAATGATTCATCCTAACCTATGGTCATCCTAAAAATCTCTTCTTTAGTTTCCTTTAACCTACAATAGTCCCTATATTTTTTGTTAAAAGCTTGTTGCATTTGAGCCCAATTTGTGATGCTATCTCCAGGTAAACCCATGAACCAGCGTAATGTTGCACCCTTTAGGGTAGATGGAAATAGTTTTAACTTTTGCTCATCATCTGTATAGTCATAGGTTCAACATATAACATAAAACTCAAATAGGAAAGTGTCAGGGTCCTCTGTGGTTAGGTCATGGAAATGAGGTAGAGAAGAGGGGCTTATATTCTTCATCCTAGTGTGCCCATTGGTCTCCTTGATGGGGAAGGCACCCTCAATTCTCTCTCTATTTCCTCTGTCATTTCAGTTTTCTGCCACTGGTTCAGTAGGAATGGGTTCTTCCTCTTCTTCTTCACCTGTAGGTTCCTCAAATATGTAAGGTTGCTCACCTAAAGGGTCTTCCAATTCACCGTCACTGAAGAAGAGAGAAGGTTGACTGTTGGATGCAGTGGGAGTATTTGACAAGAATTTCCTTGAATTGTTCCTATTCCTACGAGACATGAAAGGAAATTTTTTTGGGTTTGTTTTTGTAATATTTATTTATTTATTTTAAGCTGGAAAGTACTCTGCAGAAAGGAAATTGCTAATTGAATGAAAAACTGCTAACAAGAAAAACTACTTGCTGAATTGAAATTCTACTTGCAGAATGAAATTGCTGATTGAAGGAAGACTACTGACAGAAAAACACTGCTTGCTAAATTGAAATTATACTTGCAGAATGAAAAGGAAAGCATATAATGACAACTTAAAGAAAGGAAGAAACTATATTATTTTTTCAGAAATAAACTAATGGAAGAAAATTGGAGACTAGAAATATAAGAAAGTAGTAATCACATTCTACTTAGGCACCTCCTCGAAAAAAGTGCCAAAAAGTGATGAACCTAGGTATTGCAACAAGAATGCTGCAACTCCCAGGGCTACCAACTTTACTTATCAACCCGAGGTTTGTACAAACTTGGAGGTGACAGTGCTATATGCACAAGTAGAAGTGAAGGTCCTGCATGTTGTCACTGTTTATTTGGAAGGAGACCCAGGGGATCCAAGCTAGACTTCTGTAGGGTCAGAATAAGCTTAATTCTTTGATGGAAGAAGAACAAACCTATTCTAAGAGAGAACTACTCTATTGATGTAATGAAGAAAACATCATGCAATGCTAAATTACACCATAACCTAACTAACCAACTAAACAACTATGCTAAAACAATCACTAACCTAAGGCTACTATCTAAGTTACAGAGGTAAAGAGAATTAAACTATAGTAAGGTGTAAGCAAAGAAACTTAAGCTAAATCAATTTTGGAGTAGAAGAGCAATCAGAGGTCGAAATCAATGAAAGGAGGATGTAAGGATGCAACAACGCATAGGATCATTGGATCGATCAATGAATAGAAGATGAGCGATGGAGATCTTATCACGAAGGCTTAAGTGACTAGATGGATGAACAGGGTGAACACACAGGATGAACGGCTGAGGTCTTATTGCAGAGGTTAAGTTAAGAGATGGACGGAAAGGGTAACGAAGTGATGAATAACCGAGGTCTTATCATGTGGATTAAGTCAAGAGATGGACGGATAGGGTAACGAAGCGATGAATGGTGAAGATCATATTGCAAGAAAAAGAAACATGCAGAAATGATGGAGCGGGTTTCTAAGGCGGTAAGTAGTTTCTCATGTGCCCTCAAGGTCATCGATTAGCTTTACTGTGCGACACGTACCACGAGAAAACCACTTTTCTAGCATGCTCCTAGGTGGATAACGGTCGTGCAATAATCCGCACAAGATTGTACAATAGTCATTGGATCAGACAGAGATGATCAACGGTGGAGATCGGCCAAGCTACTTGGTGATCAGGTGATGCGATAACCATTGGATTAGGTGAGACAGATCGATGGTGGAGATTAAAGTGCATAAAGTAAGTGGAAGACTTCATGCGAGGCAACAGTTGGAGAAAACAATGAATTGAACGGTGATTATGAAGGTTTGTTGTGGGTCGAATGATGAGGAAGCGATGCATGAAGAACATGTTGAAGGAGGTTTCAAAGGAAAACGACAGAAAAACCAGTGAGGGTGAACGAGTAACTACATCAAACGACAAACTCCATAGCTCTTTCAAGAACTATAAACCTGTGTTTTTGGGGTTGTTGAAGGGTCTCTTCCTCAAGACATGGTCCAGAGGGAGGAGATGAGGCCGAGACACCTGTGAACAAACTTATGGTGATATTTTTCTCCTAGCTAACCTGTAAACTGAAAGAAGGCACAAATGGAAGTAAAATACAACAAATGAAGCTATTGAAGCAAATGAACAAAAAAACCATGAATAATCTACGCTATACTGTTGTAATGAAAATGTAGCTACTTAAACAAATAAACAGAAAACCATGAATCTACTTAAGCAAATGAATAGAACTAGGAAGCTACTTAAGCAAATGAATAGAACAGAAATCTATGCTACTTAAGCAAATGAACAATGAAAACCAGGAATATATGCTAGCATACATGTACAATAAAGAGGAGCTTTGGCTGCTCAGGTTGGGCCCTAACCCAAGAGCTTTAGCCCTCTGAGTTAACTTAGTGCTGGCTCAAAATGAAACTCATTCTTATTATCAAAACTATGGATTACATAACAAACTGTCACAAGTCTTGCAACTTAGAGATAAAGTAGGGTTTTACAATAAAAATACAAATCCTACTGAGGTCCTAAGCCTCTCTATTTATACATCTGAAGTCTCTAACGACTTCCTTCAAATTATGGAGGCTTGGCTACCAACTCAAGAAAAACAAGTTTTTGTCCCTTTCACTTGCTCGACTATCTTCTAGTCATCAAACTGATGGTTGTTTTCACTCTGAGATGAAGGAGGAATATTCGAATGGAGGGGTAGTAAATGAGGAGGATTTACCTCCTATAATTACTCTCCCTTGTCCCATTCGAGTTTTGACCAAGGTCTTTTCCATAGTTCCTTGCTTTTATCCTTTATGCCTACATTTTTCCTTGCTTGTATCCTTTATTCCTGCATTATATGAAACTCTAAGTCATCACATAAACAAAATATAATCAAAAGTATGCAATAAGGTGTGAGAATAGTTGGTTTGACTAATCTAGGAGGTGAATTAAGGCCAACTAAGGCCCATATAATTACTCAAGTATGAGGCTCATCAAGTGCTATGTGTTTGCAGAAATGATTATCATGTATTTGCCAAGCTTGAGAAGGAACAAATCCAAGAATAGTGCATCAAGACTTATATAGGTTAATGATATAATTCTGGAAGGATCTAGGTAGTTGGGTGATTTTTGGATTAAGTTTTTGGAGCTAGCATTTGAAACAAGGAATCCTCTGCCCTAGCTGCACTAAATCTGGGTCATCCACACAGCTGCAACCACTGGGAGAATGGGTCATCAGTGCGACATGAATCCTATAGTTTGACTGAATTCCTTTTGTGCATGCAACTGGGCTGTGAGCCAGATCAAGGAGTGTCCTAGACTTAGGGAAAAGGTCCCCAGTGGAATTAGATTGTTAATGGTGTACTTAGGTGTTCTTGAGTGTTGCAGGAAGTACTGGATAAGTTGCTAAGTTAGGCACCATTTCCATAACAAAGTGTTAGAGGTTGGGTCATGCATAGTAACTCTCAACTCATGTTTACCTTTGTGAGTTTGTAAAAATGGGTAAATTTGGGCTGGGGTGTTATAGAGTGGTATCAGAGCGAGGTTGCAACACTAGACCTCAGGGTAAATTTGGATTGACATGTAGGTTTATAGGTTTGGCATGCATGAATTATGGTTAATTTTATATGCATTATAGTCACATGCATGAAAACCATTTTATTGTTATTGTGGTTACATGCATGATATATGTTAGTTAATTAGTGCAGTTATATGCATGTGCATCGATTATTCATGCATGGAAATTAATTTTTTGTTATATTCATTGTGGTAATATGAATGTTGATTATTGTCATTGTGGTAGCTTACATGAAAATTAAGTTCTTAATATTATTATGTATTGTGATAATCTGGACTGACTTACGTAGATGTAATAGCCTCCCCTGAGATACATTGACGTATGATTTTTATTATGTCTTCTATTTGGTTTAATAAAGATGGTATGTTAATAGGAAAGAGAAGGTCAATAGATGAAGAGAAAAATAGTTGAGTACATATCATATCAATCCCCTTACATATTGGAACAAACATTGGTAGGATGAGAGATATCAATTGAGAAACATGGAGAGGGGGACACTCCTGATCTAGTAGATACATTGATAAGTTTGAAGGCAAAAATTGTGAGATGTAAGGCAGACAATGATGTTAATTTTCAGATTGTCCTATGTTGTATCAATTAATGTAGCCCAATTCAATACTTCAATTAGCAAGATTTTCAATTACAATTAGTCTTTCCACTCATGAACCATAATTGAAGATAGAACAACAAATGCAATGACAAAGGAGACAATCAACACATCAACAAGAGACATCAGGCTTGGTCAAAGACTAGGGAAAAACTCCACTAGGGGGAAAACCCTTTGAAATTATTATTATATTACATTGTCATAAAATGTTCAACAAAGGTTAAAATGAGCCCAATACAATATCATCTAACAAAAAACCCAACAATATTAAGAAATATGTTTCCAACATCAAAATATATGAGAGACAACTTTTCTCGTCTACGATCAAATGAGGTCAACTTCAGTCCTCGTTCAAATCAATTAAAACTTCCTGGTCACATGCATGAAGAGGATGTGCGAGTGATTGAAGGTTTTTCGTTGCTCCCTTGATGCTTGCAAGCCAACGACTATGGCAATTATTCTCTATGACGTGCTTGCGATTGTAGCCCAAAATCCCTAAAATAGATGCGAGTGTCATACCTTGTAATTTCGGACCCTTTGCAAACCTTTGTTGTCATTCCTTCCTCAGAGCTTTGTGATCCAATCAATGAAGAAGAGAAGAAGATGCTTGGTGATGTACAAATGAGCTTGAGGTCACTTGTATTTATAGGCTTCCAAGGGTTTCCAATTTTCTTTAGGGTCGACGTTGTTCAAATGTGCATATGTGGGCTTTCCTTCATAAGTACACTTTCCCTTATCTGATTTGAGTGATCTTTAGGTCAATTTTGTCCTCTCAAAAAGAGGAACTCAATGATATAAAAATATACATAAAATGAGATATCCAAAGTGCATTTTGACCATAGTTTCATATTTTTTAAACTCCCTCTCAACTAGGGAGAATTCCACTTGTCAATATCTATCCATCGAAGAACGTGTCATCCTGTCATCATATGTCCCATCTCTTCTCAACTCTATCTTCTAAAACATTATCGAAGCTAAAAAATAAGAGTCATTAAGGAGCAAAATATACCACCCTCTATCTCATCGGAGAGCATATCTCAATCTGAAACCACATCGGGGAGTACATCTCAACCCAAAATCGTATGGGGGAGATAAATATATCTGAACCCATATTGAGAAATAGGTGACATAGGGGAGCATATATAAAACCATCCTATTGCATACCAATCTTCCCAAAAATTACCCTTAAGAGTCATGTGGTAGAACACCTACATCATAATCTGAGCTTGGGTGAGACACCCGACTTACCAAAAGGTAAAGGATCACACACCCCCAAGCCTCCTCAACCCGTTGGCCAGAAGGAGAGGGACAATCACAACAAGCCCAACTTGTGGGTATGATGTCAACAGGGGTATAATCTACAAAGACCAATATAGGGGAGAAAAATCTCCAACCCTATGGGTAATAGATAAGGGTGAAACCTTATTGTCCATAGATCCATCAACCCTAGGAGACCTCTATCTCAATTATACGCCTTGGGAGCTCAAATACGGGGGAGGAGCTAGCTCAGTGTCCCTGATCAACGATTCCAATTATCATGAGGGCTCACATCCATCAATCCAAGATTCTCTTTGAAGACCAAGAACTTCCCTTTCGGAAAAGCCTTGGTGAAAATATCCGCAATCTCCTCATCTATCGAAATGTGATGGAGTCTAACGTCTCCTCTCTGCAACATTTCTGTAATGAAGAAATATAAAGTTCTATATGTTTGGAATTTTCATGAAATACACGATTCTATGCCAGACGGATCCCACTCTTGTTATTGCAATATATCACAGTAGTATCTAGGACTTTCTCAAATACCTCTCCAAAGAGCTTCCTCAACCAAACTACTTTGCAGCTATCCATGCTAGTGGAAATATAATCTGCCTCGATGATACTTAATGCTACATACTTCTTCTTCCTGCTCATCCAAGATATCACGATAGACATTAGGGGAATTTTGAGGTCTAAAATGGGCCTCTTAAGGAAATTGTAAAATAATAATGGAAATAATAAAATAATATTATATTACATCATCAAATTTTAAAGGGAAAAAATAAAAAACTATTTTTTCAACTCGTAATTTCAACTTATCTCCCTATGGGTTTACTGAAATTTTGAGCGCAAACACTCGTTGAATGCATAATTTGATTCCTCATCCAAGGAGTACCCATGTTGCATACTTTCGATGGATCCTTCTACATGAAAAATGAGAAATACATGAAAAACATAAATGCAATCATGTTTTTAAATGTATTTCTCATTTTTCATGTAGCAGGGTCCATCAAAAGTATGCAACATGGGTACTCCTTGGATGAGGAATTAAATTTTGCATCCAACGAGTACTCCTCGAAATTTGAGTAAAAACTTAGGGAGATAAGTTGAAAATACGAGTTGAAAAAATAGTTTTATTATTTTATTATATTTTAATATTTTTACTTTTTTACTCCAAAAATGGTGAATCATCCCCCATGGTTGACATCATAATATTGAATCTTATTGGTTCTTATAAAGTTTATTTTGGTTGTACGTTTTTCTTAGGAGGCCCATTTTAGACCTCAAAATTCCCCTAGTGTCCAAGGCTAAAACAAAATCTACATGTACTCTTCTGATCAACGATGTTTCCTGCCCAGTCAACACCGGTGTATCCATGAAGTCGTACATATTTGGAAGAATATATTATACCAAGTGTGATTATCCCATGCAAATATCTAAAAATATGTTTGGAAGTGATCAAATGTGCATGGAGAAGCTCAGTCATGATTTGAATTAATGTGTTCATTGCATAGCATATGTATGGGTGGGTGTTCAATAGGAGCATCAAAACCCCAATCAACTGTCTATACTCAGATGGATTCGCCAAATCAAGTCTTGCAACTTCTCCACATAACTCCTTGAAGTTCATTTACATCAGTGTGGGTAGGGACTTGCATTTTGTCATTCCAAATATTCCCAACAATTTCACAACATATTTTCATTGTGAAAGGAAAATCTCACCGGGCCTTTGCCACACGTCAAGGCCTAGAAAGCAGTGCATGAGTCCAAAGTCCTTCATCTCGAATATAGATGCCAACTCCCTCTTACACTCAATCAATATGGGCTCACTACCTATCAAGAGTAGATCATCAACATATAAAAGCAAAATCAATGACATACATTGGCATACCTTGAAGTAGAGGTTAGGACCAAAATTACTTCTTGTTAAACCAAGCTTCATCAAATAACTATCTATGCAAGCGTACCATGCTATGGGGGCTTGCTTCAAACTACAAAATTCCTTCTTTAATCTAAAATCATATGTCTTTTGATCCTATACTTCAAATCCATGTGGCTACTCAACATAAAATTCTTGTAACATTCCATGTAGGAATGCAGTCTTCATGTCGGTTGTCACCCTTTTGAGGTCTTCGAAGGAGATGAAGGGCCATCAATATGGCTTCAGGAATCAAAATTTGGTTAAAGCATAATTGGGGGAAAATGTTGAAGCCGAGTACTCATGTGGAAGGATCAAAGACGCAAGGTGATATTCAATAGGTTCCTAACCACACGTCAAATAAAAGCAAGCAAGTGGATTTATACAAGCATAATGACAGGTTAAAGGTCAAACAAATTTTCGGGTGGATCACCATCCATCTCCGATCAACTGTCCCCCAGGATTATATCAGAGGGTTAACTTGATTGGAAGATAGCCATATTGAAACCATCAAAGTTGAAAAGTCAGATCTTGATCAGATGGTCTAGATCTATCCTAGGGGGTGATTGCAACACATATCCATCTGTCGGCCGACCCACTGGAGGACAGTGGGGACCACATGCCAAGCAGGCCAACCCACTAGCACCTTTTTCAAGTGAGAATAATTTTAACTGTAAATGATAATTCAGTGGCCTAACCCTTTTTTATCTATCCTCCGCTCTCATCGAACCCCATTGTGTCATGTTTCCCCCCTTATGACATCATCTCACATCATTTGACCATTGCCCCTCTTGCTATAAAATGACCCTTTCCTACCTCGTATTCCTAAAATTCACTCTCCAGTTCTTGACACACTCTCTCCCATAAGTTACCTGCATAGGACCTTGTTTGAGTGCCTACACCACCCAGGGACATGTTGTCGAAGTCGTTTTCAACCACATATATGGAAACCAGGTATTATATCACTTTTGACCACCTGTAATTTGTTCATATTCTTGTAAAATGAAGAAGACAACACATGAAACCACGAAAACCAATGAAGTCAAACCCTCTTCTGGCCTTGAACCCCTCATGGACATTAAGGCCCAAATTACCAACTCGGTTTGTGCTTACCACCTCGCCGGCCTCTGTTTTGACCTGTTTGGGAATCATGTAAAGGGGGATGACACCTTACGAGTAGTCAACTCCTGTCTACATTATCAAGTCACGCCTTTTGTACATTATTTCCTCGAATTCATCTCCTTTCTTATTGTAGTGTACATCGACAAGAAAAACTACTTTGTTTCTTCCTATGGAGCCAAAATACTCGAAGTAACTCCATAATTAATATAAAAGGCCCTAGTTTACCCCACCTCTCCTAAGTTGTAGTTGTTCACTGATGTAACTCTAGTCTATCACTATGTCACCCTTCTAGCTGACAAGCAACAATCCTTCTTGCAAATGATCCTGGCCTTAGGCTTGAAATCTTTGCCTCTGATCGATAACTTCTTATCTGAAAATGAAACTACTTGTTTTTGCTATGCAAGGTATTCATTTCCATTAAATTACAGGTGAAAACTGCTACAGATGTCTTGCAAATGAAACAAAGTGTTTTTGGTTAATTTTATGAGCCTTTAGTGTGAAGGAGGGTTATTTCATTTTCCTGTTTAACATATCAGATCTGAAAAACACAGCAAGAAAATTTCACCACATATAACATAGCAACTGATGAAGCAGTTCACCCCTCCTGGGCTACATCTGTTGGGTCCAAGGCTCCCAAATGGGCATGTCCTTGCTTTGATTAGATGCTCAAAATGGTTATACAGTGAATAAAAATCCTAAACAGGAAAAACCAGCTGTGAAAATGAATTTAGAACACAGGACACAGTAAAAAGTGACTATTGTTTCACCTCTAATGGATACACACATCCCAATACAGCTCCAACACTGCCTAGGCCCTAGTGGCTCCTGGAACTTATTTGCTAAAAAAGTACCTGAAGATGACCTCTGCTGGTTGCGAAACCTGTCCCAATGGCTCTGGAATGCTCAGAATACCCAAAATCAAAAAAATATTCACATCAAAAGGCCTCTCCTAGCCAAAGTTATGGCTCATTCAATTTTTCTCCAGTTTGCCCCTGAAAATCTCCACTAAAACTGGCTAACTACCAGTTAGCCCAACTAAATCTGGCCTTACCACCAATTTTGGCATTGACTGCTAGTTAAATGGTCAGTTGACCATGACCATCGGTGGGATTTTTGCATGTGACCACATCAGAACGAGGGTTAGGTTTAACACTGTGGGTTTGGAGCCGAAACCGCTGGGTTAACGTTTAACATGTGACTACAAGTTTCAGGACCGTTAACTATTTGGAGTTATCTGTTGGGTTTAGGCTGGTGGTTCTGAGCCCGTGGTTTCATGAATAGGGGGCTAGCCCCATTTACCACCCAACCAGTCCTTTTTTAAACTTCAAATATGTTTTAAGTTCCAATGCATGGCGGGTCGGTCAGGGCTGAGGGCTGGCGGCCACCCGACCCGGGGTCGAATCCCGTGAGCTCCATGATATTTTGCCAAAACAACTTCGTATTCTAGGTGCCATGTGTCAACACCCGATTGGGCCTCTCAAACAACATATTCCCCCAAATATTTTGGGGAATATTCCTTGGAATATTATGTTTTTAAAATATTTTTTTAATTCAAATTTTGCAAGTTATTGGGCATTTTCAAAATGTGATAACTCCTCCATACAGTGTCAGAATTGAGTGTCGTTCACGGCTATAGGGTCATTTTGACGAGGCCTATTGGTCATTTTGGTTTCAACCAATTCTAAGCAATTCAAAATTTGAGCATTTTTTCCACTTAAGACATGAGCACCTAATCACACCTCCCAAATTGGAAGCTTTTGGACCCCAAAAGCCTTCAATTACCTATTAAGAAGGTGACGATATAGCTCCCTCACCCTTTCCACCTCCATCCACTTTTCCTTACTTGATTTTTTGCCTTTAAGACCAACCCAAACATAATCAACATTTCCCTTCCTTGAAGTGCATGTCCTTCTATCAAGGATAGCATCTTCTTTCAGCTCCTCCAAAAATTCTTGCAAGAAATAATCTATGGATGGTAGCTGAATGTCACTTTCATGATTAGCAATTAAATGAGGTTCATACAAACGTAAGTTTTCCACATTCACAACATAATACATTTGCATATATGAACGCAAATCTAGTTGAAAAGCATTATTTCCAACTTGTTTAAGGATATTGAATGGACCATAATGAATAGGCTTCAGCTTTTTACCTTCTCCTTGCATTCTTTCCTTACTAATGTACAGCCATACCTCATCCCCTTCTTGAAACTTATGATCAACTCTATGTTTATCATGTCTCTCCTTGTACTTGCCTTGACTTTTTTCAAGTTGTTCTTGAACTTGCTGATGTATGAGCTGAATTATTTCAATGGACATGCAAGCTTTGTCAATGTCACTATGCCCATCAATGGCGACATCCTTCTCAAGAATGAAATCTAAAGGTGACTTAGGCAAATACCCAAAACATGCATCAAAAGGTGAAGTATTTGTAGAGGAGTGCTTGGCCCGGTTGTAAGCACGCTGAATGTAATGCAAATGCTCATCCCAAAGTTTGGGATGCTTGCTACAATAACCTCTCAAAAGATGCATAATGGTTCTGTTCACTACCTCTATTTGGCCATCTGTTAGCAGATGGAAAGTAGTACTCTTCTTCAACTTGGTGTCCATCATCTTCCATAGATTGGACCAAAAATTCCCAACAAATCTGGAATCTCTGTCACTAACAATAGAAGTAAGCAAGCCATAATGAACCCATACATGTTGAAAATATAAATCAGCAGTGTGTTCAGAAGATATAGTTTTCTTACATGGCATAAGTACACACATCTTTCTGAATTGATAAACTACTACAAAAAGATAATCATGCTGCTTTCTAGAAGGTAGCGACAATGGCGTATACAATCCAAGCTTCCTATTGCTAGGCTTTCTTGTAGCACATAATGAACAACCTCTAATAAACCGTGAAACACTATCTACCATGCGAAGCCAATAACAATACCTTTGTAGTTGTGCCACTATTTTTCTTACCCCGAAATGTCTAGCAATAAGAGAAGAATGAGCTTCTCTTATGACACTTAGTCTCTCTCCATGTGGTATACATAACTTGCCCAAATGAAACAAAAAATTGTTATGCAAATGATAATCATTCTCCTCAACATGGTTTCCTTCACTGAAGTTAGTAGACACATCTTTAAAATCATCATCAGATGAATACTATTCTATGTAACTCTCATGTACAATAGAATCATTCTTAAGTAAAGTAGTAGCACTAATAATAGGCCTTGAAATCATATCAACAACTTTATTGAAAATACCTTTCTTGTACCTTATTACCAAGTGAAACTGTTACAAGAAGCCCATTCATCTGAAATGTCGTGACTGCTGTAATTTACTTTGCGACTGCAAGTACTGTAAAGGCTAATGGTCGGTATGAACAATTGTTTCTTTGCCCATCAAACATTGTTTCCACTTTTTGACGCTTTGTACCAACGCATACAACTCCTTATCATATGTAGGATAATTTACAACAGCACCATTAAATGTCTCATAATGAAATGCAATAGGCTTACCATGATGTAAGAGAACTGCACCCATGGAGTAATCACTAGCATCAACCTAAACCTTGAATGGCTATCTCAAGTTTGGTAATGCAAGAACTTGAGCTGAACTAATCTTCTCTTTCAAAGAATCGAAAGCTTTCTGTTGCTTGCCTCCCCATTGGAAAGCACACTTCACACGTGTCACTGCATGCATAAGATCTGTTATAGAAGAGAAGTTAGAAATGAACTTCCTCCAATATTGAGCTACACCCAAAAAACTTCTTACCTCTGTAATGGATTTGGGAGTAGGCCAATTCACAATAGCCTCTACCTTAGCAGGATCAATTCTCAAAGCACCTCCTCCTACTATGTGTCCCAAATAAACCAAAGAAGTCTTTCCAAATTCACACTTTGATATTTTAAGAAATAAATGATTCTTCTTCAAAATATCAAGTACTTTCTTAACATGCATGATATGATCTTCTCTAGACTTGCTGAAAATTAAGATGTCATATAAGTAGACAATAATGAAATCATCAAGAAAAGGACGTGTGACATCATCCATTACCCGCATGAAATTTGCAGGTGCATTGCACAAAACAAACAACATCACAAGCAACTCAAAGAGTCCTTGTTTGGTTTTAGCAGTTTTCTTCCAAATGTTGCTTTCTTCAATTCTAACTTGATGATAACCACTACGCAAGTCTAACTTAGTGAAATGTTGAGCATCTTTCAGCTGATCTAACAAATCATCTATCCTTGGGAGTGGGTAACGATTCTTTACCATTATTTTGTCCAATGCCCTGAAGTCCACACACATGCGCCAAGTGCCATCTTTCTTTGGAATCAACACTATCGGTGACCCACATGGTGAAGTACTTGGTCTAATGAAACCCTTGTCCAAAAACTCTTTAATTTTCTTATTGATTTCAACATTCTCCATGATAGACATGCGATACATGCCTATGTTTAGAAGAGGACAATATAGATGTAAATGGATTTCATGCTGAATCTCCCTTTTAGGAGGCAAACCTGTTGGTTCCTGAAACATCTCATGATGTGCATCAACTACATCATATAAATCTGATTTAAGCTTGGGATCACAATTTTCAAATGACTCATGATTCACATTAACCTTAGGCTTGACCATAAGCAGTACAAAACTCTTACTTGAATTGACTAGCCTTTTTACTTGTCCTGCATTTACCATCGCTACATTTGTCTTCTTGCGATGTGCTCTGATAATGTACTCCTTGCCATATTTGAATATATGATATTTATTTTCATGGTGGTGGAAGATCACTTTCCTGTCAAATAAGTAAGGACTTCCCAAAACAATACTTGAAATATAAAGCGGTACTACATCAAGTTCAACTGTGTCAATAAAGTGTGAAATATTTGCAAAGCACAATATGCACTTTCTTGAGACTTGTAAGTTTGCATCCTTGCATATCCATCCAAGTGGATAAGGCTTTGGACGTGGAATGGTCTCAAGTTTAAGCTGTTTGACCAACTCTTTTGATATAAGCTTTTCTTGTGACCCACTGTCAAACAGTGTGTCAATTTTTCTATGTTTTGAGACTACCCTCACATGAAACAGTTCAATTCTTTCTTCTTCATTAGGATCTTGTACATGAAAGTTTGAAGTACTAGTGCTTTCTTGAGTTTCAGTTTCCTTTCCCTTCATACCTTTCAAACCCATGGCTGCAATTTTGGTTTCATCACCTAAATCATCACCTAAATCTTGAGGTGTAGTTGTAGTAGCTGCAATTTTCTTCTTTCCCTTGTTTTTCAAAACTAATTTCTTTTTTAGGATAAAGTTTACAACAGTTTTTCTCTTCTTGGCCTTCTTTTGAACAATTTTTACAAATCACTTTCTCACCCTCCTTTTTGACCAATGCATTTTTTTTCTTTTCCCTTAGAGGTTTTATCTTTGTTTTTCCCCTTAAAAGGCTTGTTTCTACCCTCATCAAAAGTGTTTTTCCCTCTAGCCTCTAAATGCGTAGCTTGTACACAAACTTCATCTAGACTAGTAGGATTGAACATAAGGATAGTATGTTTAAGGTAGCTGTGCAAACCACCTATATATTTCAGCAGAGTATCTTGACTTTGTAAGTCTACCCCTAATAAGAGTGCTCTTCTCCTAAACTCTTGGGTGTAGTCTTGAACATTTTGTCCCTTTAGTTGTCTAAAATTTTGCTAGTTCATTATAGCCTTTTGTAAATGAGCAAGAGGATAAAATTGCTTCTTAATTGCGGAAATAAATTCAGCCCATGTTAAAGTAATCTTACCATGTTTCTTAATTTCATCCTTGGTCTTGCCTTCCCACCATACCAATGCTACTCCATCCATTCTTAAAGAGGCTAACTAAATCTTGGTGTCGTCATCATGTAAATTTTGAATCCTTAAATAAACTTCCAACTGTCTTATCCAGTTGTCAAGTTTCTCTGCATTGACTTCACCATTAAACATGGGTAATTCAAATTTAACATCTAGCTTTAAAAATGGACTTTTTCCAGGAGTTTTAGGCTTATGAGGTTGATTTACCGAAGTAGAGGATGACGATGTAGAGGAAGAGGATGATGATGGAGATGGTGGATCGCCATTTCCTCCATGTCCTTTCTTTGAGTTATCATCACCTTTCTTTCCTCTTGAAAATCTCTCTCCTTCTTTCTGATGTTTATACCCCTCTTCAACTAGCCTATCATTCCTTTCCTAGTATAATATTTTGACCATCTCAGTCATGTCCAAAAAAGCTTTTCTGAATACCTATTCTTCTTCTCTTGGATCCATGTCTACAGGAACTTCTCCTTCCTTTTCAGACATACTTGAAGCTTCTTCCAAGGCTATTGAGGGTGAATCAGAAGGTGGAGATAATGGCACCCTGTCCCTCGTTGGTTGAGGATTATCTTGTGCTCTAACCAATTGTCCTTTCCCTCTTTGAAGCTTAAGCCTGGTAAGCATCAAAACTTTCAAACAATCAAAATATCTTCGCACAAAACTAATGCTCAAAATATAAACTAAACCAGATATTGACTGAAGGAGCTTTTATCTACTTCACAATTGTATAACAAAAGAGTTTTGAAGGCTTCCTAGCTTGCTACGGAAACAGTAACTGAGCTTTGATACCAACTTGATCTGAAAATGAAAATACTTGTTTTTGTTGTGCAAGGTATTCATTTCCTTTAAATTATAGGTGCAAACTATTACATATGTCTTGCAAATGAAACAAAGTGTTTTTGGTTAATTTTCTGAGCCTTTAGTGTGAAGGAGGGTTATTTCATTTTCCAGATTAACATATCAGATCTGAAAAACACAGCAAGGAAAGTTCACCACATATAACACAGCAACTGATGAAGCAATTCACCCCTCCTGGGCTACATCTTCTGGGTCCAAGGCTCCCAAATGGGCATGTCCTTGCATTGATTAGATGCTCAAAATGGTTATACAGTGAATAAAAAGCCCAAATAGGAAAAACCAGTTGTGAAAATGAATTCAGAACACTTGAAATAGTAAAAATTGACTATTGTTTCACCTCCAATGGATACACACAACCTAATACAGTTCCAACACTGCCTAGGCCGTAATGGCTCCTTGAACTTCTTCGCTGCAAAAGTACCTGAAGATGACCTCTGTTGGCTATGAAACCTATCCCAATGGCTCTGGAATGCTCAGAATACCCAAAATCAAAAAACAATTCACATCAAAAGGCCTCTCCTAGCCAAAGTTATGGCTCATTCAATTTTTCTCCAGTTTGCCCCTAAAAATCTCCACTAAAACTGGCTAACTGCTAGTTAGCCCAACTAAATCTGGCCTTACTACCAATTTTAGTGCTGACTACTAGTTAAACAATCAGTTGACCATGACTGTCGGTGGGATTTTTGCATGTGACCACGTCAGAACGGTGGTTAGGTTTAACACCGCGGGTTTGGAGCCGAAACCACCGGGTTAACATTTAACATGTGACCACCAGTTTCGGGACCATTAACTGTTTGGAGTTATCTGCTGGGTTTATGCTGGCGGTTCTGAGCCCGTGGTTTCATCAATAGGGGGATAGCCCTTAAGGTCTTGCCCCCTTTACCACCCAACCAGTCCTTGTTTAAACTTCAAATATGTTTTGCGCCCCTGATATGCTAAGTTCCAATGCACACCGAGCCGGTCGGGGCTGTGGGCTGGTGGCCACCCGACCCGGGGTCAAATCCTTTGAGCTCCATAATATTTAGCCCAAAACAACTTCACAGTCTAGGGGACACGTGTCAGCGCCTAATTGGGCCTCTCAAACAACATATTCCCCCGAATATTTTGGGGAATATTCCATGGAATATTCTTTGGAATATTCTATTTTTTTAATTTTTTTTTTTAAATTCAAATTTTGCAAGTTATTGGGCATTTTCAAAATGTGATAACTCCTCCATACAGTGTCAGAATTGAGTGTTGTTCAAGGCTACAGGATCATTTCAACAAGGTCGTTATGGTCGTTTTGGTTTCAACCGATTCTGAGCAATTCAAAATTTGAGCATTTTTTCCACTTAACACATGAGCACTTGATCAACTTCCCAATCATTGTCTTCCTTGAACTCGTTCAATCCATCCTATCCTTAATTTCGTGTTTACTAGGGGAGAATGATGCCAATATGGACAACAAATCCATCTTGGGGTTTATACACCAAATGATGCGACTTGATTTCTTATTTGATATCATGTCCTATCTATCTACAGCCATAAGTTTTCAGCTACACCACTTTCCCATAACGTCCTATTTCTGGTATTATCTACTGTTGTTCTACTTGTTCATGTATACTCACATCGATGAGTTTGAATGCCTGGATCTTAGTGTGATTACTTACAAAAAATAAAGGAATTTTGTGTTTGATTAGGATGCTGGAGTTAGGAAGAGACCAGATGCTGATGGTTACTCTCAGTTCATATCAACTTATATGGCCATTGGATATAAGATCATCCATGGTGTCTCTCCACCTAGAATTCTTCCCCAACAAAAATAGTTTCTTTAGGTTAGAAAAGACACTTGGGTGGGGGACTGGTATATTTTTGAGAATTATACATAAATCGAGGTCTATGGGTGTGAGCTTCCTCCTTACCCCTACCTATGTTCATGTTCATGATAATTTTTTCTTTAGAATTCATTAGGTAGAGCCTGAATGTAGACTAGATCCACTTCATCCCTGCAAAGAAATGACATATGTTTAAATTAGGGAAGCCCATGGGGCCTTTAGTTGTAAATTCAAGGAAGGCCTTCAAGGTAGTTGAGACCTTACTCAAAAAGATAGAGTTCAAACATGGATATATATGGCATTATGATCGTAACGGTGTCATTGCCCGAAGGAGAGAGAAGATAAAAGCCTCAACTCATGAACACGAGTACAAGCTTGAAATCAAATGGAAAGATAATTTTGATTCATGGCTTCTAAATACAAAAATGGAGACCGAGACCCTAGTGACCAAGGAAAAAGTGCCAAAAGGGACTATTGACCAAGATGGAGACACTGAGATGGAGGACGTACATGTAAATAAAAAGGCAAGAAGTCAAGAGTCTGAAGAAGAATATTTTGAGACCAAGCTAGTGGAAACAAGGCCAGACCAACCAAGTTTCCAAGTGACCTTAGAGGATCCATCTCAGGCTGCTACTTTATCATATTCAAAGGTAGTTGTTCTAGGTGCTAAAGAGGGTGCGACTGCTACTAAGTCAAGTTGACCCGCTAGAATGGTCACTGAAGACAGAAACAAGAAGGTGAGGGAGGACATATAACAGAAAATGGTATCCCACTTAATACCCTACCATACCAAATTGTTGGCCACTATGGATTTATAACGAAATCAAATGAAGCTTTCACTACAACACCCAATGACATAGTCTTTGCCTTCAGGCTCCTAGTTCAAAGCTTTGGATGTTCCATTGGATCTAGCAATTGTTCCCTTACCAGATAAAATAAATTTCCACAAATAGGTTGGAGAAATGTTATATAATGAGCTCAACAAGAATGTAATGACTATCAACAAAGTTGGGACGTTGCTAGAGAAGGTTACGAACAGGTTGAAGCAAGAGAGAGTTATCTCCAGGGCTCTTCACATGAAAAACGTGAGTTTCAAGGAGCTAATCATGAAAGTGGGGATGAATCCATAGGATAGGATGGTAGTTGAATCCCTCCTTTAACATTTTCAAAAGGAAATCTAGGAGCTAAGGCACAAAATGAAAATGTCAAGAAGTGAGCAAGTACAATCTCAAGAGCTTGCTCAAGTTGAAGGAGAAAAAGAGATCCTATCCAAGGAGATTATTGAAATGAATAATGAGATAATAATCATCAAGTAGCAAGAAACAGAGTTACAATCAAGAATGGACTCTCATATATGTGAAGTGATTGTGCCCAAGGATCCTCAGAATCCCATTGAACAACTTACTAAGACCCTTACTGAGATAAAAATCTCGGAAGGGGAGATGAAGAAGGTACAAAAGGATTTCGATGTTTCCCATGAAAATATGACTCAGAAAGAAAAGAAATTGGAGGTTTCTATAACAAACCCCAAGATTATTAGTAGGAATATGTAGGCAATAAATCGGGAGGTCACTGAGCTAAAATAAAAACTAAAAGGGAATATGTCTTTGCTGCAAGCCAGGAAATTGGTATGAGATGAGATCATTAATGAGATGAGAAACCACTGGGATCACATAACATTGATGAACGAACATAATATTGTGATCAAGGATTAGGAATGTTTCATTTTATCTTCCAAAGATGACGACAAGAAGAACTCCCAGATTTCCAAGAAATTCATTTGGTTTGTTAATGAAAGGCCAATCAATAAGCTAAGGCCTATTGACATGGTGGATAGAGTTAGTGTCATTATGGAGATATCTAATGTGGTCCAAAAAGAGGAGGCTAGAGTCAAATATGAGGAATGCCTAGAAGTAGTGTGAAAGGATGTGGTTGCCTTCAGTGAGGAGTTTGAAAGGGTTGTCCTAGAAATATTACCCAACTTTTGGTATCTTTCTAGGGGATCTGACCCTTGGGTAGTATAGTTAGAGAATTGTCTAGGCCAAAAGCAAGGTAGGATCGTCCCACGAGAAAATTGCTACCCTTAAAGGGAGGACTATGCTAAATTATCTAAAGAGAGAATTTCAACTATTGGGAATGGTGAAGAATCTATTTCGTCACAAGGTAAACTACACCGGCTTGAACAACCTTAATATCACGTATCAATGATTCTTCATGGCCCCTCGCCCATCCCAAACATTGTGTCAATGATGCAAGCAATTCATCATTCCTCTTTTACTTCAAATCATTGATTCCTTGACACAACCTCCACTACTAGCCTATCATGCTTGAAGACATTTATGATCATGTCCACTATGACATTTTAATTTTCATCTCTTATGTAAATATTTTTTTTCTAGTTAGTCTATTAGTATTTGGTTAGTACAACTATGCCATGGGGCATGCTAAGGTTTTGATATGATTTTTCACTGTGATGAAATCAAGAAGGGATATTTTTTGTAATGGGCTCTCCGTTTGTGGGCCTTATAAGAAAAAAAATTTGTTTCCAAAAGAGCAGCGTTGTGGAATTTTGATAAATGCATGCTTCATGGAAGATTAATACAAAGCTTTTGGCGATTCTAACTGATTTGAGTTTTCAATATGTATTTTTTTCTATGTGTTTCCATATGTGTTCAATATTCTTCTAAAACTACATGCAATAGTAACTGTTGGATTTGATTTCATGAATTTATGGATTCATTTAAATATGGTGTTGATGAATAACACCTGCATTGATATGAAAACTAGATCCTTAAACACGTTCCACGTGTCTTTGCATCTTATCAACATCTCCTCCTATTCCATTTCGTTCTGACTTCTGATGCACTGAATTCTTATAATTTAATCTCAATGTATCGAGTTTCTCCTCTAGTTAGCTCTCCTAGCATACATACTAAAATGACTGATAAGCTAAAAATTCAAATTATGTTAGCCACCGTGAATCTAAGATTGAAACCTATGTGAGTTATAATTTACATTAGATTCCTGCATTTCCTCTCTAATGGAAAGTTATGAATCAATTTTCTTCTAAAGTATATTAAAAATTGAGTGTTTTGTGAATTTTTAGTCAAACATAAAAACAATCACCAAGATGTCCTAGGCACTTGTTGGGCATGGAATCCCCCACGAAGCAGGTTTTGGGGCTCAAAGCCCATGTTTTGACCGAATAATGTTGTAAAGCCCCACAAATTGTGGGTGTGGAAGTATGTTAGAGTCATAGGGTTGTCCGCCCTAGTTTGTAATTTAATGTTGGCCTACCCATGGTCTGCGGACCATGGAATTGTATAAATAGAGTGGGGCTCTAAGTTGTAAAGACATCTAATAGAGAATGGGCATGAAAGGTCTTAGAGATTAAGTTGAAGTGTGAATTGTTTCTTGAGTCATAGAGTAGGAAAAGGCTCTGCAGTTGAGTGTGCAGAGGCCTAGTAGAGTCCGTAGCTGAGTGCGCGAACCCCTGTAGCTGAGTGTGTAGGGTGGAGTCGAGTCTATAATTGAAGAAGAGATTAATAAAGAAAGGTTTTGTTACCAATCCTATGTATTTGTTCTAAGTTATTACATGTTTGATATCATTTATGAATATATTGCTTGTTTACTGCATGCACTTGTATGAATTGTGAATATTGTTAAGTATAATTGAAAGCACGCATATAAGCTAAGTTAATCAACTAATACTAGATTACTAATATCATCCCCCGAGTAGGGTTGCATGATGGCAACACCTCAGGCTACAAGGAACGGGTAAGCGCGCGTACCGACGTGTGCACAGGGTCGAACCGTGGACCACTTGAACTCATCAAACATCTCCAGGGTGCGGAAACCTGGTTCTAACACCCTCCCATACTACTTTGGGGGAGACCTCAGTCCGAGCTCGATGGACTGTTGTTGAAAGGGCCAGTAGTGCTGGGATTTGTTTGGCTAAATCAACTCTGAACCTGGGTCAAGCCCCTACAAGCCAACAAATTGTTCTATTGCCAAGACTAGGATCTGCATAATGGATATCTGATGTTGTGTCACTGGAATCTAACAAAGAAAGAAATTGAAGAGTGGCTGGACAAAAAGATTCATGAGTTCGTGGCGCAGGAAAAAAGGAATCCATGAGTATCCAAGGAACAGTGGTTAGAGCATTACTTATATATGGAAATCCACGAAATTTTCTTTGCATCCTTCCCCTCTGAGTTGTACGAGTGGATCATGAAGCTAGTAGACAGTCAAGGAAGGTGTAGGCTCGACAAACCAATTGTGTGGACTCCAGAGTTGGTGCACAGACTAGAAGCATCGAAAGATAAGATTTCACACACCGTGGACCATTGGCTTGATTGAATTATAAGAGGGTTTATCACCGAGTTCATGGTAGATACTTCAATCAACTACATCGAGGCGGAATGATGCTTCCTCAAAGGATCGCGAGGTAAGTACATTAAATCTTTGAACACTTGGATTAAAATGTTATTGTGTGAAAAGTGGGTTATGTGAATAAATTGATGTTTGAGGCTACACGGAGTGGGAGGATCTATAGAAACGAAGGTAGCACAAAGATAGAGAATAGGCCCTTGATTTCGCCTCGACGAGAAAGCGAGGAAGAGCTTGCAAAAGTTTCACCAAAAAGTGCGATCAGTCTGATAAGCCAGTGAATTCCGCACATACCACCTCCACCTACACCACCACTGGTTTCACCATCTTCACCCCATCTCCACCCACACCACCTCCACCACCACCACAGTTCAATATGGCGAGTGCAATAAAATTGTCGCTATTCAAAGGAGTAGGGAATGAAGATCTGGACCAATTTTGGTTTGTAGTAAAAGTTGTATGGGAAGCACAAGGAGTTGTGGACGACAATATAAATAAGGCAACGCTGGTAAGCTTGTTGTAGGATAACACACTAACATGGTACATTAAGCATTCTAATGACCATCCAAACGCGAGGATCACAGATATCTAGGCTGCACTTAACAAGGAATTTAGCAGGCCAAAATCGGAGACATAGTTGATTATCGGGTTTAAGAAAATCGTGATGCTTCCAGGCAAGACCCTGTGGGAGCTGGATCAGAGACTGAAGAGTATGATTCGCGAAGCCAACATGACCTTGATAGATGGAGAACACCGTGCATGGTTTGTAGCGTCACTAACGTCACATCTAAGGACCGCACTATCACAATAGAAATTATATGCCCAGGCTGAAGCTTTGGAGATTGCAATGAGATTGCATAAGACCCCAATACAAGATCTTGGCCTGGGAGTCCAATAAATCCATGCGTAATTGAAAAATTTATGTCTAGAAATGTAGAGTTTGAAACAGGATAGGACAACTCACCCAGAGGCGTGCGAGGAGGTATGGTGCATAAAGTACAAGGGATAGAGACATGACAAGGACCATTGTCCAGTCTTTGCAAACTACCTGGCGGGAGGAGGGTCGATGCAATTAAGACCAAAGGCACAAGCAGGACTAAGCGCAGCGCCTGCATTATGGTGCACAATTTGTCACATAGGAGGAAAACATGCTACGGATAATTGTCATCTATTACAGAAGTATACATAGACGTCTCAGCAATTGTTTTGTAATTTCTGCAGGTTGGTAGGCCATGATGAGCGCACCTGCAGAAGTTATGAACTGATGATGGATCGAACTCCTGCCTACAAAGTTCAGACCGGAACACAAGCCCTCGATCAAAATATAGGGATGGTGAGTGCTGGATTTCAAGGGCACGAATGAGGTTGAGGTGGAATCGGACCAGGAAGTGGTCGTAGATAGCTGATTTTTTACAATTGTAGAGGGCTAGGGCATTATGCCTGTGATTGTACAAATCCGATGACAACATCATGTGTATATTGTACCCAGTTTGATCATGAGATGGAGGACTGCCCCATAATGATAGCGAGGTTGCATGATAAAGGAATACTCCAGCCTCCCCTGACTGAAAACCTACAAATGATGAGGTCTAAGCTGCGCGAAGAGGACCTGAACGTAAACATCATGCTTCGAAGCGGTATCACAATAGGAGATGACAAGGGCAAGCAATTTGAAGAAAGTGCGTGGGTTAGCAAGGCTCGCACAAAGGAACCTGAATTTGATTTGGAGCGTGCAAAAGAGACATTCATGGAAGCTAATAAGAGCTTCACGGAGGCCTCCACTTCAGGTAGTAAGCGTCAACTAGAACCAGAGATAGATCCTTTAATGCTCACTACCGGCTGTGAAGGGACTGTAGGAACTCATCACTAGGTGCGCTGGGTCAGGAGAACTGCGCGTAGTCCGGAAGCTCAGGAAGCACACAACGTGAACAAGAAGGGAGATGAGATTGACTGCGCAAATTAGGGAATATGAAATGGATCAAGTGATTCTGGATTTAGGATCAAACATGAACGTATTTCAAAAGCAAACATGGGAATGCATGGGTAGGCTTGTGTTGCAATGGTCCCCTATTCAATTACAAATGGCAAACTAGCATAAGATCCTATCAATGGGAAGATTGCAAGGAATAATGATAGACATCGAAGGTGCGAGTGTGCTCGCAGATTTCGAAGTGATAGAGATTGTCGACGACAGCAATCCCTATCTCATGCTACTGGGAATAGATTGGGCCACTGATATGAATGAAGTGATAAACCTTAAGAAGCAAAAAATGTTTTTTAAGAAAAAGTCACTGCACGTAGTGGTACCTTTGGACCCTGCAGAAGGATCGTGCTACATGGAGCCAGTGCGCGATGACGATCTAGACTGTATCTATAAAATCACCACATGGGAGCAAGACTGGGTAAATCCTATAACGGATGGCAAGATTTTGTGGGAGCACGAAATCTCTTGCACATCAGATTTAGATGTGGAAATAGAACGATGGCAGAACGGTTTACACGAGGTAACCACGCTCAATTGCAATATGATGGTAAGATCACTGCGTTGCATTACAACAGAGGTAAGGGATCTGCCTAGGTATGATGGGTTGGCATTGGTGGATGAATTCTTGAACAAATTTGAAAAAGAAGTGCCAGAACAGTAGCATTTTGACGCTTTGAAATGGGCACTGCGCACTACACTGGCAAGATGGTGGGGTACGCATCAAAGAAGTTTTGAGAACTGGCGTGAATGCAGAACTGTGATCCTTATATGATTTGGAAAGCCTCAACTGTGGATGGAAGCCGGGTATGATGGATGAAACAGCTTGCATGCCCACCTCTCCAGATGGGTATAGGCATATGGAACACAACCTACATGAATGCACACCGTCCTCACAATAGAAAATAGGAGCAACAAGCAGGAGCGGGCACAAAGAGGGCGCAAATGATGAAGTATGATACAACCAAGCGCGTAGAAATTATACATGGGGAAGCCTTTGACAAGGTGCGCGAAGTCATGAACACGGTCCATCATGTGAGATGCATTGATTGGGACCTATGCATACCAGTGGTTCTATGGGCTTATAGGACCATGTGCAAAACCCTGACCACGCAAGAACTTCCGAAGCTGAAGTATGAAGCAGGGGTCGTGATCCCTATGGAACATGTGAAGCCCAGTCCGTGAATAGCAGCACCCATAGATACAATAGTCTGTGAATCCTAGAATGAAGGAATCACACAGCCATGAGAAACAAAACACATAAGACTTGAGGAAGAAATCTGACAAGGAAACCTTAGACTTCGCGAACTTGAAAAAGACTGGGTATGGCTAAGAGAGAAAAGCACTTTGATGGATGCGGAGGTCAAGAAGCTGGAAAATGAAATAAAGGAAGAATTTCTCGTCGAAAAACTAAGGATGGTAAGGCAAGGTGCGTACGATCATACTGACAAGTGGGGGAACTATCGCCGTGAACTGGTTAGTCTGCTACATTGGCTTAGACCACGTATCGCGAAATGTAATGACTAGGGTAGCGCTTTGCAAATAGTAGAGTGCACGATTCTGGCCACAACAATGGAAGGAATGGATTCTCCGTGAACCATGATGGAGGATGGGATGGAGCCCCACATGGGTGGTGCAACCACCTGACTAATTGGAGGAAGAACAGTCTTAGCGCTCCAGGCAGTTGAAAGGGAGCACGGGACTATAAATTATTCTGCTCGAGAGTTGTGCGATATTAGGGATGCACGCAGAAGTAGAGCATCACAGGGTCTGCAACCACACATGGAGGGTTGCGCTGCCATGTGGGTTGGTTGGAAAGTTACTGCTGAAGTCACTATTCACGATAGGATGCTCAACTTGAGGCCAAATGGAGTGGGTGACGAGCAGTTAAGACACGATTTATGGGCAAGATTTGGGAAAATCTGCTACCAAGAAAGCATTAATGGCCTGAAATTGGGGGGAATGGTCGAATTCAAATTCAAAGGGTGCTATAAAACATAAAGGGATAGCCAGTGAACAATTCTTGGTCATTTGAGAATTTAGCACTTGAGAAAAACACTAAGCATTAACACGAGCGATAATTGAGCCCCTAAGTTTGCAAGTGACAGAATATAGCCTAACTACGATGAAAACCACTAAGGTGGTTTGGAGATTGAAGAGGTAACTACTAGCGAGGCCACACAGACCCCAATGGTGGAGGATGTTCCAGAAGGCACTGGGGTTGTGACAGAAATCCCCAAATCACCACGCACGCCAAGGCCCAAGAAAGATAAATAAGCAGTCACCCTCGTACGCATGTCCCCAAGGAACCCACTACGTAACAAGCTATTAATGGTAGAAACAGGGAAAGCTATAACGATTGACACAGATGATGAAGAAGAAGATTTGCAGGCCTTGATCATCATGGCAGAAGAAGACAAAGATATAGAGGAGGATATTCAACCTGTATGCTCTGCAACAAAACTTCTCGCATATGACCCTCCATGGAAAGGGAAAACTAAAGTGTCGAAGGACCTGGACGAAACCAAGAGTTCACTCCAGACCCCGCTCCTCCTAGATGAAATTGTGTATGAGGGCACGCACCTAGGCCACGTGCCAACCATGAAGTTTGAAGACTGGGACCTCACTAACCGCGAGAAGTTCCTGCACCTAGAGACTGGGAACCTAATGAAGTAGAACACTAAGGGGGTGGTGATAATGTTAGAGCCTTGGAAATGGCTATGTGGTGTGGAAAAGGCCAAGTTGTTGCACTTACTATGGATACCACATTTCCACTACACACCCATCACCATTTTCATCATCAAGCAGTTGCTCTGTCTAGTGCATGATCGGTATATATGGCTGGAGGACCCTATCCCCATCACAGTAGACCTCATTCACCACATTTCTCGTCTCCCTTGCAAAGGAAAGGACCCCACAACCATCACCAAAGGAAAGGGTAGTGATTTGGCCCTTACAAAAGCCATGAAGACAAAATACAATCTGGAGAAGAAGAAGAGGGGCTACGCCATCTCCAACATCAAGGACAAAGGGGTACAAGTAGCAACCCAGCTCCTGGCTGGAAAAGTTATGAGGAAGTGTCACATTGATGAGGTACCAGCACTGGTGGTCACACTGGCCGAGCAGTGCGCGAAGGGGGTCCAATTCAACTGGTATGAATTCCTTTGCGAGGAATTTTTGAAGAACTGTCCCGAAGCCCAAGAGCAGGGTAAAACCTTTTGCTATGTGTGGTTGTTGTTATCCATAATGATCATAGTATGGGAACTACTAGAAGACAATCAATTCCCCAATATTGACAGAGACTTACTGGAGGCCCAAAGTATGCTTCACTCTGGGCCACAAAGGATGCAAAACAGATTTGCAACACCAAAATTTTTTGGGTGCTCATGGAGATGAGCATCCGGATGTGGATCAATCAGAGGCCACGCCTATCATCTACGGTGTACAATAGTCTACATAGTTTTGCAGAGTTCAAAGCTGACATGCATAATGTATACATCAGGGTGCGCAAGGATACAACGAAGTAGTGGATGAAGCTCCCATTTATAGCCACTGACGACGCCATATACATTGTCTTCGAGACATGGCCTTCAGAATGGCGTGCCCCAGACCTGGAAGAACTTGAGAATGTGGCAATGCAGAAGAAGAAGGACAATGCCAAGCTTCGAGTCACACAATTGGCCAAAAAAAGGTGGCAGGAAACAGCGGCAGTTAAGGAAAAGGCAGTGTGGGAAGCGACATAGAAATTTGCAGAGCAGAAAAAGGTTGTAGAAGTAGCTGCAACAGAACAGGAAGTAGAGGAAGCAATAGTGAAGGCAGATGAGGACCAAGCAATGTCCTCACAGGGGCAGGAGACAGAAGAAACAAAAACAACAGAAGGGAGCATGGACCGAGGGGTCGCGTCCACACAGTTAAAGCGCCCACGCATTGTAGAGAGAGCAAGACCAAGAAAGAATGTCAAGGCAACAAAGTTGGCCATTGACCTGATCACCTTAACCGAAGGTGATCTCCATGACATCGGTGAGACGATTCACGATGTCACCATTGAAGCACTTCAAGATTTTATGCAGGAGCACCAGACTGTGTTGGGGGCCCTCAGGGCACAGTTGCAGGAGTTATAGGTGTGTCCCCCTCAGGTGGGTACCCTTTCTACCCACCTCGTAGTAGGATCCTTGGTAGTAGAGTAGATGTTGCACGCATGGATGGAAAACACGTTAGTGTTGCCAGAAGGGGCCCTAGTTGCAACGAATGTGACCGGTAGATTTTTGGTTAACATGTTGAAAGACCTTGGCCTTAATTTGGCTGCTCTTCTGTGAGAGACACTGTATTTGCTATAGGATGGGATAATGACAGAGCTGCAGGCCAGAAAGAGCCGCACAATCCATGTTCTTAGCGAACATAAGATAAACATGGAACAACTCACCTTGCAGTGTGACAAATTGGTGTCGCAAAATCAACACTTGGAGCAGATGGTAGATGATGCTTGCCGATGCGTCTTAGAGCTGGCCATCCCAACTGATCTACCAGTAGAGGTGCGGATCCATAGATTGGAAACCAGAGACCACAAGGCCAGGGAAGAAATGATAAAGGTTCAGCTAGAGTTGAATCTTTAGATCTCCAAACTGCAGTTGAAGGTGCAACCTTCCACTCCACTGGAAGTCAGAGAACAGCGCGCTAGCGCTATTGCAGCAGGGTTGGAAGAAATTGGGGTGCAGTGTGAGACTGTACTCGCATGTTGGAACAAGCACTTGAGGTCCTAATGACTTTGCAGGAGGACCCCAACATCCAACGCCTGGAGACATAGGCGCGAGAACTCCAACAGCAATGTGACAGTGTCTGAAGAACTGTGTAAATAGTAGTCCTCACTCAGTAGCTTGCAAGGATGCAACAAGCTAATGCATTGAAGGAGTAGGTGGACGTGGCGCGACATAAGGAAGAAATTCTTAAAGCACGCATTTAGCCATGGATTGACGAGGCCTTCACAATCACGATGAATATCGAAGGAAATCTCACGCACATAGAGACAATGCACGCGCAGATGCTGGGAAGCATGCTGGACACAGAGGTCTCAGAAGAACAGATGCAATAGGTTTAGCAAGTAGCAGCTCAGTGTGCTGTAGACATCAGTACGGTTCAAGAATAGTTGGAGGGACTCCTTGCTAAGATTTCCACGCTAACAGAGTGACTCGAGGGTGAGTCACGATGTTTGTGTTGGGGGCCTGTTGGGCATGGAATCCCCCCCGAAGCATGTTTTGGTGCTCAAAGCCCATTTTTTGACCGAATAATGTTGTAAAGCCCCACAAATTGTGGGCGTAGAAGTATGTTAGAGTCATAGGGTTGTCCGCCCTGGTTTGTAATGTAATGTTGGCCTACCCATGGTCCACAGACCATGGAATTGTATAAATAGAGCAAGGCTCTAAGTTGTAAAGACATCTAATAAAGAATGGGCATGAAAGGTCTTAGAGATTAAGTCGAAGTGCGAAATGTTTCTTGAGTCGTAGAGTAGGAAAAAGCTCTGTAGCTGAGTGTGCAGAGGTCTAGTAGAGTCTGCAGCTGAGTGCGCAAGGTGGAGTTGAGTTTGTAATCGGAGAAGAGATTAATAAAGAAAGGTTTTGTTACCAATTTTGTGTATCTGTTCTGATTTATTACATGTTTGATATCATTTGCGAATATATTGTTTCTTTACTATGCACACTTGTATGAATTGTGAATATTGTTAAGTATAACTGAAAGAACAAAAATAAGCTAAGTTAATCAACTAATATCGGATTACTAGTAAGGACTTGGGTAATAACACTGTTCGGCCCCCGAGTAGGGCTGCGTGAAGGAACTCCTCAGGATATGAGGAACAAGTAAGCGCGCGTAGTGATGTTCACACAGGGTCAAACCACAGACCACTTGGACTCATCAGACATCTCCAGGGTGCGGAAACCTGGTTCTAGCACCCTCCCATACTACTTTGGGTGAGAGCTCAGTTTGCACTCCATGGATTGTTGCCGAAAGGGCCAATATTACCGGGATTTGTTTGGCTAAATCAACTCTGAATTTGGGTCAAGCCCCTACAAGCTAACAACACTAGTCTCTCATCAACCTAGGGGTTGTCTCTAGGAACAAAAACATCTTCTGGTGCCATTGTCTAGGACTGAAACCTTTGGTAAGGTGAGAAAAAGGGGTGTGGGTTGAATATCTCTCACCTTGGTGACTCCACTTTCTAAATCTCAGTTTGATCACTCTAGATTTCAAAAGGCCCCATACTCACTCAGATACCTCACAACAAAGAACTCCCCCTGTGACTGACCCTGAAAGAATAATATATAGTAGGATCTGGAAGGAAATAACCCCAACCAATCCTATTCCTGTCACCTCCTTTCTTGAAGCATCCTCATCCAACTCTCATAAAGCTATAATAAATTGTCTTGATTTTCCCTCCAGAGTGTTGGAAAATCCTCTAGAAAGTGGTTTACTATTAAACACATCCCTCTCAAGAGTCAAAGATGAAGAATCCTTCATGAAAATGTATTCTTTCTCATTTAATCCCTTCCCTGAAACAGAAGAGGTCAAAGAAATCCTTGAGAATAGTCCCACACAAAGTGTGAACAACCTCCCAAATTAGATCCAGTCAATTATTTCTCAAATAGCCCCACTGTGAGGACCTATAACAAACTTATTACCACCTCCTTTGCTCCATATGGTTGTCCCAGGCTTCCTCTTAAACAAGTATTCTCCATTGGACTTGCCTCAATCCTTGAGTGTGTGCTGCAATACTATCTCAAGATCTTGCTAAGATTCACAAGAGAAAATGACATTTCTGCACAAAGGCATATAGAATATTTATGTTCCTTTGCATAAAAACTAAATGTTGAACACCTAGACATAGTGTTGAGGATTTTTTTCCAATATCTAGATGGGGAGGCTAGGAAATGGTTCAAATCTCTACCAGATTCTTCAATTACGATTTGGGAAGAGATGGGAAATTATTTCATGCAAAAATGGGGGGAGAATAGAGATCACGGGTACATCCTCACTGAATTCAATTCCATGAAGAAGAAACACAATGAAGATGTTCCAAAATTCATAAAAAGGTTTAATAAATTGTATAATAGTCTTCTTGCTGAAATCAAGCCTCCACAAGCAAATACCAAAGTAGTTTTTGTTGGGGATTTTCAACTAGAGTTTGGTTTCACACTTAGGGAGAGGAAGTCTCATACTTTAGACCAGATTCAAATATATGCTTTAGAGGTTGAAGAAAAATTTACCTCTATCATGAAGTCGAGAAGAAAAATTGATCACGAAGAAAGGAGGATAGGAAAAGAGGAAGCCGATTCCTCAAGCCAAGGGAAGGAAACCCAAGAGCAGAAAATTGAGGAAATGAATAAATTGATAAGAAACTTGTCTAATAAGCTCAATAAGTTGGAGCGAGAAAATAAGAATCCTCCCTAAAAAAACCCACAAGCCCCTAATCAAGGGTTCAATCCTCAGTATAGGATGCCTCCCTTGAAAATTTGCAGAGGAAGATAAAGGAGCAACAAAGCCACATTCAACCCCCATTGTACCTAGAGGATGATCCAGAAGAACAAGTGCAAGAAACCAATGAGGTTCAAGAAAATCTATTCTCTTCTTTTTTAGATGAGGAATACGAAGTTGAAGTACATGAGGAAGGAGGGGATGATTTAGATGCACCACTAGATGATGGTGAGATTGATGATTAATGTAGGAATTTTTCTGACTTCATGCAAGCACAACTACACAAGAAATATGATCTCAGGTCTTCTAGAAAGAGATCTAGAATGCAAGACCAAAATGAAGACCCCTCTCCCCAAAATTCTCCTAAATCAATAGAAAATGGAAAGAAGCCTTTAGACTCAGTCTTACCCAAAAGGAAGGAGTCCTTAGATCCAATCTCTCATAAGTATGAAGCTTCTAAAGTAGAAAAATCACCCTCACCACCCAAACCAGTCTGTGATAAGGAAAAATAGCTCACTAAGGTTGTCATAGCTAAGAAGAGTCTTGCCATCTTTAATCTCCAAAAATAACTAGAGAAGGTCAAAATATATGTCTTGCTGACTAAATTGTTAAAACAACCCACTTATAAAGCTCAGGTTTCTCAGTTCATGTGTCCATCCACCACAGTAACCCTACACAATAGTTTGAATCTCGAAGAAGAAAGGCCTATGGTTGTATTTGGACCCCACGTTGAAGAACAAGACCCTTCCACTACCCCTTTTTATGTTACCTTGGTAGTACATGACCTTTTGCTACATAACTGCATGCTAGACTCAGGTGCTTCTCATAACCCAATGCCCTTATTTTTCATGAAGCAATTGGGGCTGAAAATAACTAGACCATACAAATACCTATATTTCTTTGATTCTAAAAGGGTAAAGTGTCTAGGTATGATTAAAGATTTGGTAGTGAATTTGGCTCAAATTCCTGTAAAAAGTATAATAATGTATATTATAGTGGCTGAAATCCCTATAAAGTTTGGTATGCTCTTATCTAGGTCATGGCGGTCATAGATTGGAGGGTCCATTAAATTGGATTTGACTTATGCTACCATCTCGGTATTTTGTGGAGATGAAAGGCAACTATATAGAGAATCAAGGTTTGTTAAGACAATTACAAGAGCTGACTATTTGAATAATGCCTCTGTGTATGGTAAGGAAAGAGAGTTCTCTTGCTTGCTGTTAGAGGAAGATGATCTGATCCCAGAAGGGATATAGTTGCAGCCTTCTGTCCAACTAGGCCAACATTTACTCAACTATGATAAGGTGTGGAAGTTATAATTTGATGGGGCTTATTCCAAGGAAGGAAATGGGGCAAGTGTGTTTTTGATATTGCCAGAAGGATGTTTGATACCTCCCTCTTTTAAATTGCAATTTGAGGGCACCAATAACGTTTCTGAGTAAGAAGATTTACTCTTGGGCCTCCAAGCTACAAAAAAATGAACATTGAGTGCTTGGTTGTGTTTGGAGATTCAGACCTGGTAGTGAAACAAATTAGAAATTAGTGCCAAACCAAGAATCTCAGATTGAAGGCTTACCATAATGAGGTCTGGGATCTGATCAATAATTTTTTCTTACTTCAACATTCAATTATTTCCCAGAGAAAGAAATCGAATGGTTGACTCCTTGGCCATAGCTTCCAATAATTTTAAACCACCTCAAAATACTCTTCTTAGGTATGAGGTTGAATTCAAATATAGGCCATGAGTACCTGATAATGTCAGACATTGACATGTGTTTGAAGATGAGGGGCATATTAAACCCTTCATGGAAGTTATTGGGGAATTCTCAAATTCAGTAATTGACCAAGGGGACAAGAAGATGATAAATGAGTAGCAAGCAAGTTGGGAGGAAACCATTGTGGGGAAAAATATTTTATAGTTAAAGGGTAACACTATTCCCTGGGGTTTGGTTCCCCTAGAAATATTGTTTAACTCAAATGATGTAGCTACCAAACCAACCGAACCAGAAATTGAATAACAGGTGGAGGATTGTAACATCGGTTCAAAAAGGGAGCCCCAGATAGTCAAGTTGGCAAAAGGAATTTCCGACAAGTACAAGAAAAGGTATTTGAACCTTTGTAGAGATTATATGGATATTTTTTCTTGGTCATATGAGGATTTAAAAATGTTTGATACTAATATTATTCAGCATAAGGTTCCTTTGAAGAATGGGATGAAACCATACAAGAATAAACTTAGAGAGATCAATACTATTCTATTCCCATCCATTGAGAAGGAGGTAAGGAAATTAATCCAGGCCCCCAAAATAATTGTACCTATGAGATATTTAGATTGTGTGGTGAATATGGCTCCTGTTAGGAAAAAGAATGGAGAGATAAGGTTGTGTGTGGACTTCAAGAATCTCAACAAAGCCTCATTAAAAGATAATTACCCATTGCCTAAAATGGATTACACCTTACAAAAGGTAGTGGTATCAAATCAAATGTCTATGATGGATGGTTTTTTAATATACAATCAGGTGGTAGTGCATCCTGAAGATCAAAAGAAAACTGCATTCACCACACCCTGGGGGACCTTCATGTATGCCAGAATGCCATTTGGTCTCATAAATGTAGGAGCCACTTTTCAAAGAGAAATGGATATAGCATTTGTGGGAGAGCAGGACAAGTTTGTAGTAATTTACCTAGATGAAATTACTGTCTTCTAAAAAATAGATGAGGAGCACATTAAACACTTACGACTCACTTTTGAGAAATGTAGAAAGTATGGCTTGTCCTTGAATCCTAAAAAATATTAGTTTTCTCTAAGTGAAGGAAATCTATTAGGGCACATAGTACTAACAGAGGGGGGAACATTGATTACAATAGGGTGGAATCCTTAAACAACATTCATCTACCAAGGAATAAGAAATAGGTTCAATTTTTTCTGTTAGAATTAACTTCTTGAGGAGATTCATACCCAACTATGTCGAGATAGTAAAAGAGATCACAAAAATGCTGAAGAAGGAAAATAAAATGGAATTCAGAGTCTCAGGAATTCTTTTCCAGGTTTAAAAGGGAGTTTGCAGAAGCTCCTTGTTGGTTACCCTAGATTATTCAAAACCATTTTACATATTTTATTTTGCTTCTCCTCATACAATGAATTATGTTGTATTATAGAAGAATAATGGAGGACATGAGAAACCAATAGCCTTATTTAGTCAAGTGATGAGGGAATATGAGCTAAAGTATAAAATCCTAGAGAAGCATACCTATGCCTTAGTCAAAGTGCTAAAGGATTTCAGAATCTATGTTTTACAATCCAACATAATTTCTTATGTTCCTACAACAACTGTGAAACACATTTCAGTACAAGGAGATAGTGAGGGAAAATTAGGCAAATTGATTGCTAAAATCCAGGAGTACGACATGGATATCGAGCCCACTAAGCTCATAAAAGTGTAGGGGCTAGATAAAATTCTATCAAAAACAATTTGACGAGCATTGGACATAAAATTATTGACTGAAAGAGATGGAGAAGACAAAAACATGGGGCAACAACAGGAGATCGAAACAACAGTTCAAAAAATCTAGATGAAGTATATTGTGTCCAGATGGTATAAGGACATCATACACTATATTATTTTTCTAAGGTGCCTAGTGAACTTTGATAAAGTGAAGTATAGGTCTTTGAGACTATAGGCCCAAAAATTTATAATATCAAATGGCCAATTATAATGGAAAGAGCCTGTTGGGATTCTACTTTTATATTTGGTTGAAGAGGAAATTCATAAGGTGATGAATGAATTCCATGATTTCATTTGTGGAGGACATTATAGTTGGAGGGCTGTGACACAAAATCCTCAAAGCAATTTTTTACTATCCAAAACTGTTTGGAGAGGTTCATGCTTATATTCATGCCTGTGAGAAGTGTCAAATGTTTCCAAAGAAACAAAAACTAGCACCCTTTCCTCTAATTCTTGTTTTTGTTGAAGGTACCTTCAAGAAATGGGGGTTAGACTCCATTGCAGAAATACAGCCACCCTCCAGTGACCAACACAAATGAAAATACTTACAGCTACTAACTAATTCACTAAGTGGGTGGAAGAAATCACGGTGTAACACCCCTGGTGAAAAGTTAATGTAATAAAAGTTAATAAAGGAAAAATAAGACCATGGGTAAGGGACATGTATTCCAAGCTGAATCTTGGGCAAAGATATCCTAGTGGGCATCACTGGATGCGTGTTTTGGCTGAGGAAAAATCGCAAAGTCTAAGGAAAGGGAATTAAAAGGAAAAAAGGCATTTTTGGAACATTTATTTATGAAAATAAAGGAAAATAGGAGAAAAGGAAGGTAAAAGGTCATGGGTTGCATGTGAGGAGGAAATCGAAGGAAAATAATGGAAAATGAATAATTTAGAGGCCTCATTTATAAAAAGGCTTTTGAGGATCAGTTCATGGCTTTTGTCAAGTTCAATTTTGGAGCTCTCTCATTATTCTCTCCCTCTCACTCTCTTTTTCTCTTAGATTTTTCTTGGAGCACTCTAATTTGGATCAAGGAAAAGGAAAAGCAAGCAAAGAAAGGGAAAAAAAAGAAAGGAACAAGGAAAGAAAAGCATGATCAAGAAACTTTAGCAGGAATACTTACATGTAACCTTTTGCATGTGTGATTTCCTAGCTGGTTTTGACATGCATGGCTTTGCATGTCGGTGTATGGTTCTCTTGCTGTCAGTGGCATGGTTTTTCTAGGTTATGATAGTGGACTTCAGCCTAGGCTAACCTTTTTTTGATGCCATGGTATGTTGGGATGTATATTTTGGTTTTTTTGCTTTGGAATTGTCGAATCAATTTCAGAATCCAGGGCAGAGGTGGTCTCAAGGTTCATTCCCAAAGGCCTAGGAATCCCTTGACTAGTTTTGGTGGGATACACGATAAATCCTGAGGGAGCAGTCTTAGTTTTGGGCCTAGTGACACAATTTTGACTTATGGTAAAGCCTAAGAGACAAGGAGATGGAAAATTCCTCAAGGATAGAGATGGATTCTGGATGGAATTCCAAGTTCTATTCGGTTGTGATCAGAGCACCAATTTTGGTGTGATCATGGTTTGATGAGGGTGGAGGTGGTTTAACCCCTATATTCCCTTGGTTCTTCTTGGATTGGTTGTTCTATGAGATCCCGCATTCATGCTTGGAATATGGTATGGGGGTGACTGGCTGAAAGAGATATTTGGTTCAGCCATGTCTATGGTTGGGTGGTATGTGGAAGTCCCGAACCTAGTTGGATTTGCCTATGATTAATAAAATCTAAGTTATCTTACTTCTGCATTGATTTATATTTGGATTTAATGGCTATCATATCTCTGATATTTAGATGGTTTTATGCTGGTTATAAGCATGGTTAAAAGACAGGTTCATGTCATGGTTATTTCATGTATTTACTTGTAACTATTAAATGGATGGATGCAATACCTAATTGTTGATGTAGTAGTTTAATGGAGAAGGAGGTGATCCTTATAGTTATGTTTCATAAGTCATTTCAGTCATTTATGCTCTGTATTGTATCCTAGACCTGTAGGTTGCATTGATGCTAAGTGTTTGATAGAATGTCAGTCCCGGTTGGGGAGGCTCAGGCCTAGTCCTAAGGGTGATTTTTGATTGATTAGAATTGTTATTATGTTTTTAATGAATTCTGGAAGTTACAACAAGTTCTAGGAAGAGGCCAGGATTATGGGCTAGAAAGATGGCTTAGATTCCAGGGTAGCTGGCACATAACTATAAATTTTGGTCCACAGTCATTGGCAAGCAGGCCTGTGAGAGTGACTTTGTGTTTATGGCCACTCCCTTGCACATAGCATGAAAGAGAATATGGCATAAGAGCTGAAAAATAGTAGTAGGACCCCAGGGACAGGCTATCTGAGTAGCTGACTTGTCTCCTGAGGGTTTTGTTGAGGATGTTGGATGATTGTATGTGATGTCCTGTCGATTCCATTTCCTTAAGGTGACATAGGAGGTCAAATCTGATAATAATAACATCTATCCTCATGTTTACCCCAGTTGGCATGGCTACTTTGGGTAGAGCTAGGAGGGGATGTTATAGAGTGGTATCAGAGCATGGTTATGCTCTCTTTGGGTCATATCTTTTGCTATAGATATGGGTGAATGTGTTGTTCATGCATGCATGTTAGTTGCATGTGTGGCTCTTACACTTGCATTCCATGTGCTTATTGCACTACATCATATTGATCATGGTAGCATTAAGGTTATCATGAGAAACTTGATGTCGATTTTATGGAATGCATCGTCATGGGTATATCACTAGTTATATGATTATATGCAGCTTGATTACATCCTTGTACATTAGGTTGCATTATTTGTTATTTGATGCAGCCTTGTAGGTTGATTACAAGGATTGATCGCTTATTCTTGACTACATGTGGTTATGCATATGTGTAGTTGATTAGAAATTGCTTATGTAAGTGGATAGTTGCATGAGGCAATGTGTATAATGGAGCAATGGTAGTTTTCATGCATGATGTCATAACATGCATTGTTGATATGAACTTGCATTGATGATTGGACCCTAGTTAGTATGATGGTTATATATTGATGCACTTATTAATATATGTCTATACGTTATTATGCTTATGCTATAAATTTATTATACTGATTTGATGATCTTGCAGACAAGGTATCCTCCCCGAGTATGCTAAGCTATGTTGATTTATGGTGATTTGGTTTAGTTGACATAGTATTCCTTATAGGAAAGAGATCAGATGGCTAGCAAGGTGGTACACTACATGGAATATCCCTTTGCATCAGATGGGAAACATGGTGTGGGGAATTCTTCTAACTTGGCAGACACATTGAGAAGCCTGAAGGAAGAAATCAGGAGTTGCAAAGTGGACACTGACAAAATCATGCAGGCACAAGAGAAACAAGTAGAGGTGAATGCGATATTACTTCAGAGTTTTTCAGATTTGCAGTGATAGGGACCTCTTCAGATCAGCCATGGACATGAGAATATAACTAATGGGGAATATTGAAGCAGGTCTCATAGTAGACATAGGTTAGATAGATCTGACCATCAATTGTATGCTAAGCTTAGCAAGTGTAGCTTCTTTTAGACTAAGGTACACTACTTGGGACATGTTGCTCCAAGGAAGACATAGCAGTATATCTAAAGAAGATAAGGGCCATCATGGAGTGAGAAAATCCTAAGAATGTATATGAGGTGAGATCATTCATGGGATTGGCAAGTTATTACAGGAGGTTCATCAGGAACTTCTAACACATTGCATATCTTATCACATCATTACAGCAGAAAGGTAAGAAGTTTGAATGGACAATGGAATGTGAAGATAGTTTTGAGAAACTTAAGAAGTTGTTGACACATGCATTAGTGATAAAGATTGCAGACCCAGAAAAGAATTTTGTAGTGTGTACAATGCTTTCAAGAGGGGACTTGGTGGATTTATCTTGCAAGAAGGACAAGTAGTGTGCTATGAGTCACGAAAACTGAATGAGCACAAGCAAAACTATCCAATGCATGATCTTGAGCTAGCATCGATTATACATGCATTGAATATGTGGAGACATTATCTTTTGGGAAATAGGTTTAAATTGATGAGTTATCACAGTGGGTTGAAGTATTTGTTTTACCAGCCGAATCTAAATTCCACGAAAGCTAGATGGTTGGCTACCCTTAGTGAGTTTGACTTCGAGATCAGATACATCAAAGGGAAGGAGAACCGGGTTGTAGATGAATTTAATAGGAAGGTACAAGTAAATCATATAGCAACTATAAGCTCCTATGAGATAGAGTTATAGGATCAAATATTACAGTCAAGACAACGGGATGAAAAATACATGGAGATCATGCATAGGTTACAATAGAGTATAGACATAGGTACAAATTTAGGTGCAGGTATTGGTGTAGGTACAGGTACATGGGATCAGGATGCACACTATCAAATCATGATAGATGGCTTGGTGAGGTTTCGAGATAGGATCTATGTGCCAAATGGCAGTGAGCTCAAGAAGCTTATCTTGAGGGAGTTTCATGTGAAACCGTATTCGGGTCATCGGCTGAGTTCATGGCTAGATGTTTAGATTGTCAAAAGGTAAAGGCAGAAGGCAAACATCCAGGTGGTCTACTACAACCTATTGCGATTCCAAAATGGAAATGGGAGGTCATTTCCATGGATTTCATCATAGTTCTTTTGAGGATAGTGAGGCAACATGATTCTATTATAGTCTTGGTTGACAGGTTGAGCAAGGTAGCTCACTTCATTCTGGTGAAGACTACGTATTCAGTCAGTCAGATAGCATAGGTTTTAACTAGAGAGATAGTGATACTGCATCGTGTTCCAAAGAATATTGTGTTGGACAGGGACGTAAATTTCACTTCCAAGTTTTGGTAGGAGCTATTTGCAGGCTTGGGTATATAGTTGGCCTTCAATACAACTTATCATCCACAGATAGATGATCAGATAGATATGGTCAATAGGATCTTGGAAGATATGCTGAGGATGTACGTGATGCACTAGCAGAGGAAATGGGAGCAATATCTTCCATTGGTGGAGTTTTCATACAATAATGGTTATGAGGAGTCATTGAGGATGAGTCCTTTTGAGGCATTGTATGGACGGAGTTGTAACACTCCCATCAGTTAGAGTGATCTAGTAAGCAAGGTACTTATTAGACCAGATATGTTGGTGGACATGGAGAAGGAAATGTAGGTTATAAAGAAGAATCTAAAGGAAACACATGATAAAAAAAAGAGCTATAAAAATCAACACATGGTGTTCAAAGAGTTTTAGGTTGGGGAGCATGTGTATTTGCGCATCAAGCCCAAGAAAATCTCTTAGAGGATTGGTTCATATGCCAAGTTAGCACCACGGTATTGCGGGTCTTTTGAGATCCTTGAGAGGATTGGACTAGTGTAATATCGACTTTCATTGCCTCCAACAGTGAAATTCCATGATGTTTTCCATATTTATTTCTTAAGAAATATATAAAGGATGTTGACCATGTTTTTTGATTAGTTGGTATTGCGAGTGGATCAAGAAGGAGAGTTCTATCTAGAGCCTCAGTGCCTATTGTAGCACAAACATCTCATGCTCAGGAACAAAGAAATAGAGCAAGTTAAAGTGTAGTGGAAGCACTTTGGGCCTGAAGAAGCTACATGAGAGATGGCAGATCAGATGCGGGCCCTATATCCTTCATTGTTTACCGGCTGAGGCAAAGCTGTTTTGGTTTGATGTTGGTTTATGTTTGGCATATGTTTTACTGATGTTTTGATATTTTTATATATGTATATGGATGTAAATACTGCCATGAGCTAAGTTATAAAGCTCCAATAAGCGATATGGTTATTATCTTGTCATGTTGTCATGATGTTTTTTTTTTAGCATGTTATTCATTGTAAATACTACAACGAGCTAAGTTATAAATCTCCATAGGAAATATGTTTTATTTTCAGAGGTTTTTTTTGAGGTCTTGGTGTGGTTTAACATAGAGGATGGTGTTCCCCAAGGGGGAGGGTTCTGTAACAACCCTGGTGAAAAGTTAATGTAATAAAAGTTAATAAAGGAAAAATAAGACCACGGGTAAGGGACAGGTATTCCATGATGAACATTGGGAAAATATATCCTAGTGGGCATCACTGGATGTGTATTTTTGGCTAAGGAAATTGGAAAAGGCATTAAAAGGAAAAAATGCATTTTTGGCACATTTATTTCTGAAAATAAAGGAAAATAAGAGAAAAGTAAGGTGAAAGGTCACATGTTGCATGTGAGGAGGGAATTGAAGGAAAATAATGGAAAATGAATAAATTAGAGGCCGCATGCATAAAAAGGTTTATGAGGATCAGTTCATGTCTTTTTTTAGTTCAACTTTGGAGCTCTCTCATTATTCTCTCTCTGTCACTCTCTTGGTCACCTAAGAGTTTTCTTTGAGCACTCTAGTTTGCATCAAGGAAAGGAAAAGCAAGCAAGAAAAGGAAAGGAAAAACAAGCAAGGATCAAGGAAAGGAAAGCAGGATCAAGTAGCTTCAGTAGGAATAATTATAGGTAACCTTTTTCATGTGTGATTTCATAGCTAGTTTGGACATGCATGGCTTTTCATTTTAGTGTATGGTTCTCTTGCTGTCGGTGGCATGGTTTTTCCAGGTTATGACAGTGGATTTTAGCCTAGCCTAGCCTTTTTCCAAATGCCATGGTATGTTGGGATGTTTATTATGGTTTTTGAGCTTTGGTTTGCTGAATGGATTTCAAAACCCAGGGCGGAGGTGGTCTCAAGTTCCATTCCCAAAGGTCTAGGAACCCCTTGACCGGTTTTGGCGGGATACATGGTAAAGCCTGAGGGATACGTATTGGTCTAGGGCCTAGTGATCCAGTTTGGATTGCGGTAAAGCTTAAGAGACAGGGAGATGAAAAATCACTGAAGGATAGTGATGGATTTTGGATGGCATTCCAAGTCCTGTTCAGTTGTGATTGGAGCATCGTTTTTGGTGTGATCACAGTTTGATGAGGGTGGAGGTGGTTTAACCTCTGGATTCCATTGGTTGTTCTATGTGATCCCACATTCATGCCTGGAATATGGCACGGGGGTGACTGGATGAAAGAGAGATTTGGTTCAGCCATTTCTATGGTCAAGTGGTACATGGAAGTCCCAAAACTGGTCGGATTTGCCTATGATTAGTAAAAGCTAGGTTCTCTTAATTTTTCACTGATTTAAATGTGGATTTAATTGCTGCCATATATATGATATTTATATGGTTTTATGTTGGTTATAAGCATGGTTGAATGACTCGTTTATGTCATGGTTAATTCATATATTTACATGTAACTGTTAAATGGATGGATGTAAGACCTAATTGATGATGTACTAGTTCAATGGAGAAGGAGGTGATCCTTATGGCTATGTTTCATAAGCTTTTTCAGTTATTTATGCTCTATCTTGTATCTTAGACATGTAGGTTGCATTGATGCAAAGTGTTTGATAGAATGTCAGTATCGGTTGGGGATTCTCATGCCTAGTCCTGAGGGTGATTTGGGATTGATCAACATTATAATTATGTTTTTAATGAATTCTGGAAGTTACAACAAGTTTTGGGCATAGGCTAGGATTTTGGGCTAGAAAAGTTGCTTAAATCCAAGGGTCGCTGACACAAAATTGGTAATTCGGGTCCACAGTCGCTGGCAAGTAGGCCTGTGAGAGTGAATTTGGGTTTTTAGTTGCTCCCTTTCCTATAACATGAGATCGAATATGGTATAAGAGCTGTAGAATAGTAGTGGGACCTAGGGACAGGGTGTCTGAGTGGCTGACTTGTCTCCTGAGGGTTCTGTTGATGATGTTGGATGACTATATATGATGTTCTACCGATTCCACTTTCTTAAGGTGACATAGGAGGTCAAATTTGATTGTAGTATTATCTCTCCTCATGTTTACCTCGGTTAGCATGGTTACTTTGGGTAGAACTTGGAGGGTGTGTTACAGGGATGCCAAATACATGGAGATTGTTCACAGGTTACAACAGAGTATAGGTACAAGTATAGGTGAAGGTGCAGGTATAGGTACAAGGGATCAGAATGCAGACAATTGTCTCACAAAAATGGCTTGGTGAGGTTTCGATACAAGATCTATATGCCAAATTGCAATGAGCTCAAGAATCTTATCTTGAGGGAGTTTCATGTGAGATCGTATTCAGGTGATTCAGGATATCAGAAGACATTGACGATGACAAAGAAGTTTTACTATTGGATGAATATGAAGAAGGAAGTGGCTAATTCAATGGCTAGATTTTGAGACTGTAAGTAGGTAAAGGTGGAATGCAAGCATCCAGGTGGTTTACTACAGCCTATTGTGATTCCAAAATGAAAATGGGAGGTCATTTCCATGGATTTCATCACAGGTCTTCCGAGGACAATGAGGCAACATGATTCTATTATGGTCGTCGTTGACAGGTTGAGAAAGGTAGCTCACTTCATTCTGGGGAAGACTACATATTCACCCAGTGAGGTAGCACAGGTGTTCATCAGAGAGATAGTGAGACTTCATGGTGTTCCAAAGAAGATTGTGTCGGACAAGGGTTCCAAGTTTTGGAAGGAGCTATTTGCAAGCTTGGGTACAAAGTTAGCCTTCAATACAACTTATCATCTGCAAATAGATGGTCAGACAGAGAGGGTGAACATGATATTAGAATATATGTTCATGATATACATGATGCACCAACAGAGGAAATGGGAGGAGTATCTTCCATTGGTTGAGTTCGCAAACAACAATGGTTATTAGGAGTCCTTGAAGATGATTCCTTTCGAGGCATTATATGGATGGGGTTGTAACAGTCCCATTGGCTAGATGATCCAATGAACATGGTACTTATTGGACCGGAAATGTTAATGGACTTGGAGCAAGAAATGTAGGTTATAAAGAAGAATCTAAAGGCAACACATGATATACAGAAGATTTATACAGATCAACAAAGGGTGTTCAAAAAGTTTCAGGTTGGGGAGCATGTGTATTTGTGCATAAATCCCAAGAAAATCTCTTTGAGGATTGGTTCATGTGCCAAGTTGGCACCACACTATTGCAGGCCTGTAGAGCCTCATGAACGTTTCATTTTGACACTCTCCCTTACCAATTTTTCCTCTCTTTGACCATCATCATCAACTCAAAAGGCATCAATCTACAATTTTTTTGGCATGGTAAGGTATTTAATTGTCTTACCTTTCATATTTAATAATGTTCCTTATTATTGAATTAATGTTTGTATTCATTACTGAATTCATGCAATTTTGAAGCTAATCTATGTTTATGTAGCAAACTCCAAGGTTCACCAGGATCCGAGGTGCTAACTAAGAATAAAAAGATATGGACAGGTGGAGATTGATCCCTTCAATGATTCCCTCCTATCCATCTGAACCAGATCATCAAAGGATTGTTCAATTGCATGGTCAAAGGGTGAAATTCAACGTGTTGCTGAATAGGCGAGCAAGAGTATGAAAATCTTATGCTTCACGATTTTCTTTTCCAAATAGAAAACCATAAGACAATGATATTTTGATACTTGTTAGAAGCTAAGTTTAGAAGTTTGTTAGCTAATGGTAGGCGTAAAATCCTCGAACAATTATTTGACACGAGCTTTTATAAATACCGTGCAACAAAAATGGACGAAAGTTAATTTATATATGTGAAAATATTATTTTAAACTCTGTTTTTACCTTTTAACAAAGAATGAAGTTTTGATGCATAGCTGACTATTCAATTAAAGTTCTGTGACCACCCATTTTTGGAGGACCCCTACAAACAATGAAGGTTCAACATTTTCATATCTTTTCTTCATCATTTGTTGCAGTTACATTCATGTTTTAGGATCATTTTGTAGTGTTGATTTCAATTAGATAGCGATAACAATATTTCACTAATCATTCTTTTCAAGTTGATTTATAATGATGCTAATTGTAGTGCAATTGCTTTTCATAGATTTCGCTATAGTTTTATTGCAAAGTATTTCATTTCAAAACAAGATTGATTTCTTTATAGTATTTCATTAGCATTAGTGATTTCTTTACAATATTTAATTTCGGAGCATGAGTGATTTATTAACATTATTTCATTTCAGAGCATGAGAGATTTCTTTACAGTTTTCATTTCAAAGCATGAGTGATTGATAATGAGAAAATGTATAGTTTTTATTTTAACTATAATTCAAATTCATTTTGGTTTTTATGCAAAAGGTTGCTAGAACATTAGATGAATAATTATGCTTTTAGAGATTAAATTTGTGTTGAAATAGATTGTTAAGTTCTCTTACTTTTAATGAGATAGTATGAGTTTTCTTTATTTTCATTTTGCAAGTGTGAAGAACATTTTTGATTTCATTAGAAAGGAGTGAAGAAATTTTAGGAAATTTTGAATGTGTTAAATTAATTTTCTTTAAAGAGTAAGATAGGAATGAAATACATCCTTAGAAGTAATTTTCAATAACCCAATCATGCACATTAATATTCTGATTTAATAAAAATAACTTCTAACACATATAGTGCACTTGCACTTCACAAGTTTACCAACTACGGTTGATAATTTATGTAACAATTTAAGACAATTAAATCGACAAACATTTTGGTGTCGTTTTCAAGGAAGTGTAAATAGAAGTCTTTTTATTTTTCATTTTGATAAAAAAAAAACATGATATGCATAGGGAAAAAGATTCTAGAGGCAAATTTGTAGGTAGAGGTAAGAGTTTAATGCCAACAACATCACTCACCCCACCATAACCTCATATTGCCACACCACCCACACAAACTCGAATTCCATCCATAGTAGGCAAACACAAACTACATGAGGTATTAAGATCTGAAATCCAATGTAGAGATTCACCAACTTCATCAACAAAAGCCATAATAGAAGAATAATGTCCCATATATCCAACAACAAGAGTAATTTTCTTATCTTGAACTGGAGAACAACTTCTATCTCAAGAGCTGGAAGTTCCTGCTCAAGAAGAGGAAGAAGAAACCTATTATAACAAGCCATTGATAGAAGAACCAAAGGAACTAGATGAAGCTGAAAACCCAATTTTGGAATAAGAACCCTATATTAGTTCTTAATAATCTACAATGGTTAGAGAAGGGGAAGGAGAGGTACATAATGTGAATGGTGAACAACCTAGGATTGGGGGAGAAAGAGGAGGAAATAGGGGAGGTGGTAGAGGTGGAGGAAGAGGAAGAGGGAGAGGTGAAGATATAAATCCATAACCCTTTGGATTTCCTATCCTCGATGAAGATACAATTGTGAAAATGAAAAATATCTCACCCTCTATCCTTCCAAAATTTCATGGAATAAGGAGTGAATATCTTGAAACATTTCTGTTTGAATTTGAAGTCTTGTGTAGATCATATGATTATCTGCATGGTGCTCAAAAGTTGAAATTATTCCTTGCAACCCTTAAAGATGCAACATTAAAATGATTTATGGGTTTAGGAATAAATTCCATAAGAACATGGGAACAAATAAAAATTACATTCTTAGAGAAATATAAGGACTACTGTATGCCCCATAATATTAAGGATGAAGTCTTTAAAATGGCATAGAAAGAAGATGAAAATCTTGAAGACTTCGTTGAAAGATTTGCTTATAATGTTAAAAGGGAAAAAATGAATAATCTAGATGAGGAAACTTTGAAAGCTCTCTTATTGAAATCCATTAGAGATGAGTGGATTGATCTTCTCAATATAATGGGTAAGGGAGGAATTTCTCATTTGTCACTTGGAGAAATTTGTGAGTTATGCATCCACATTTCAAGAGGCAAAGAAAGAATTGGGGAAAATCCAAGAGATCCTCTTTTATCAAGGATTAATAAATCTGCAACCAGGATAGTAAGTAGAGAAGAATTAGGTAATTTGTTTGATATTTTTAAAATAGATATTTTAGGGAGTCTTAGTGAAAAAATTGACACCCTTAAATTAAAAAATAAGAAAAAAGCTGAAAATGTTGCATTGTCCATTTTTTCCCTAAGTGTAGAAAGAAACATGTCTCAAGAGAATGTCCTCTTGATTTAAATAGTGTAGAAACTTGTGTTATATGTGCGAAAAATCATGATACAAAAGAATTTCCCTCAATACCATGTCCTAAAGCTATCTATCAAGAATAAGGAGTACCAAATCATGTAAACCCTCTTTGTTTTATTGCTAAAAGGCCATGGAAAAATCCACAACCAAATACAACTCAAGGTTTTAACACTCAACCATTTTCACAATCATCACAAAGTAATTGGACTATCCCAATTCCTTGGAAATATTGGCCACAACCTTGGTCACAAGGATGGAAAAATCCTTATGGAAAATACCCTCAATATACTCAATATCCATAATTTCAACAATCATATCCTACTTTTCCTCCACAATATTATCCTCGCTCATTCAACAAACTCAACCCCACAATTTCAATCCACAACTTTCATTACCATTTCCTCAAAGACCAAACCAATTGCTTTCCCAAACACTTCCAAATCCAAATAATAATTAAAATTCACAATCTGTTTACAATAAGGAAGGACAAAATTTCCAAACTTACATGATAACTCCATTGGATCTAAACAATGTTCAACTTAGATCTGGTAGAATATTAGAGAAAAAATCCCCATCAATTTTTATTCAGGAAAGTGGAAAAGAAAATATCTTTGAAGAAGAGAAGTCTCTTAATGAAAAATAAAAAACTAAAAAACAAGTTACTCCAACACATTCAAATAATCCAACTCCTATTATGGAACAACCTTCAATATCTGTTTCAAAACCACCTTTTCCTGAGAGATTAAAAATTGATAAAGGGGTAGAAAAATATATTTTATTGCCTAATTATGACATGTCAGATGAACTAAAGAATGTTTGCATAAAAATTCCTTTTTCTACAATCCATTAAGGAAATACCAATTTTTGCAAAGAAAATTAGAGAGTTGAGCATAAAGAAACCAAGAAGGAAAATAAAAGAAGTCAAAAGAATCCAACTAGTTGGGAAAATTGCAGATATCAGGATGGGTAAAGCAACAATTAAAAAATATATTGATCTAGGAAGTCCCATTGTGAAGACACACATAAATGGTGTAGAGATCCCAAATACATTGGTTGATCTAGGAGTAGCTATAAACATCATGAGTAAACAAACTATGAACCAACTAAAACTTCTTAATCTTCAATATACACCTACATTGTTACAATTAGCAAACAGATCTGTAATCAAACCTGATGGTGTATTAGAAGATATATATGTATCCTTATATTCTTGGGAATATCCTATTGATTTCATGATTTTAACACCTAAGAATAACTTAGGAGGAAATCCATTTATTTTAGGAAGACCATGGTTAGCTACAGCTGATGCTTTCATAAGTTGTAGATCTAGTGACATGTTTATCTCTGATGGAAATTCAACAAAGAAATTCAAACTGTATCCACCTGCAAGAAAAATAATAGAAGTTGAAAATGAATAATGGTTAGATGATGACATTGATATAAGACCAATATTTTCTACTTCACATATAGATGAGGAAGATAAAATTTTGAATTTAATGGAAAATAACGAGTCTTCATCATATTGTGAATCTAGTCAGAGTTTTCAAGAACAATGCAATATTGAATATTTATCAGCTTGTCAACTATCCTTCCATTCTATGGAAAAAATTGGCAATTACACAATTGAAATCTTTTCGGGAAAAAGTTTGAATATCAATCATCATTTGGAAGAATTTCAAAAGAAATAACTAATAAAGATGTTACAAGAACATTCCTCTACTTATGGATGGGAGTATATTGACATGAAGGGAATTTATCCTAGTACATGTATACATCATATTTACAATGAAGAAAATGCCAGACCAATTCGACAACCTCAAAGAAGAATGCATCCAAATTTAAGGGAAATTGTTAAAGAGGAACTAAAAAAACTGTTGAATGTAAATTTCATCTATCCAATATCAGAAAGTCAGTGGGTTTCACCCTTAGTAATTGTTCCTAAGAAGAATAGAAAATGGAGAGTATGCATTGACTATAGCGAATTGAATAAAGCCACTTTAAAAGTTCATTTTCCACTTCCTTTTATAGATCAAGTTTTCGATACATTGGTAGGAAAGAAATATTTTTCATTCTTGGATGGTTTTAGTGGGTATAATTAAATCCAAGTAACCCTAGAAGACCAAGATAAAACTACCTTTACCTGCCCATGGGGAACTTATGCTTACCAAGTACTTCCTTTTGGATTATGTAATGCACCTGCAACATTCCAAAGAACAATATTAGGATTTTTTTCTGATCTAATTCATGATTGTGTGGAAGTATATATGGACGATTTTACATTTTATGGAAATTGTTTTGAAGAAGCTCTTAAAATTTTGGAAAAAGTTCTTATTAGATGTAAAGTGGAAATTCTCTCATTAAGCCATGAAAAATATTTTATGATGTTTACTAAGGGAATTGTTTTAGGACACTGTATTTCAGGAAATGGAATTATAGTGGACACATCTAAAGTAGAATTTAATTCTAAATTATAAATTCCAACTTGTCAACAAGATGTTAGAAGTTTTCTTGGTTTCACTAGTTACTATAGAAGATTCATAGAAAACTTTACAAAAATTGCATCCCCACTTTTCAAACTACTCACAAAACACTATGAATTCAGTTAGAATTCTAATTTCCAAAAGGCCTTTAAAACATTAAAGGAGAAAATCTCTGAAGCACCCATTCTTAGAGGACCAAAATGGAATCTACCTTTTCACATTTCAACTGATGCTTTAGACATAACTTTAGGAGTTGTACTAGGAAAAAATGATTTAACTCCTTATGCCATTTATTACACCAGTAAAATTTGACTCCTGTGGAGTTAAATTACACTGTAACAGAAGAGGATGTTTTAGTTATTGTCCATGCTATCCCTAAATTCAAACATTACATTACTGGCTATGAAAATTTTGTACATACAGATCATTCTACAATTAGGTACTTAATGAATAAACCTGTCACTAATGGTAGAATTACAAGATACTTGTTGTTGTTACTGTTAGCCTCCTATTGCAACAGGTGTTCATCTTTCATGATTGACAGTTGAAAGTGCCAAATATGTCATACTTTGCATGCTGCAATGCTCCATATTTCCAAAAGAGGCCAAAGAAAAGGCCATGAAAGTGTGCCAGTCTAAATGCCACTGTTGTATTCCAATTTTGATGAGTTATTCCTTGTTGAAGAATTTTCTGCTAAGGGAAGGCCAAACAGCTTAATCTTGGGTTCCCTAGGTTTCAATTTCTTGTTCTAGAATGTAGAGAATGAAAATCTGTCAAAACAGTTTAATCTTGGTAGATTTGTAGGTAGGTAGAGAAACAAAGGAGCCTAACTACTTAATCTGGGCCCTTGGAAGAAACAAGTGTAGATTTAGATAGGAGGACAACAAAAAGAAAAAGAGGATAATCAGGGTCTGCAAGTCCAAGTGCACCCATGCAAAAAGAAGAAAAAATGCTAGGTAAGTAGGTTGGGTAAGTAGTTTTGTGGTTGCATAATCAAGCTAGGTGAGCCATTTCATGTTTTTTAATGCCATAACTATTCAGATCACAAATGCAAGGCATTTCCCCTTCGGAGGAGCTCAAGCGAGGCATGTCTAACTCCCCCTTCTTCTCATTCCCCAAAATCACTCACTAACATCCCCTTGAGGACCTTGGGATTTGCCCAACCAGTCCTGTTATTACTTCATTTTTAAAAAAAAAATACCAAGTCAAGTTTTGGCTTTCTCAAATGAAAAGAAGCCACATTTCTTGTGTAAAATCATTCCCCTTACATTTCCATTTCACAAACTCATATTAACTCCTAACTCTACTATCTAGCTCCCTAGATCATCTCCTTCTCCCCTATTACACAAAAAACTATATAAAAAACCCCAAAAATATTACATATCCCGCCCTATAGCACTATAGATATGTACATACAGTTCTGGGATATAATAGTCCACCTGGGACTGTTATGAACCCATCCGTGTCATAACTCTGGGATTGGTCTAAACCTCTGGTTAGGCCAATAACCTATATCCACCCCTTTACCCTTAAGAACCTTATAATTCTACCTCCGCAGTCATTTCCCCAATGTCTAATGTTTAATAGTTTGGTTAAACATTAAATTAACTGCAGAACCCACATTTTCTAAAGTTTTGAACCCCCGCGGCATAATATTATTTTTATATTCGCGCAGGCCCCACTCCAAAGTTTCACGCCACCCCAATCAACCCGCCAGCCGTCCGATGCCTAGTGTATCAGATCCAACGGTGAGCGGGTGTTCTCATATGCCGATCCGCCGAAGGTTAACGTCTGGGGGATGGGCGGTTTCCCCGTCATACCCCCGCCACGTGTCAGCCTCCCGGTGTGTTTGGAGGCCCCTCCCCTAATACCGCCTATGCTGAAAGGTGGTGCGAGGAAAACCGGATACCACCTTCCGCCCTCCTACATCAGCACCACGTCATCATGACGTCATCATCTTGCGTTGGCCTCCTGCCACTGTGTCCTTGCCACATCATCACCCTTGTCGTATCGGAACGTCACCTGGCCGTACTGCTAACGTCACCCTGCTACATCGCCGTCGTACTGTGACCCATGCTGACGTCATCATCAAAAAGGGCGCGAAGCACGAATCTGCAGCAACGGATGCCCGGAATGAAAAACCGAGGTAGTTTTTGATGCGCGATTAGCACTTATCATGCATCGCTAAGGGAAATAGGCCAAAATGGAAGCCCTCTCATGGCACGGCTACTAGCAGGGCCCGAAATTCGCAAATTCACAGGAATTTCTTCACATATGTTCGGAAAAGGGGCAAAGACAGTTCTAAAGGCAAACAGAGGGCCGAGCAGCAGCCATTAAATGTCGATGGGATGGTTTAAAGCAGTCAGAAGACAACAAGGAGCCCAGGTTCAGTGAAAGTGTATCAGAGGAAGCGGCGAAGATTATCGGTTAGTATTTTTGGTGGAAATCCGTATTTCCAAAGCAGGCAGACATTGAAGGCCCCCAAGTAAAGTCAAAGAAAGTGGTGAAGTTATTTCAAAACTCTCAAATCATAGTTAATGCACCTCAAAACTACTCAAGAGCAGGGGATCAAAACCCAAAGCACAGTTATGACTAAATGATCAGCACAGAGCCATAAAGACAACACATTAACTCTTTTGATACAACTGCCCCCAGCGCAGCTCGAAGATATTTTCTTGCATTTATTTCAGGCATATTTTTAGGTTAAAGACACCTATTACATCAAATCTATCTCAGATCTGATTCTTGTAGATATTTTTCTTACAAAACCACCCTAATTTACTGTTTAAAGGGTTGGTTGGTTGATTTGCTCCACGAGAGACTCGCTCTGTATACTTGATGTTTTCACTAATCAGAGACTGCTGAAAAGCTTGGAGGATGGACTGTCTGCTGTGTTATTAATGTTTTAAAGAATGAATATGGAATTATTGTGCTGCAACATGACTCAATAAGTGATTTCTACCTCTGTTTTCCATTGATATATGCTCATATCATACATATGTCGCCATCTAAATAGCAGATAAAAAGATTAGCTTAGAAATTGCTTGATTTCACTCTATGCTCAATTTCTACTGTTTCTTTATGTTTTCCTCTAAATTGGTAATGAATATGAATTCCCTTTGGCTCATATTTCTCCTAATTCACCCATGTTTGATAGTTATCTAGGGATTCTTTACTACTCCTAGATAGAGCTCATTCACCTTCCATCTGTTAAGCTGAAAGAGAGATTCTTAATTGCCTCTCATTCCTTAGCCTTCAATCCATCTCCATTTAGCTTCGAAGTTGTTTCATGTGTATCTATCTTGCTCCATATTCCTCTTGTGACCAAGAAAATGCACCAGCAGTCCTACTCCATGACTCCACGCCCAATGGTTTGAACTTATCATACTATGCATTTCCTCTCTACTTGAAAGTTTCATCCTTCCCACCAAAACTCAAACAAAACCCCTTGAAATCAATAACTAGTCTAAAGTCATCATCAACAAAGCTAAATTATAAAGAGAGAGCCCTCTCTGGTTGCAGGTGGGCTAGAACCTGCAGTCCAAAGATTGGTTTGTGGTTACCTTGGTCGTATTCCCATGGGAGTCAAAGGGAACAACCTGAATGATAACATAATGGCGACTCCAATGGGGACCCAATGAATTTTCTAATTGTCGTATATTCCTTAAAACTACAGATGAAGCCTGTATGTTAGCTAGGGAGCCTTTGAAATTGTTCTTACTTTGCATTTACAGGAGTAAATAAAAGCTACTTCAGTCAATCTTCATGCTAGTTTTAAGTTATAGATAGCTATTCCAAAATTTGATCAGTTCCTTGCTAATTCTAAAAACATTCACAGAAAATACCAAAACAAGTTCAGAATTTGGCTCCCAAAAGGAACTCACGTTATACAAGGTCAAATCAAGACCCAAACCCCCCAGCTGCTTTTGAAAATCCGAATTTAATCCCAAGGAACCTCAGGAAGCTAGAGCGAAGAGAAGATTTTGTTGATTCTAGCCCTAAAACAGTTCAACCAAGCTATGTTCCAACCCTTGTCAAAGTTTTATTTTGTTCAACCCCTACTTCCCCTTGCTCATCATCCACCTCTCAAAGCACTCCTTCCACACCTCCATTCACTGCACATACTACCATTACCACCACTGTTGTTACAGATGTTCCGGCTATTCCTGTTGTTCCACTTATCCCTGTAAACATGGCCAATAGATATGCACCCCTGCAATTACCTGCAAATCCTGGGGCTATGCCTCAAGATTATCAAACTAAAATCACATATTTTGAGGGAACTGGTTCTTGCACAGCCCTTTAGCATACCAAGAAGATGCAAGACTATTTTGAGAACTACGAGATAGATGATGATAGCATGAGAATGAAGATTTTTGTCCAAAGTCTGACAGGTGATGTCAGGACTTGGTTTAGAGCACTCACATCCAATTCCATAGCAGACCCAGAAGCCTTATACCAGTCATTTATCAACATATGGGAGAAAAAGAAAGACCCCTTGCATATATTATCTGAATATGACACCATCAAAAGAGGCCCTCAAGAGTCTGTTTTGGACTATTGTGCAAGATTCAATAATGTTTATAATGCAATACCACAGAACTTAAGACCTCCACCTGATCTTGCTTTGTATAAATTCCCTGATGGTTTTGATACTGACATGGCTTATCAATTAAGGGAAAGAGCCCCTCAAACCCTTGCAGACATGCAAAATGTTGCTGTTAGCATAGAGGCAAATCTAATTGCCAAAAGAAACAGAGCTAGAACTTAGAGAAGAACCCTTAGCCTTAGACCAAAAGCTGGATGCTATTATCACTGGCATGCACAGGCTGGGAGATAGAGTGGAAAGCGTTGAGACCAAATCATCATGGGAAGGACAACAACCTAATACCATAAGGAACCCAAATTTTTGGAAAACTCAGAACACAAATGCTAGTAGGACTAGCCCAGACCATGATGTAAGGCCTCCTTTTCATGAAAATTATGCTGAAGCATCTACATCTAGTGAGCCCACAAAGAACACTCACATGAACTTGATGGATTTGAAGGCTGAGCAACAAATTTTCCTAACCCAAGCAGACCAAGATGAGCATGACTTTAATCAATTTCAAACTAAGTCTGGTGAGTCTTTTGACTTTAAACAGGGTTATGATTCAGCTGTTTATGAGGTCCACAAATAGTATAAGCTGAGGACAAGAACCATAGATGTGCCCGAAAAGGTTAAACCAAGTGATACCAAACAACCTAAGAAGATCAAAGAAAAGGCTGCCCTCATAGAAACTACTGATAAAACAATTCCAAATCCAAAGGATGTCACCATAGAGGATGTCACAGACATGCAGCCCTCTAATGATCACCCTCTGCCACCTTCTTCCTCAAAAGAAGATTTGAACAGCTATCCTAAAAAACTTTCCAAATCATAAATAGTTCAAGAAATCAATGAAGAACAAGAAAAAACCGCTGAAAGTGCAATTGAAAAGGGAAAATCTGCCAGTCACAATACTAAATCACAGTCACAAAAACCTTTTGATTTAGAGGGAGAAATAGGTAAACTGAAGATATCCATCCCTTTATCTGAACTTGCCAAACGTGATATCTATAGGCAGCAAATCAAAAGATCGCTGCAAATGCAAGAAAATAGGGATGATGTGAATGTATTAGATGATCAACCTGAGCTCCTTTTCGGTCCTGAAGTCAATGGTAAAACAGGACATGGAGCTATGTTACCATTCTATGTCAGTTTGCACATTCATGATAAAGTATTGCATAATGCTATGTTTGATTCAGGTGTGTTGTGGGGAAAAGTATCCGACTCGGATGACCCTATCCCTACTCTAAAGGTGACAGTCTTTAGCAACAACTGAAAGTAAAGCTTTGATATTTTCCTTTATGAAAGTACAGAGAGAAGGAAGAAAAGATTAACCAACCTGGTGTCTTTCGCTTAGTCGATCCTTATCCTCTCTCTTTGTCTCTTGTTCCCAGCTCCTTGCTCTCTTTGCCGGTCCAGCTACACACAGATCCTGCACAGAACAAGAGAGGAAACTACAAGATACATGTACTCATAACTGATGCATGGATTAGAGTGAATCAAATATACAAGTAAATACAATACATCAATGCAATACAAGTATATAGGAGAACATGCAAAACTTTATTGATAGAAGTAACAGGGTTCTGAGAAGGTTACAACCATTGATGGCTCCAATCCAGCAGCACCTCCCCAGCAGCAAGAACTCTCCTCTTCACCTCTAGTAAAACAATCACCCAATAGCTCTAACTGTAAACCAACAGCACCTCCTTGCTTTACACAAAATTCCAGCCTCCTTAGACCTCATAGAAGAGCTCTATATATAGGAGAGAAGAAGAAAGGATGAGTCAGCTTGAGGCTGGCATAGAGCTAACTAGTGTCCTCTCCTTCTTTAGTTAAACTTCAGTCCTTGAGTCCACTTGGAGATCCTTGCTTACACATGGTGATCAAGTACCTCTTACTCATCACAGGGCGAATCTCATGAACCAAGTGTCAGTTTGGAAGCTTCCTGGGCAGTTGACACCTTGCAGAATGACTGTGCCACTTGGCCAATCTCGCCCAGCGTAGGTAGCCTTCATTAGATTTGACTTCCAGCGCAGGTACAAGGAGGAGCAGTTGCATTCCAGCGCAGATGCTCAGTGGAGCAGCTGACATGATCCAAAATAAGCCTGTTTTTGAGTGTTTTCAGGTGGAGAACTGATGGGAAGTGCTGTGGTTTGCTGACCTTGTTCTTCTAGGGGTAAGAACAACATGTTTAGGGACTGAGGATCCCTGTAATTATTGACATTTCATGCTCCATGCTGCGAGGCACAAAAATGTCTATAACAGTTGCCCCCTAAAGTATGAGGCCGTTTATCGGGTGAAATGCTTTATCTAGAGGGTCCGAAGTTCATTCCAGTGCTGAGGAGGTGCCCTGTAATACAATACAATACAATACATTATTTTTCATTCTGTTTTCATGATCTAGCTGAGGCGGGCATTCCCATGCTCAGCTTTATAAATACATTTTGGTACATAGAACAGACGATCGTCTGATAGTAGACTGATAATTCTCTGCTGAAATTATCATCCTTTGAGTAGGATGATCATCTGCTGCAATGATGTACATGACAAATGCTTTTATATTTCCTGAATATGTATCGCAGCCCGGATGGATGAAACTAGATCCGGGGTCTTCAAACTCGTTCGATCTTCACTCTAAGTACAAGTCGATCCATGTGAGAATTTCGCTGAAGTCGAACATGGAAAGACATCGCTTGATTACCGGTCAATGATGAAAACCGTTAACAAGCGCGAGAGGAATCACCGATAATGATAATGACCCTCAAGGTACTGCAGTACAATTCACGTGGCGTGAATAAAGGACTTGGCGTCGAACGCCACGCAAAATCTTCTGGTCGAAGGTCATTGATGTATACCTGTCGCCGGAAGTGAGAAACTTGCCATTGAGGCATGCAAGCTTCAAAGTACTGATGGGGTTGTTCCTAGATCAACTTCTTGGATAATGAGCTAAAGTCGACAAGAAGCGATCCGTCAAAGGAGGGCCTTAATGAATCCCACATCAATGACATGGAACGGAGCTAATGATTTTAGTGGAGGTGAAAACAAACTGTGATATATGATTCAGGGTGGCGATCATGAATGGATGAAGGATAATGTATGGCAGTGGATGGGACACGGTTGACACTTTCAGAATGACCCCTCTTGAACATATAATGACACTGATGCGATGGATCGGTAGCATTACCCCAAATGTGGATGGTTTGGCGAGGACCATGGTGATGAGACCGGTGAATGAAACAACCCAACCCAATGTGGTACGGAGGAAAAGTGTCATGTTCAAGAGTGACTTGCTACCATTAAACTTTGATGTTCTCCCAATTTTTCCCCAGTCATTTCTGACCAGTACCTCTTTATTTTTGTCAAGCTTGAGGAGGATAACATATGCTTGTTCTATAACCTGCCCTTCGGGCAAGCCCATCGCTATGATTTAACGAGCTTAGCGATAGGGAAACTCGTTCTCGTCTAAAGACAAGTTTGTCGCTATTTAATCATTTTAACGAGTCTAACGACAAAGAAAACTCAGTCCTTTTCATTTTTAGAGAGTCTAAAAAGGTACAGAAAGTTAACTCCATAATCCCTTTTTCGTCAGCTAATCCCTTAAGTCCGAAAAAGTATAAAACAATACAAAAGGGATGGCTGTTCGGTACTTTTAACGAGCCGAACAAGACAAGCGCTCGATCCTTTTGTGCAATAATCCCTCAGGTCCAAAAAGATTAAAATTTAGAGGAGGGATAGCGTTCCGGTCATTTAACGAGCTGGAAGGCCAAAACTCGGCAAACTTTTCATATTTTACGAGTCAGTGAAAAGAGCTCAAAGAAGACTCGTCTTTTGAGGAACGAGTGATAAACAGGGATAGCAGCAGATTCCAGGTACAAATTGGAATTTTCCAATCACGGCAGTGTCACAAGGATGGCTAGATGAAATCACTCTTCGCAGTTGTTTCTCAAAAGAGGTAAACACACAAATGGAAGTGAATGATCGGCCAAATGAACAGTGGAGGTGATGGATGAAAACACGATCAAGGTTCTTATGGCTGATGAATTTACAATCTCAAAAGGTTATTTACCGGGATAGGTTCATTTTTTCCATGAGCTTGAACTCTGGGGGAAACTTTTGCTCACACTTTTCTATTTTTTAACGAGCATAAATTCAGTCATAAAACTGCTCGAATTTTGCGTTTATTTTTTAACGAGCATGAACTATATGCTAAAACTGCTCGATATACCAGTCATAATAAGAACGCCTCCTATGAGATAACTATTTTTTAAGGAGCTTTATCTCACCAAGCTATGCTCCAATTTCGGCAAATTTTACCTTTGCCCCACAGGCTTTCTTCATGCAAGGTCGGAAACGGCTAATCCTACGAGTTTAAAGGGTTAGACCTACAGGTTTAAAGGGAGGACCTAAAAATTTAAAAAATAAATAGTCGTCCCTTGCTTGCATTCCAAAAGTTTGCATGCCCCCAGGTATAGGATAGAATTTCGAGGCTGCCCCTCCTCTCCCCTACCTCTGCTTTTCTTTGGGTGTTCACAGTTATTTGTCATCTTGCTAATCTAATGTTAACGATACTTGTCTTCTCGTTATTTTAAGGGGTCTTACGCAGTACTCAGGCTTCCCGTCGGCCCACTTTTAATAAACAGCTATTTGTGACAATAGAAGAACACTACTCAAAGACAAAACATTGGTATTATTGAGGGAGGCTTGCCTCTTTCTTATTATCCGAAGAGGGTTCTATTCGCTGCCGCAAATCAATCTCTTTCTTCGGCGGTGTCTATCATTGGGTTGTCCAAAGATGGTTACCCTCTGTCACAACAATATAGTCCCCTACTTTGTAGGCTGCCCCTGCTTATCCTTCAAAACATATGTTTTAATGGGCGAGGCTTGAATTCAAAGATGGTTACTATTCGTCGCGATAAGGGAATTCCTACTTGGGCATTGCCCACTTTTTTAGACAAAGGTGAATGACTCTTTTGCCAAACACATAACTTTAACAAAAGAACACTATTCCAGAACAACCCCACTTCCTTCCACGGACGGGGTACGGACTAGTCATATTCTTCTGCGGAAATTCTTCCTTATACCCGGGGTTTCTTCTGCCCGAAGCAGACCAGGGTGCATGCCCCCTGGGTCCTAGTCTTTCTTTCCGAATCACTCGCATTCATCGGGAAGGAGGACTGGGGGCGGAGGCGAATCTTGAGTGAACAGACCATTTAGGAATGGTATTTGACTATTTGCGATGCGAGATCCCGGAAACGAAAGTTGGTCTACGAGCTTGACCACCCTTCCTTCGTGTGGAAAACACATTACTCTAAAGAGTGAGGAGACTATCGCTCCCATGCAATAAATATAGTCACGTCCAAGGAGTAGGTTATAATCCAAGGGTCCCTGGACGACTAACACATTCATATTAACGGTCTTCCCTTTCAATGTAACAGGTACATTGGGGAGGATTCCTAATGGTCGACTGGTTCCTTTATCAAAACCTGAGAGATTTCTCAACTCAGGTAAAAGCGTTGGGGAACCCAGTGCTTTCCAAGCAACAGAGGAAAGGATACTCACAGACGCCCCTTCATCAATGATAGTACCAGCCATAATCATTCTATAGATCTGGACAATGATTCTGAATGGTGTACTGGCTGGTAACCGGGGTCTGCCTAGTTGATTCCAATTAAAGGATACAACCAGGTTGCTCGGTGGTGGGACCGAATATACGGCCGGATATGACTCTGATGATGTTCCTTCCTGCGATAAAGGAATGGGCGCATTGCCCTGACGCTCATCGGAGTCAGTGCTGATGAAAAGAACCTGGATGGTGTCATCCTTATTCTCTTCAGTGAAGGTGTCGAATGAAGATGACTCTTCGGCGACGGTGTCATTTGAAGACTGGTCTTCAATGACGGAGTCATTGGACGATAGAACCTCTGAAGGAAGAACCGGGCCAACTGCCGTTTTGACCTTTAGACTTTCGTCTGGTCTGGATTCAGTAGGTTCATTCTCAATGACCGACACTTCAGCTGACCACTTGAGCGGGTCAACTGGATTTTCAACTATCGAGGGATTAGGCGCGAGTTTTCGGTATCCAGGAGGAAGTTGCAACGGTGAAACCGGGCGATCTTCCAAAACTCTCTTTGCCTCATCTAAGAATGGACATTTGTGGATGGCATGATTGCCTTCAAACAATAGACAGGGTGATCTTGGTCCCCTTCTTCGTCCTTCACTCTCGTTAGTTGACGGATTGCAATCAACATGACCACCAGAGGTTGATGCTACCGGATTGTGCAACCTTGGGGACCAGTCCCTTAGTATCCGGGGAATACAAGGACAATCACGATGGAAGTGGATCCCTTTGCAAATGACACATGGCGATTTAGGCCCGGTCGGTGCAGTGTGTGGGTTTTTGTCAGCTTTCTTCTGCTTGCCCCCAGTCGCCTTCGCTAGAGGCTCCTTCTGCTTCTTTTCTCTCTTCTTCTTTTCCTTCTTCTCCTTGGGAGGCTGACTTTTGCCAGCTCTACCTTGCGAAGATGAAGGATCAGAGGAAGTATCATAAGAAGTGGAGGGCTGGTGGGTAGTTCTAGATTGTTCTGACTGTTGATTCGACTGCTCAGGATTAGTGGCGATCTGGACTACATTAGTTGAAAAGAGCCATACAGGGAGGCCGATTGTCAACCCTGGAAGTGACAATGTAGCCATATGAGGCGCACCAACATCTCCCCAAGAGGAGAAGGGGTTTGGACTTCCGCCAAGGTTACTTCCTTGGTTGGTGGGCTCCATACTTTTCAACTGAAAGATCAACGTGGGAATAACAGGTGATTATGTTCCGCTTAAAATAAATTTTATTAACGACGCTTTTAGACAAAAACTTGCTTTTTCATGTTTTAAGAGTCGAGAAAAAGCTAAAGATGACTCTAGTCGCCTTCGATGTATTAACGAGCCCAAAGTGACAAATGCTCGGTTGGACTTTTTCAGTTATAGAGTTTGAAAAAGGCCAAAAGAAACTGCTCTGGAGATCTAGGCAGAGGGTGTGCCAAACCTTTCGCGAAACCACAGAATACGTTTTACGGTACGGGTGGTCGATCTTCGTGAATGCTGTGTTCACTGCATCGCGATCAGTAGGGCGGCCGACACGGTTTCCTAAGGATAAAGGATAAAAGCCTATAGGGGTCTCCCAATATACGCGACGGTACGCGGGAGCACAAGTCCGTGTTAGTGCCACCGACTCTCAGGAGGAATCACCCACCTTCGTAGAGATCGACAGTCACTATGTTTAACGACGCCGGAACACGTCTCTACCTAGACCTCTAGATGTTTGCGTTATGTTACAAAGCGTTGTTATGTAAATTGGGTTTATTTTAATGTTGATCTTGCTTAACAGTTTGCCTTTCAGGGTCGCCACGAGATGTATATATACAACTTCCTATATGCAATCTAAGATGAGAAGCAAATCTTTTCAATCTTTCAACTTTGAAAACCTTAATCTACTGAGGGAAAAGAAAGACACAACTTTTTCCACAGATCATAGAACACACACTAAAATGCACATTTTCCTAAATCGTCAAACACACAGTCAAATGCAAAATGCACAATGCATGTATTTCTTTTCGTTATCCTTAAGGTTGATGTAAGACAGAAAGGAAACTGTTGTATAATTTTGAATCTAATTTCAAGTAGAAATAAACAAGCTTGTCCAAAATCAAAAAGACACCTTATGATCGACTTGTTTAAACACAGGAAATGTATAGATCCAAACCATAAAATGAAAAACAAACAAACTCAAACAGCCATGAACAGTAATAAAACTAGCTCTTAAGATCACAAAGACACTTTTACAGTTCAGGATCTAAGAGGCCACAGCTATACTGGTTCGCTTTTCACAATGGGAAACTGTAACTGAAACAAGAAATACTAAAAGAACATTCACAGTTTCATCACACAACTGAGGCGGAATAATGTCAAGGAGAATGGTTTACAGCAAGTACAATGACCAGCAAGCAATCAGCAAAAAATCAGTGAAAACAGGGCTCAGACACAAAGGGAAACCTCAGCAAGACACTGGCTAACTGGACCAGCGCAGGCTCTGGTCTGTCAAATTGACTTCCAGCGCAGTTCCCGAAGGGAGTACCTGCACTGTAATGCAGACTGCCTATGGACAGCCTGCACTGAGACACGAGAGTTGCGTTTACAAGGATTTCCGGGTCATAAAAAGCTCAAAAATGCACTGTTTTTGCTGAAATAAAAAGCTATAGGTCAAGTACAGGCTAAGGGATGATCAAGAGGATGAAGATCTATCACAAAGAGTAAAGAGTCTTTTGTAGACAAGCTCTTCAAATCTTGAATTTGCTCAGCAAATGAGCAAGAGTAACAGTCCCTCTACTTCGCTTTTGATATAGTCAAAAGCTTTTCGATTTGGTACTCTTTTCTTCAAGAAATGAATAGCAAAATACTACAAACACCAACAAGATACTAGGCTCCCCAGCGGAGTCGCCAGTTTGTTGTGGGGAAAAGTATCCGACTCGGATGACCCTATCCCTACTCTAAAGGTGACAGTCTTTAGCAACAACTGAAAGTAAAGCTTTGATATTTTCCTTTATGAAAGTACAGAGAGAAGGAAGAAAAGATTAACCAACCTGGTGTCTTTCACTTAGTCGATCCTTATCCTCTCTCTTTTTCTCTTGTTCCCAGCTCCTTGCTCTCTTTGCCGGTCCAGCTACACACAGATCCTGCACAGAACAAGAGAGGAAACTACAAGATACATGTACTCATAACTGATGCATGGATTAGAGTGAATCAAATATACAAGTAAATACAATACATCAATGCAATACAAGTATATAGGAGAACATGCAAAACTTTATTGATAGAAGTAACAGGGTTCTGAGAAGGTTACAACCATTGATGGCTCCAATCCAGCAGCACCTCCCCAGCAGCAAGAACTCTCCTCTTCACCTCTAGTAAAACAATCACCCAATAGCTCTAACTGTAAACCAACAGCACCTCCTTGCTTTACACAAAATTCCAGCCTCCTTAGACCTCATAGAAGAGCTCTATATATAGGAGAGAAGAAGAAAGGATGAGTCAGCTTGAGGCTGGCATAGAGCTGACTAGTGTCCTCTCCTTCTTCAGTTAAACTTCAGTCCTTGAGTCCACTTGGAGATCCTTGCTTACACATGGTGATCAAGTACCTCTTACTCATCACAGGGCGAATCTCATGAACCAAGTGTCAGTTTGGAAGCTTCCTGGGCAGTTGACACCTTGCAGAATGACTGTGCCACTTGGCCAATCTCGCCCAGCGCAGGTAGCCTTCATTAGATTTGACTTCCAGCGCAGGTACAAGGAGGAGCAGTTGCATTCCAGCGCAGATGCTCAGTGGAGCAGCTGACATGATCCAAAATAAGCCTGTTTTTGAGTGTTTTCAGGTGGAGAACTGATGGGAAGTGCTGTGGTTTGCTGACCTTGTTCTTCTAGGGGTAAGAACAACATGTTTAGGGACTGAGGATCCCTGTAATTATTGACATTTCATGCTCCATGCTGCGAGGCACAAAAATGTCTATAACAAGGTGCCTCACACAACCTTATTCCCAAAGCTGTAATGGAGAAGCTAAACCTTGATGTTACAAGACCCTACAAAGACTTATTTTCCTTTGACTCAAGTCAGGTCAAGTGTTTAGGCTTAATCAAAGACTTATGTGTCTCCTTAATCCAATATCCCAACAAGACAATCCTCATGGATGTGGTGGTTGCTGACATTCCACCAAAGTATGGCATGCTATTGTCAAGATCTTAGGGAGAAAAACTCCAAGGATCTCTCCAACTAGACCTCTCTTATGCCACTATATCTGTCTTTGGGCATCCAAAGAGACTGTATAGAGAAACACTGATGAAATATGTGGTAACTAGTGAGGACAAGCCCCAAAATTTTCCTATTTATTCAATCCATTCTGATACGGATTCCTTTATTTTATTTAATGAGGAAACAAGTCCTCCCACTAATGATAAGCCGTTGGCTTTAGAACTGGACACGCACATCAATGAAGAATCGGTTTCCCATACTGATGAAATTGTCAAAACAATCAAGGCAACCAGCATACAAGAAGAAATTCCCCAAATAGAAAATTCAAAACTACCCACTGCAAGAATGTCTGAAACTCTTAATACTAACCACAAGCAAGAAATCACATGGTATTTAGAGTTTGATGGCTCTGTTAACAAGCTAGGAGCAGGGGCAGGTGTATGGATTCACAATACACATAACAATCATGTAGAAGGCCATGCCTACAGATTGAATTTCAAATGCACCAATAACATGGCAGAGTATGAGGCTCTCCTTTTAGGCCTTAAACTGCTCAAAGCTCTAAGAACTACGAAAGTATCCATTCTAGGTGACTCAGATTTAGTCATACAGCAAATGAAAGGAAACTTTGTTACTAATGACAATAGAATGAGGGCCTATAGGACTGCTGCCACTAATATACTCAATGCATTCACTGAATCCAAGCTTGCCAAGATCTCAAGAGATCATAACATTCATGCACACAGCCTAGCCACTTTTTCTAGTACATGCAAGCTGCCCTTTGAGCCAAATCACCATTTCACTGCTGAGATAAAACATAGGCCTACTATCCCAAATAATGTTAAAGATTGGCAAGTGTTTGAAAATGATACCCAGATTAACAATTTCCTCACTCTTGAGCATGAGTTTTCAAATATTAACATTGACATGGATGCTATGATGGATGAACAACAACAAAAAAATGAAAATCAGCAGGCTGTAACAGCTGTAACAGCCAAACAAATGTTAAACCCAACTGTTTTTGACAATGCAAACATAGAAGAGCTGAAACAGATGCATTTGGAGGAAATAGCCGAAACAGAGGCCGAGATCGTTGATCTAAAAGATAACTTTCTCCCTGCTGGCCTCAATCCGTTAGAAGATATGTTTGATGCAAATGATGTTCCCAAAAAGCCAAAAATGCAGCCCTTAAATGATGTTATAGAAGAACACAACATTGGGACAGCAGAGAAGCCCAAAATGGTCAAACTTTCTCAATCTTTGCCACACAATCAAAAGCCCAAATGTGTTGATTTGTTTAAAGAATTCCAACATGTATTTGCTTGGAGTTATGAGGACTTGAAGTCCTATGACACCTCAGTGATCCAACATTCCCTTAAAACCAAATCAAAAGCCCTTCAAACAGAAACTAAAGAGAATCAATCATGTGCTTCTCCCTTTGATTGAAAAGGAAGTGAAAAGAATGTTTGAAGCAGGTATCATAGCGCCCATCAGATTTTCTGAATGGGTATCCAATCTTGTTCCCACAAGAAAGAAAACAGGTGAGATTAGGCTATGTGTAGATCTAAGAAATTTAAACCAAGTCTCCCTAAAAGACCACTACCCATTGCCAAAAATGGACCACATCCTACAAAGAGTAGTGGGGTCATCTAGAATCTCTTTGCTAGATGGCTTTTCATGTTTCAATCAAATACTGGTTCACCCGGATGACCAAGACAAGACAACCTTTACCACACCATGGGGAACATTTAAATATGTGAAGATTCCTTTCGGACTTAAAAACGCTGGTGCTACCTTTCAAAGGGCAATGGATATTGCATTTGCCAAGGAAATACATGATTTCCTAGTTGTCTACCTCGATGACTTAACCCCTTTCTCCAAATCTGATTAAGAGCACCTAAAACATTTGAGGCAAATATTCATGACATCTAGGAAATATGGCATTTCCTTGAACCCCAAGAAGTCTCTGTTTGGCCTTGAAGAAGGTAAATTACTAGGCCATATCATCTCAAAAGATGGAATTAGAATTGATCCTGAAAGAATTCAAGCCATCCTTCAAATCCCATTTCCAAGAAATATAAAAGAGTTGCAAGCATTCCTTGGAAAGATCAATTTCCTAAGGAGATTTATCCCAAATCTAGCCGATTTGATAAGACTGTTAAGCAACATATTAAAAAAGGATGCCAAGATAAAATGGTCTCTTAAAACCAAGCAAGCCTTTGAGAGTATCAAATCTACCTTAACCCAAGCTCCAATCCTCATAAGTCCTCAATTTGATAGGGACTTCATCATATTCTCATTTTCATTTGAGCACACCATAACTGTTGTCCTTTTGCAAAAGGATGATCAAGGAGCTGAAAAGCCAATTGCATTTTTTAGCCGAGCCTTAAAAGATGCCCCTTTGAAGTACCAAATCATGGAGAAGCAGGCCTATGCCCTTGTTAAAGCAATCAAAGATTTCCGAGTTTACATTTTATATTCACATGTGATTGCCTATGTCCCAAATGCTGTTGTAAAAGACATATTAACCCAAGAGGGGTTAGAGGGCAAAAGAGGCAAGTGGATTGCTAACATCCTTGAGTATGAAATAGAAATAAAACCAACCAAGCTCATAAAGGGACAACGTTTAGCCAAACTGATGTCCGAAACAAACTTCCAAGCCTTAGAAATTAACCAACTGGACAATGAACAGGAGCTGGTGACTCCACAGATCAGTGAAACCTTTTTGTAATCCCCATGGTATGCTGATATATGCTTTGTATTGTTAAACTTGTTTGCTCCCCCAGGATTTTCCAGAACCAAGAAAAGATTTTTAAAGATGAAAGCTTCAAAGTTTTATGTCATAGATGGTGCTTTATTTTGGAAAAATCATGAAGGCATACTGCTTAATTGTTTAACCCTGAATGAAACTAACAATGTCATGAAAGAATTCCATGCAGGGGACTGTGGAGGACATCTATATTGGAAGTCCACTGCTGATAAAATTTTAAGGGCTGGTTTCTATTGGCCCTCTTTGTTTGCAGATGTAAAGAAGTTTGCTATCTCATGTCATAAATGCCAAATTTTTGAGGGCAAAAGAAAGTTGTTACCTTTGCCTCTTAAGCCCATCTCAACCGGGAAGCATTTTCAACAATGGGGTCTTGACTTCATTGGAGAAATCCACCCCTCTTCCTCAAGCCAGCATAAGTGGATTCTAACAGCCACCGACTATTTCACTAAATGGATTGAAGCCATCCCATGTAGACAAGCCAATGACTCCATCATTATCCAATTCCTTGAGACCAACATCCTTTCTAGATTTGGATGCCCTGAGAAGATCATTATTGACAACGCCGCTGCCTTCAAATCCAAAAAGATGATCAATTTTTGCCATAAATTTCACATTACCTTGGGCCACTCCACAGCCTATTACCCTCAAGGTAATGGCTTGGCCGAATCATCCAACAAAAGCCTCATCAACAACATAAAGAAAGTGCTAGAAGAAAACAAGAAGAACTGGCATAAAAAGCTCACAAATGCCTTATGGGCGGACATACTTTCAACAAAGAAATCCATTGGGATGAGCCCTTATGAGCTGGTGTATGGCATGGAGGCTAGACTTCCATCTTCTTTGGGCATTTCCATTATGAAGCTATTACAAGAGGTTCAGGCAGAACCAAATGATATTCAATGAAGAATAAACCAGACCATTCATCTTCAGCAAACAAGAGAACAGGTCTATAACAGAGCTCAAATTTTGCAAGAGAAGCTCAAAAAGATGTTTGATAAGAGAGCTAAGGCTGAAGATTTCTGTGTTGGCAACAAAGTTCTAAGGTGGGACTCACAAAGAGAGGACAAGGGCAAACATGCAAAATTTGATTTTTTATGGAAAGGTCCATTTGTTACTAGCGCTGTGCAGGGCAATAACACATGTTTCCTCAAATCTGTAGAGGACGGCATAACTGAAGAAGGCCCTGTCAATGGCTGAATGCTAAAGCATTATTATGATCCCTGTTGTTGAACACAATGCAGTTGTATTATATTTGTACATAAATACTTGTATTTTCAGCACTTTGGTTTTTTAGCAGGCTAAATAATGGAATAGTGCAGTAGAGTTTTTTTAAAGGCAGAACCAAAGCAAGTCCTCCATTCAGATCTTTGTCATTACATTAATCACAGCAAAAGAGTAGGCATTTCTTTCCGACAATGGTATTAAAAGAGAAGAGGATTTTTAGTTTACATCAACACCCTTTTTCAAGACAGAATCAAGGGAAGTGCTCCAGTTTTGTTCCCCTATGTTGTGTTTATTTCAAAGGCAGGTTCTCAGGCACAGGTGCATGTAATAATAGAGCACGCAGAAGAAAGCAGGCGATGCTGCTATGGTATAAAAATTCAGTTGATGAGAATGTTGTGTTCAGGTTTCAAAGTTTCAATCATTTGACAGCCAGCACAAGGGAAGTTTCAATCTACAGCAACAATAGAAGATCAAGGCAGTCTAACCTGCTGTTCTTGGCTTTTCACAAGGAAAAGCCATCCCCAAGTGGAGCCACTGTTAGCCTCCTGTTGCAACAGGTGTTCATCTTTCATGATTGATAGTTGAAAGTGCCAAATATGTCATACTTTGCATGCTGCAATGCTCCATATTTCCAAAAGAGGCCAAATAAAAGGCCATGAAAGTGTGCTAGTCTAAATGCCACTGTTGTATTCCAATTTTGATGAGTTATTCCTTTTTGAAGAATTTTTTGTTAAGGGAAGGCCAAACAGCTTAATCTTGGCTTCCCTAGGTTTCAATTTCTTGTTCTAGAATGTAGAGAATGAAAATCTGTCCAAACAGTTTAATCTTGGCAGATTTGTAGGTAGGTAGAGAAACAAAGGAGCCTAACTGCTTAATCTGGGCCCTTGGAAGAAACAAGTGTAGATTTAGATAGGAGGACAGCAAAAAGAAAAAAAGGATTATCAGGGTCTACAAGTCCAAGTGCACCCATTCAAAAAGAAGAAAAAATGCTAGGTAAGTAGTTTTGTGGTTGCAGAATCAAGCTAGGTGATCCATTTCATGTTTTTTAATGCTATAATTATTCAGATCACAAATGCAAGGCATTTCCCCTTTGGAGGAGCTCAAGCGAGGCATGTCTAACTCCCCCTTCTTCTCATTCCCCAAAACACTCACTAACATCCCCTTGAGGACCTTGGGATTTGCCCAACCCGTCCTGTTATTACTTCATTTTAAAAAAAAAATACCAAGTCAAGTTTTGGCTTTCTCAAATGAAAAGAAGCCACATTTCTTGTGTAAAATCATTCCCCTTACATTTCCATTTCACAAACTCATATTAACTCCTAACTCTACTATCTAGCTCCCTAGATCCTCTCCTTATCTCCTATTACACAAAAAAATATATAAAAAACCCCAAAAATTATTACATATCCCCCCTATAGAACTATAGCTATGTACATACAGTTCTGGGATATAATAGTCCACCTGGGACTATTATGAACCCATCCGTGTCATAACTCTGTGATTGGTCTAAACCTCTGGTTAGGCCAATAACCTATATCCACCCCTTTACCCTTAAGAACCTTATAATTCTACCTCCGCAGTCATTTCCCCAATGTCTAATGTTTAATAGTTTGGTTAAACATTAAATTAACCCGTAGAACCCACATCTTCTAAAGTTTTGAACCGCCGCAGCATAATATTATTTTTATATTCGTGCGGGCCCCGCTCCAAAGTTGCGTGCCACCCCAATCAACCCGCCAGCCATCCGATGCCCAGCATATCAGATCCAATGGTGAGCGGGTGTTCTCATATGCCGATCTGCCGGAGGTTAACGTCCAGGGGATGGGCGGTTTCCCTGTCGTAGCCCCGCCACGTGTCAGCCTCCCGGTGTGTTCGGAGGCCCCTCCACCAATACCACCTGTGCCGAAAGGTGGTGTGGGGAAAACTGGATATTGCCTTCCGCCCTCCTAAGTCAGCACCACGTCATCATGACATCATCATCCTGTGTCAGCCTCCTGCCATTGTGTCCTTGCCACGTCATTTCCATGTCGCTGCCATCGTACTGCCATGTCATCACCCCTGTCGTACGGCCATGTCACCCAGCCATACTGCTGATGTCACCCTGCTGACGTCACCTTGCCACGTCACCGCCGTACTAGGACCCATGCTGACGTCATCATAAAAAAGGGCGCAAAGCGTGAAATCTATAGCAACGGATGCCCGGAATTAAAAACCGAGGCAGTTTTTGATGCGCGATTAGCGCTTATCGTGCATCGCTAAGGGAAATAGGCCAAAATGGAAGTCCTCTCATGGCGCAGCTACTAGCAGGGCCTGAAATTCGCAAATTCACAGGAATTTCTTCACATAGGTTCGGAAAAGGGGCAAAGACAATTCTAAAGGCAAACAAAGGGCCGAGCAGAAGCCATAAAATGTCGATGGGATGGTTCAAAGCAGTCAGAAGACAACAAGGAGCCCAGGTTCAGTGAAAGTGTATCAGAGGAAGCGACGAAGATTATAAGTTAGTATTTTTGGTGGAAATCCATATTTCCAAAGCAGGCAGACATTGAAGGCCCCCAAGTAAAGTCAAAGAAAGCGGTGAAGCTATTTCAAAACTCTCAAATCATAGTTAATGCACCTCAAAACTACTCAAGAGCAGGGGATCAAAACCCAAAGCACAGTTATGACTAAATGATCAGCACAGAGCCATAAAGACAACACATTAACTCTTTTGATACAGTTGCCCCCAGCGCAGCTCGAAGATATTTTCTTGCATTTATTTCAGGCATATTGTTAGGTTAAAGACACTTATCACATCAGATCTGTCTCAGATCTGATTCTTGTAGATATTTTGCCTATAAAACCACCCTAATTTACTATTTAAAGGGTTGGTTGGTTGATTTTCTCCACGAGAGACTTGCTTTGTATACTTGATTTTTTCATTAATCAGAGACTGCTGAAAAGCTTGGAGGATGGACTGTCTACTGTGTTATTAATGTTTTAAAGAATGAATATGGAATTCTTGTGCTGCAACATGACTCAATAAGTGATTTCTACCTTTGTTTTCCATTGATATATGCTCATATCATACATATGTTGCCATCTAAATAGCAGATAAAAAGATTAGCTTAGAAATTGCTTGATTGCACTCTATGCTCAATTTCTACTGTTTCTTTATGTTTTCCTCTGAATTGGTAATGAATATGAATTCCCTTTGGCTCATATTTCTCCTAATTCACCCATGTTTGACAGTTATCTAGGGATTCTTTACTGCTCCTAGATAGAGCTCATTCACCTTCCCTCTGTTAAGCTGAAAGAGAGATTCTTAATTGCCTCTCATTCCTTAGCCTTCAATCCATCTCCATTTAGCTTGAAAGTTGTTTCATGTGTATCTATCTTGCTCCATATTCCTCTTGTGACCAAGAAAATGAACCAGCAGTCCTACTCCATGACTCCACGCCCAATGGTTTGAACTTATCATACTATGCATTTGCTCTCTACTTGAAAGTTTCATCCTTCCCACCAAAACTCAAACAAAACCCCTTGAACTCAATAACTAGCCTAAAATCATCATCAACAAAGCTAAATTATAAAGAGAGAGCCCTCTCTGATTGCAGGTGGGCTAGAACCTGCAGTCCGAAGATTGGTTTATGGTTACCTCGGCTGTATTCCCTTGGGAGTCAAAGGGAGCAACCTGAGTGATAACAGTTAAAAAAGTTTAACATCACTATTTTGGATTGACCTAGGAAACAAAATACAATTGATGAATTTTTGTCTAGGATTAAAAATGATAATAATGATGTACTTGTAGAAGACAGTTTCCCCAATGAATATATTTTGCAGTATCTACTAAATCACCTTGGTTTGTAGATATTGCTAATTATTTGGCTACATGGAATTTACCATCATATTTATCTCCTTGAGAAAAAAGGAAGGTAATTCAAATTAGTGCATCTTATTCATGGATAGATGAAGAATTATATAAAACAAGGCTAGATTTGATCATTTGAAGGTGTGTTAGAGAAGGTGAAGTACCAAACATATTGAAAGCTTGTCATGTTGAGCCATGTGGAGGACACTTCACTGACAAAAGAACTTCCTTCAAATTCCTTCTCTTAGGATACTATTGGCTTTCCCTTTTTACAGATGCCAAGGAGTATGTTAAGAGATGTGATAGTTGTTAAAGGATGGGGAAACTTGTTCCCTCTCACGAAATGCCTCTACACCCTCAGGTACTTATTTAGACTTTTGAAAAATGGGCTCTAGATTTTGTTGGTACAATCAATCCACCATTGAGATAGAAAACGTACATTCTTGTTTGCACTGATTATGGTACAAAATGGGTAGAAGCTAAAGCACTTCATTTTGCTATTGAAAATGTTGTAGTTTCATTTCTTTTTGAGGATATCTTTACTTGTTTTGGTGTCCCAGGGAAATTGTAATAGATCAAGGTACTCAATTCACATCCAAGTTGGTACAAATGATAATGGAGGAGTACAAAGTCAAAAATCGGAAATCCACTCCATATCACCCTCTAGCAAATGGACAAGTGGAGTCCATTAATAAATTAATTGAAGCAATTCTCACCGAAACTATGCATTTGCATAGAAGAGACTGGGCATAAAAGCTTTCAGAAGCTTTATGGCCATACCTTACCACATGGAGAAATACTACAGGGCATACTCCCTATGAACTTTTTTATGGGAAGCAAGTCCTTTTTCCTATTGAGTTTCAAGTAAAAACTTTCAAGACAACAGTTAAATTGGGTTTTGATCTTTCAGAAGCACAAAAACAAAGAATGGATCATTTAAATGAACTTTATGAGATAAGACAAGATGCAATCCAAAGAAAAAATCTATTTCAACAATAGAGATCTAGATGGCATATCAAAGAAAGAAAATTCCAACCAGGAGATTGGGCATTACGTTTTGATTCAAAACTCAAAGATTTTCAAGTGAAATTTCAAACTTATTGGCTTGGGACGTATGAGATTGAAACAATTTTTGATAATGGTGCAGTTAGGATCAGAACTATTGACAAAGAAAGAATCACCTTCCTTGTAAATGGTCATATATTAAGACAACACTGATTTTCAGTTGGTTAAGAAGGATTTGCCTTCTTGTCCAACTTCACTCACAAGCCTTGTTTATATATATATATATATATATATATATATATATATATATATATATATATATATATAAGAAAAATACAATAAAAATTGTATAAACATGAAGACCAACATTGTTGGCATGTTTATATAGGAAATTTAGGGTGAAAACCAAGTAATTTTGGCATCCTAAATTTTCTTTCCCATTCTTGTTTTATTTTTATCCCTCTTATTCTTTTTATAATAATTAGCTATATAATTAATGAGATTTTGTAGCTTTGATAGAATTTTGCAGCTGATGTTTGACATGAACCACTAATTGGAGCAATTGAAGAAATGATCAAATCCACCCTTGGAAGCACCTGAAGACAAAGAGAAAAGGAGCAATCATATGTTAGAATAATCAATTCAAAAGGTATGCAAATATTCAATGTAATAATAAGGGTTAAAACATTAGTATATGAATTATATGGATGATATACCGCCGGTTCAAAACCATCATTCTCAAAAGTGAGATGAAAATATTTTTCATATCAAATAAAAAAATATGTAAACTGTTATTCATCCCTCATCATTACACAACACTCTAGTCTCAAATTCTTCATTCAGTGCTGAGATCGCCCTACTCATATACATTCATACCCTAATGGTCATTTAACTTCACTTATTTTTCTCTTACTCTCGTTCATACTCTCACCAAAAGCCATTATCCCGAAACCCTGACTCATACCTTGTCAAGAAGTGAATTTTGAGGTGAAACTTCTCAACCATGGGTGTCATAGTGAGACCAAAACCAAATGATAGAAAATTTATGGAAGGATATCCGTAGGTGAAAGAAATGCTGCAGGAAGCACAATGGCTAGAGTTCATGGAAAAGTTTGATGGTTTTAACAAGGAAGTAACCAAATCATTTTCCAGATCTTTTGATAGCGTAAAGGTTGAAATTGGAAACATCAAGTTTGTAGTGAAAAAATCTCTTATTGCTTAAGCTACCAGGCTGTCAAGAATCAGAGAGAGATGGTTTAAGAATAGGGGCATTGAAGGAGAAGAATGGAAGATTTCTTAAAAAACCTAGGTATGGATATCACTATTTTTAAGAAAGGAATTCTGAGTACAACACTTAAGGGTAAATGGAGAAATTTATTGCTAGTAATTCAGAAATTTGTCACTTGTGAAGGAAGATTTGGTTGTATTTTATTTTACCACATTCATTTGATGAAGCATTTTCTCGAAGAGAATAAAATCAATCTTCCTTATTTTCTGTTAAATAACTTGATGAAAATGTCTAGGAATGTTTAGAAAAGGATCCAATTCATAGAAAACACCATGTATCACCACGACCTTATAAAAATACTCATTGAATTTCATCTTGAAAGCCTAGGAGATAATTGGGATATCTTCCTAGTTAGAAATCAATTCAAGGAGGAGGATCAAGAGCCACCTAGCAACAGCAAAGAAAAAAGATGAAGGAAGAGAATATCTGAGAATCCTATTAAAAACTTACCTCAACAACAACTACAAGAAAAATCAAAAGATGAGACTCCTATTGTAGAAATTTTAGGAAGCATTAAAATGGAACATGTTAGAAGAAAAATCCAACAAAAAGGAAGAAAGCACATCCAAGAAAACATCGAAAGCTAAAACATAGAAGAAAAGAGATAAAACCAAAAACCCTATTCCATCAAATGTAAGAAGAAGCACCATACTTAATTAAAAACCATCTCAACAGTCTACAAATGTTATTAATTTGGAGGAAGAAGAGAAAATGAAAGTTCCATCACCTACTATCATCTCACCTATTCATAGCCCATGCTGAAAGACACGAGAAATAGATCCAGTAAAACAAGAAATATATGATTACATTGAGTATCTGGAGAATAAAGCCACAAGAAAAGAATCATTTTCAAATCAAGAAAAAGAAGCTCAGTCTAGTAGCCCACAAGAACCTCCAGTCATAAATATTTTGAAACAAGAAATCTGTAAGCAGGAGACGCTAAATAGAAACATACATTAGGAGCATGAGGCCTTAAAGATACATAATGAGATTCAAAGAACTAAGAATGATAATATTATTTTGCATTTGGGCCTATGGTATAAGAAAAACAAATAGTTAAAGAAAAAGAATAAGGTTCTTAGAGGAAAGGTGATAAATTTGAAGTATAAAATCTTGATGAAAAGGCCAAGAATGGCAGTGGCTAAAAAGAGGGTGAAGAAGATAAACCTAGATGTACTAGCTCAAGTCTCAGACAAAATGCAGTAGTCCGATTCTAAATTTTTTCATGAGGACATGCAATGGCCTCCATGTGGGGGGGTGTAGAGCCTCATGAATGATTCATTTTGACACTCTACCTTACCAAATTTTCCTCTCTTTGACCATCATCATCAACTCAAAAGGCATCAAACTACAAGGTTTTTGGAATGGTAAGGTATTTAATTGTCTTATATTTCATATTTAAGAATATTCCTTATTATTGAATTAATGTTTGTATTAGTTACCGAATTCATGCAATTCTGCAGCTAATCTATGTTTCTGTAGCCAACTCCAAGGTTTACTAGGATCTGAGGTGCCAATTAAAAAGAAAAAGATATGGACATGTGGAGATTGATCCCTTCAATGATTGCATCCTATCCATCCGAACCAGATCATCAAAGGATTGTTCGATTGCCTGGTCAAAGGGCGAAATTCAACGTGTTGCTGAACAAGCAAGCAAGAGTCCAAAAATATTATGCTTCACGATTTTCTTTGCCAAATAGAAAATCGTGAGCAAAAAATATCTTGATATATGTTAGAAGCTAAGTTTAGAAGTATGTTTGCTAATGGTAGGCATAAAAGCCTCGAGAAATTATTTGACACAGGCTTTTATAAATAACGTGCAAAAAAACATGAATGAAAGTTATTTATATATGTGACAATATTGTTTTAAACTATGTTTTTACCTGATAATGAAGAATGAAGTTTTGATGCGCAACTGACTGTTTGATTAAAGTTCCATGACCACTTGTTTGTAGAGGGCCCCTACAAAAAGGTGAAGGTTTTGCATTTTCATATCTTTTCTTTATCATTTATTGCAGTTACTTACATGTTTTAGAATATTTTTGCAGTGTTGATTTCTATTAGATAGCGATAGCAATATTTCACTAATCATTCTTTTCAAGTTGATTTATAATGATGCTAATTGTAGTGTAATCGTTTTTCATATATTTCGCTATAGTTTTATTTCAGGGTATATCATTTCAAAGCATGAGTGATTTCTTTACAGTATTTCATTAGCATGAGTTATTTCTTTATAATATTTCATTTTAGGGCATGATTTATTTCTTTACAATATTTCATTTCAGAGCATGAGTGATTTCTTTACAACTTTCATTTTAAAACATGAGTGATTGACAATGAGAAAGTGTGTAGTTTTCATTTTAACTAGAAGTCAAATTCATTTTCATTTTTATGCAAAGGATTTCTAGAACATTAGATGAACAATTATGCTTTTAGAAATTAAATTTTTGTTGCAATAGATTGGTTAAGTTCTCTTGATTTAATGCGATAGTATGAGTTTGCTTTAGTTTCATTTTGCAAGTGTGAAGAGCATTTTGATTTCCTTAGAAAGGAGTAAAGAAATTTTAGGAATTTTTTACCGTTTTAAATTCATTTTATTTAAAGAGTCAGATAGGAATGCAAAACATCCTTAGAAGTAATTTTAAATAACCTGATCATGCACATTAATAATCTGATTTAATAAAAAGGAATTCTAGCACATATAGTGCACTTGCACTCACAAGTTTACCAACTTCGGTTGATAATTTATGTAACAATTTAAGACAATTAAATTGACAAACATGGCCTCTCGAGATCCTTGAGAGGATTGGGCCAGTGGCATATCGACTTGCACTTCCTCGAACACTGAAATTCCAATATGTTTTCCATGTTTCATTGCTTAAGAAGTATATAAAGGATGTTGATCATGTTATTGATTGGTCTGCATTGCAGGTGCAGCAAGAAGGAGGGTTCCAACTGGAGCCTCAGTTCATTTTGTAGTGGAAGCATCCCATGCTCAGGAACAAAGCCTTAAAGAAAGTTAAAGTGTAGTAGAAGCACTTTGGGCTTGAAGAAGCTACATGGGAGATGACAGATTAGATGTGATCCCTACATCCTTCATTGTTTGCCGGTTGAGGCAAAGTAATTTTGGTTTGATGTTGGTTTATGTTTGGCATATGTTTTGTTGATGTTTTAATATTTATATATGTATATGTATATGGATTTAAATACCTCCATGAGCTAAGTTATAAAGCTCCAATAAACAGTATGGATATTATCTTGTCATGTTGTCATGATATTTTTCTTTTGAGTAGGTTCTTTATTGTAAATATTGCAACAATCTAAGTTATAAAGCTCCATAGGTAGTATGTTTGCTTTCAATGGTTTTTCTGAGGTCATGGCATGGTTTAACACTGAGGATGGTGTTCCCCAAGGGGGAGTGTTCTCTAACAGCCCTAGTGAAAAGTTCATGTAATAAAAGTTAATAAAGGAAAAATAAGACCATGGGTAAGGGACATGTATTCCAAGCTGAATGTTGGGCATAGATATCCGACATCAATGGATGTGTGTTTTGGCTAAGGAAAATTGGCAAAGGCTAAGGCAAATGTAGTAAGAGGCAAAAATGAATTTTTGGCACATTTATTTATAAAAATAAAGGAAAATAGGACAAAAGGAAGGTAAAAGGTCACAGGTTGCATGTGAAGAGGAAATTGAAGGAAAATAATGGAAAATGAAGAAATTAGAGGCCTCATTCATAAAAAGGCTTCTAAAGATCATTTCATGGCTTTTTCAAGTTCAAGTTTGGATTTCTCTCATTATTCTCTCTCTCTGACTATCTTGGTCACTTAGAGTCTTCTTGGACCACTCTAGTTTGGATCAAGGAAAAGGAAAAGCAACCAAAGGAAAGGGAAAGAAAGCAAGGGTCGAGGAAAGGAAAGCATGATCAAGAAAATTCAGCAAGAATACTTGTAGGTAACCTTTTGCATGTGCGATTTCCTAGAAGGTTTGGACATGCATGTATTTTCATGTTGGTGTATGGTTCTCTTTCTTTCGGTGGCATGGTTTTTCCAGGTTATGACAGTGGATTTAAACCTAGCCTAGCTTTTTTCTGGATTCCATGGTATGTTGGGGTGTTTATTTTGGTTTGTGAGCATTGGAATCACCAGATGGATTTCAGAATCCCGGGAAGAGGTGGTCTCAAGGTTCATCCTCGAAGGCCTAGGAATCCCTTGACCAATTTTGGCGGGATACACGGTAAAGCTTGAGGGAATAGTCTTAGTTTAGGGCCTAGTGATCCAAGTTTGGATTGCGGTAAAGCCAGAGAGACAAGGAGGCAAAAAATTCCTCAAGGATAGTGATGGATTTTGGATGGAATTCCAAGTTATGTTCAGTTGTGATCGGAGCATGAGTTTTGGTGTGATCATGGTTTGATGAGGGTTGAGGTGGTTTAACCTCTGAATTCCCTTATTTTTTTCTTGGATTGGTTGTTCTATGAGATCCCACATTCATGCTTGGAATATGGCACAGGGGTGACTGGTTGAAAGAGAGATTTGGTTCATTCATGTCTATGGTCGGGTGGTACGTGGAAGTCCTGAACCCAGTTGGATTTGCCTACGATTAATAAAAGCTAAGTTCTCTTACTTCTATAGTGATTTATATGTGGATTTAATGGCTTTCATATCTTTGATATTTATATAGTTTTATGTTGGTTATAAGCATGGTTAAATGACTAGATCATGCCATGGTTATTTCATGTATTTACTTGTAAATGTTAAATAGATGGATGCGAGACCTAATTGATGATGTAGAAGTTCAATGGAGAAGGAGGTGATCCTTATGGTTATGTTTCATAAGTTGTTTCAATCATTTATGCACTGTCTTATATCCTAGACGTGTAGGTTGCATTGATGCCAAGTGTTTGACAGAATGTCAGTCCCAGTTGGGTAGGCTCAGGCCTAGTACTGAGGGTTGTTTTTGACTGATCAACATTGTTATTATGTTTTTAATGAATTATGGAAGTTACAAAAATTTCTAGGTAGAGGCCAGGATTCTGGGTTAGAAAAGTGTCCTAGATTCCAGGGTCCCTGACACAAAACTAGCAATTTTGGTCCACAGTCACTAGCAAGCAGGTTTGTGAGAGTGATTTTGGGTTTTTGGCTGCTCCCTTTCCCATAACATGAGAGCAGTTATGGCCTAACACCTACAGAATAGCAGTGGGACCTAGGGATAAGCTATCTGAGTGGTTGACTTATCTCCTGAGAGTTCTATTGTTGATGTTGGATGACTGTATGTGATGTTCCATCGATTCCACTTCATTAAGGACACATAGAAGGTCGAATTTGATCATAGTAGCATCTCTCCTTATGTTTACCCTGGTTGGAATGGTTACTTTGGGTAGACCTAGGAGGGGGTGTTACACTTGGACAAGAATGCAATTGATACTATAGTTGTTAAATTCTTGGAGGAAAACATCCTTGCCAAGTTTGGTTGCCCAAAAAATATTGTGATTGACAATGCCCAGGTGTTTAAGTTAGCAAAATTCATTGATTTTTGAAGAAAGTACAACATTATAGTAGGCCATTCCACCACCTATTACCCACAGGGAAGCAGAATAGCTAAGTCTTCAAATAAGCTTTATTAAGGATCTTGAAGAAAACGATCACAGTAAACTAGAGAAATTGGGACTCACAACTGAAATTTTCCCTATGGGCCAATAGGGTTACAATTAAGAGATCCACTAGGAAATATCCTTTTGAGTTGGTTTATGGAAGGGCTACAATTTTCCCCATACAACTTGCTATGCCTGTTTCCAAAATCATATAGGACATTGATGAAGAGCCTAACGCCTTGATCAAAAGGATAAATTAGTTAATAGAACTCCAAGAGAGTAGATATCAGGTGAATCATAAATTTGATCAGTTATCAAGAAAAAATGAATTCCTTGTTTGATAGAAAGGAAACAGACAGACATCTCCGTCCCAGGGATTTATTTTTAAGGTGGGATGTCAGAAGGGAAGACAAAGTCAATCACAGAAAAATTGACCCTTTATTTCTCGGGCCTTTTAGGATAATGGAAGAAAAAGGGAACAATAATTTCCTACTGGAAAATTTAGAGCGAGAAGCGCTTGAGCTGTCAGTTAATGGGAATTTTCTCAAGTTTTACTTTCAACACTAAAGGTACCATCCTCACTCATTGTAAATACTAATGAGATATCTGTAAATAACCAATACTGCTTTGAGTTTTATGTTATTTCTTTTGTTTGAGAAATTTTTTTCAATAAAATGATTCCATGCCGAAGGAGCAAGGAGATAAGCTGCAGGTTCTTAGTGCATTGCATCCAATACATTGTACCGAGCTGGAGCCAATGTTGTCACCCCTATGAGGTTTTTGAAGGAAATGAAGGGCCATCAATATGGCTTTAGAAATCAAAATTTGGTTAAAACATAAATGAGATCAAATGTCGAAGCTGAGTACTTAGGTGGAAGGATCATAGATTCAAGATGATACCCATAGAGCTCCTAACAACGCATCAAATCAAGGTGAGCAAGCATATTTACAAAGGCATAATGACAGGTTAAAGGTCGAATAATTTTTTGGGTAGATCACCATCCATCTCTGACCAATCGTCCCTCGAGATCAGATTAGAGGGTTCGCTTGCGCAGAAGATAGCTAGACTGAACCCCCTAGAGTTGAAAAGTCAGATCTCGATCTGACGGTCCAGATCTATCCTGGGGGGTGATTTTGGGACCTATCCATCTTCTAGCAGACCACCAAAGGACTATGGGGACCACCTTCCAAGCGGGCCAACCCACTAGCCCCTTTTTCAAGCGAGCACGATTTTAATGGTAAATGGTAATTGAATGGCCCCGCTCCTATCCACCTACCCCCTTCTCCCATCTAATGTTGTTGTGCCACATGTCCCCCCTTTTATGACATCACCCTACATCATCTAACCATTTCCCATCCTACTATAAAATGACCCTTTCCCACCTCATGTTCCTGAAATTCACTCTCTATTTCTTGACACACTCTCTCCTTTCAGTTTCATGCACAAGACCCTGTTCGAGCGCTTGAACCACCCAGGTACCTGCTCCCAATTTCATGTTCAACCACATCTATGGAAAATAGGTAACCTATTGCCCTCAACCACCTGTAATTTGTTCATGTGCTTGTAAAATGAAGAAGACAACACCTGAAACCTGAAAACCTATGAGGTCAATCCCTCTTCTGGCCTCGAACCCCTCATGGACATAGAGGCCCAAATTTCCGACCCGGTTTGTGCCTAGCACCTCACTGACCTCCATTTTGACTTGTTTGGGAATCATGTTAGGGGGGGAGATACCTTCCAGGTAGTCGACTCTAGTTTATATTATCAAGTCACACTTTCTGTACATTATTTCCCTGAATTAGTCTCCTAGCTGACTACAATGTACATTAACGTGAAAAACTTCTTTGTTTCTTCCTCTAGAGCCAAAATACTTGAAGTAACTACAAAATTAATCCAAAATTCCCTAGTTTACCCCACCTCTCCTGAGTTGTAGTCATTCACTGATGTACCCTTAGTCTATCACTATGTTACCCTTCCAGATGATGAGCAATAGTCCTTCTAGAAAATGATCCTGGCCCCGGGCTTGCCATCTATGCCTCTGATCGATGACTTCCCAGTCACCCTCTTTATTAAATCCATTCAGCCCATCCTATCCTTAATTTCGTGTTTACTAGGGGAGGATGATGCCAATATGGCCAATAAAGCCATCTTGGTATTTCTACACCAAATGATGCATTCGGTTTCTTATTTGATATGTCGGCTTATCTATCTGCAACCATGAATTTTTAGCTATACCACTTTCCCACCATATCCTATTTCCGATATTATTCGCTGCTATGTTACTTGTTCGTGTACACTCACATTAATGAGATCAAATGCCTAGGTATTAATGTGATTACTCACAGAAAACAGAGGAATTTCTTGTTTGATTGGGATGTTGCAGTCAAGAAGATACCAGATGCTAATGGTTACTCTCAGTTCATATCAGCTTATATGGCCATTGCATATAAGATCATCCACGGTGTCTCTCCACCCAAAATTCTTCCTCAAAAAAAAGGTATTCTCCAGCTTAGAAAATACACTAGGGTGGGGGATTGGTATATTTTTGAGAATTATATAAAAAATAGGGTCTATGGCTATGAGCTTCCTCCTTACCACCTACCTATGTTCATGCCAATGAGAATTTTTTCTCTAGAATTCATTAGGAAGATCCTGAATGTAGATCAAATCCACTTCTTCCCTGCAATTAAAGGACATATGTTTAGGTATTTTGTTCTAAATTCAAGGAATACCTTAAAGGAAGTTGAGGCCTTACTTGAAAAGATGGAGTTTGACCAAGGAGATATCTAGTAGTGATTGTGCCTTAGGACCCTCATAATCCCACTGAAAAACTTACTAAGACCCTTACTGATCTATAACTCTTGGAAGGGGAGCTAAATAAGGTACATAAAGATTGGGATGCTTCCCATGGAAATATAGCTCATAAAGAAAAGTAGATGGAGGCTTATATGACGAACGTTGATATTATTAATAAGAATTTGCAGGCAGTAAATTAGGAGGTCATTGAGATGAAAGAAAAACTGAAATGGAATATGTCTCTGCTGCAAGCGAGGCAACTGGTTTGGGAGGAGATCATCAATGAGATGAGAAACCACTCGTAGCACATAACATTGATGACTTAACAAAAGATTGTGATCAAGGATTATGAAGGTTTCATCTTATCTGCCAAACGGGAGGGTGAGAAGAACTCCCAGATTGCCAAGAAATTCATTTGGTTTTTTAATGAAAGGCCAATCAATGAGATAAGGCATATTGATGTTGTGGATATAGTTAGTGTTGTTATGGAGATATATAAAGTGGTCCAAAAAGAGGAGGCTAGATTCAAATATGAGGAATGCCTAGAAGTAGTGTCAAAGAATGTGGCTACCTTTAGTGAGGAGTTCGAAAGGGTTGTCCTAACAAGATTACCCAAATGTTGGGAATTTCTAAGGGAGATGACCCCTTGTGAGTAGTAAGATAATATTTGAGGCCAAAAGTAAGGTAGGTTCATCCCACGAGAAAAATGCTACCCTCAAAGGGAAGACTATGGTAAATTCTCTGAAGGGAGAATTTAAACTGTTGGGAATGGTGAAGAATCTATTTCATCATAGGCTAAGCTACATTGGCTTGACCAACCTTAATATCGTGTATCAACAATTATTCATGGCCCCTTTCTCATCTCCAACATTGTGTCAATGATGCGATCAATTTCTCAATCCTCCTTTGCTTCAAATCACTGAATCCTTGATGCAACCTCCACCACCAGTCTGTCATGCTTGAAGATATTTATGATGATGTCGACTACACCTTTTAATTTTCATATCTTATGTAAATATTTTGTTCTAGTCAGTCCGTTAGTATTTTGGTTAGTACAGTTGTGCCGCAGAGAATGCTGAGGTTTTGACATGATTATTCACTGTGATGAAATCAAGAAGGAGTATTTCTTGTAACAGGCTCTCCCTGTGAGGCCTTATAAGAACAATTTTATGAAACTGAACATGGGTTCAAAATTCTGAAGTCCTTTTTGTTTCCAAAAGAGCAATGCCATGGGATTTTGATAAATGTATGGTTCATGGAAGATTAATACAATTTTTTTGGCGATTCCAACTCATTTGAGTTTGTGATATGTATTCTTTTCTATGTGTTTCCATATGTGTTCAATATTCTTCTTAGATTGCATGTAATAGTAGTTGTTGGAGATGTTTTCATGAATTTATGGATTTGTTTAAAGAGTGCTAATGAATGACACCTGTATTGATATGAAAACTAGATCCTTAAACATGCTTCATGTATCTTTGCATCTCATCAACATCTCTGCCTATTCCATTTCGTTCTAAATTCTGATGCATCATAATTCTTAGAATTTAAGCCCAGTATATCGAGTTTCTCCTCTACTTAGCTCTCCTATCATACATACTAAAATGGCTGATAAGCTACAGATTTAAATTATGTTCACCACCATGAATCTAATATTGGAACTCCTATGATTTAGCTGGAGTAGCACTGAGGATGCACCAGTGCACCAAATCACTACTAGATCTCTACTAGTTCCACAAATAGTTAGAACTAGTTTAACTGTCTATAATTAAGTCAAACTAAGTTATCTAATTACAACTCAAATAAACTCATCTCGAACCCCTAAAACTTAGGGAGAACATATACATGACTACATAAAGACTTCCAACTGAAAATTACTTAGATAATTAAGTCAATTAAACTTAATTAACTATTTACTTGTTTCTATGAGAATAGAATTCGATTTTAATTCACAGTTTAATTCAAGGAAAAATTAAACTAGAATTTCTTGTTGCCATTTCTCAATAGTCCCTTGCTTTCCAAGGGTTACATCTTCATCGAATGTAAAATCCATGTCAATTTCAACCTTCCTTTGACTAGGAATATATACAACGGCTTTCATTGCTTCTCCCAAAAGTAAATTCCACAACTTTTGATCATGGAGCATGGCACATGCAACTTCTATAATGGACATATTCTTTATTTTAGCCATTCCATTTTGTTCGGGAGTATAAAGCGCAATTTTCTCCTTCTTCATTCATCCCTTCTTGAGAAAATTAATGAACTCCTTTGATATGTACCCCGTGTGTTTGAGGGGAGAAATTCTGTGGTGAAACCTACAGGGGTTGTCATAGCTTGGCCAATGTAATGTGCAATGGCCACGTGTCTGTGTGAGACACAAACACATGGACCCTGTGCCTGTATGAGAAACAGGGTCGTGGTCTTTGACGCTTTTGATGTCATGACTTAGGGGCCTAACAAATGTGCATCTACACATCTATTGGGAAAACATGCTTGCGATATCATGTCTCTCAGGCTCATAGGCATGCGGTTTAAGAGAAAAATGGGTTTTCTCTTTTGTTGATAGCCTAGGGGGTTATATGATTGACACATGGTATCTTGGTTGATAGGATGATTTGGAGTGAGAGAGATTGGGTGTGGTTGCGTGTGGATGTGGCACAGGATCCAGTGACTAGCTAGTTGCTGGTACAGTGGGGGCTTCTGAACTTGCTTCAGAAACCCCTTTTTAGGTCACAGGAAAGGTTCCTATACTTTTTTATTAGATTTTGGGATGTGGACCAACAAATTATGGTTATCTTTCTGATGGATTTTTTTCTATCGGTTCACACTGATATTTATTTTGTTACTGGTCTGCTACCTCATGGGGAGGCTTTGTCTTTTCCACTTCCAGTTGGGCATGTGGATATTCGTTAGTGGGCAGAGGCAGAAGGTGCTTCTCATTATGGGCCTAGCCCGTAGAGTAGGGTTGTATTAACATTACAACTGTGTTGGATCTCGCTGAGCGAGTAATGTTAGCAATGATTGTGAGGGTGGTGGGATCAACATCCCCCAATAGAGCATTGGGGCCATACATATCGGTCCTTCAGTTTTATGAAACCAGATCACAAAAAGATAGAAAAGATAGATCAACGCCTTATAATTCAACCTCTTCGAGGGGGCAACCTTCTTTACATTACACAAATGAACAATTCTTGGATGATTCAAATGAAAAAACCTCCTTTCTATATATAGGAGTCTAAGGGGTCACAACATAACTAAGCCGACCTAACAATAATAATATAAAGGCACAAAAATAGCAATAGAGGGATTCTATGGGGCACAATAATAACAATATGGGGACAACAGGGGCACAACAATAAAATAAGGGATACAACGACAAAAGTAATGGAGGAATCACTAGTATTATAGGGACATAACATGCCCCTCTCTTTCAAATGTTTTGTCCTCAACACTTGAGTAGTTATGGATGCTTCTGTATAAAATTCTCATCCTCCCATGTGGAATCTTCAATGGGTAAGTTCTTCCACTTAATGAGATACTTTGAAATTGATCGATTTCGTAGCTGTTGAGTTCTTGTCTCTTTGACTGCTTCAAGTTCCAATATGATTTTTCCTTCCTCATCAAATTTTGGCAATATTGTTTGAACTGGAAGCTTGTCACCTATAACCTTCTTTAAGTATGAAACATGGAAAACTGGGTGCACTCGGGAAGTTGCAGGAAGCTCCAATTTGTATGCCATAGTACCTATCTTTTACAACACCTTGTACGAACCATAATACTTAAGTGATAATATATTATCCTTCTTAGCTTGCTTGAGGGACATTTTTTTATATGTCTGTAGCTGTAGGAATACCCAATCACCTACATCAAAACTTCTTTCGCTGTGATGTTGATCTGCCTACTATTTCATTATATTCTATGATGTGATGGATGGTGGATGATATCCATAAAGTTCCATAAATGGGGTCATTTTTGTTGCAGTATGGAAGGAAGTGTTATACCACCATTCAGCCAAAGGTAACCATTTGACCCATTGTTTATGTTTATCAGATACAAAGAAACGAAGATATCCTTCCAAACATTTGTTTACTATCTCAATTTTCCCATCAGATTGAGGATGATAAGATGAGCTATGAGCTAATTGAGTACCAAGACAAGAAAATAATTCTGTCCAAAAATTTCCAGTGAAAATGGGATCTCTGTCACTTACAATAATCTTTGGGTTTCCACGTAGCTTTTGAATTGTTTCCATAAATGTAGTAGAAATTGTACTTTCTTTAAATGGATGAGATAATGCACAAAAGTGTGCATACTTGGTAAGTCTGTCAATTACCACCATGATAACACTCTTTCCTTCAGACTTGGGTAAACCTATGATAAAATCCATTGAAACCTCCTCCCAAAATTGGCTTGGAATGGATAGAGGTTGTAATAGTCCTGGGGTCTTAATTGTTTCAACTTTATTTTGTTGGCAAACCAAACATTCTACCACAAACTTTTGAATATCCGATTTAAGGCCATCTCAAAAAAATCCTTCTTAACCCTATGGTAGGTTTTTAGAAATCTTGAGTGCCCTCCTAAGGGAGAGGTGTTCAATTCCCTAAGAATATTTTGTTTGAGTTGGGAATTCTTGCATAGGTATAACTGATCCTTGTACCATAACGAATCATTTTTCTAGCTAAATGTATCAGATGTGTTGGGATCTTGTTGTATCTTTTGAATGAGTGCCCATAATTCCTCGTCATTCTTTCATTCATCCCTTGCTGCGTTTATCCAATCTAGTTGGATAATAAAAATGGTGCAAAGAAATGCTTCCACATCCTCATCCTTTCTTGAGAGTGCATCTGCCACAACATTTTGCTTCCCTTTTTTGTAGACAATTTCAAAGTCATAACCCAGCATCTTTGTGACCCATTTTTGCTTCTCTTATAAAGATAATCTTCGTTCTAAAAAGTATTTAGGACTAACATGATCTATTTTTACCTTGAAGTGTCTTCCCATTAGGTAGGGTCACCATTTCTTAAGTGCATGTAGTATTGCCAACATTTCCTTCTCCTAAATAGCTTTGTGTAAATACTTTCCTTTGATTGGATGACTTTCAAAAGAAATGGGTCTTTCTTCTTGCATTAAAACAACACCAATTCCATTTCCCTGAAGCATCACATTCCACAATAAAGGTTTTTGTGAAGTCCGGTGTAGCTAAGACTGGTGCTTTGCACATTGCCTCTTTAAGATGTTCAAAGGCCTTCATTGTTTCTGGAGTCCATGAAAATGAATCTTTCTTCAATAATGTTGTTAGAGGTGCTGCTATTCTCCCATAATTCTTAACAAACTTGCGATAATACCATGTCAACTCGAGAAATCCTCATAGATGCTTTATGGATGCGGGGATTTCCATTCCTTAATGGTTTTCATTTTGCTAGGGTCTACCTTAACACTTTCATGAGATACAATATGACCTAGATATTCCACCTTTTGTACTCCAGAGAAACATTTGGAGATTTTTGCATATAATTGTTTCTCCTCCAATAGTTTGAGCACCATGTCAACATGTTGGACATGATCCTTCCAAGACTTGTTGTATATTAGTATATCATCAAAAAATACTAACACAAATTTTCTAAGGAAGGGTTTGAAAATGGAATTCATTAAACCTTGAAATGTAGAAGGTGCATTAGTAAGGCCAAAAGGCATGACCAAAAATTCATAATGACCCTCATGAGTTCTATATGTTGTTTTTGGAATGTCTTTAGTCTTTATTCTGATTTGATGATATCTTGAATGAAGATCCAACTTGGTGGAGTAAATTGATCCATGCAATTCATCAATGACAAGAATGGGAAATTTATCTTTAATAGTGAGCTTGTTGAGCTCCCTATAATCTAGACACATTCGCCATGATCCATCCTTCTTGTGAACCAATACTACTGGAGCAGAGAAAGAACTTTGACTAGGTTGAATTATACCAGCCTCTAGCATTTCTGCAACTATACATTCAATTTCACTCTTTTGGACATAGGGATATCTGTAAGGCCTGATGTTTGGAGGAACACTTCCTGGAATCAAAATAATAGCATGATCATGATCACGAATAGGTGGGAGGCCTTTGGGAGTCTCAAATAACTTGGAATTATTGTCCAAGACTTTTTGGAGATCTGGAGAAAATGATGATTTCGATGTGGGAACATCTAGTGAACATAATTGTGCAGTTATGCCTTGTTGTTATTTCTTTAGAAGCTTTGTCATTTTGTTAGAGCTAATTAGCTTTCCCGGTTTCCCTACGATACCCCTTAATTCAACTTCCTTTCCTTCTGAAGAGAATTTCATGAAAAGTTCTCAAAAATTAAAAGCTATTGTACCCAAGGATTATAGCCATTGGACTCCTAGTACAACATCAGCACCACCCATTGGAATGGAAAGCATTGGACTATTCAATACATATTCTCCCATGGATAGATTGATATTATGGCACTTTCCTAAGAAATTTATGGTTCCTCCACTTGAAACCATCACTTGACACTCTGGTGCTAGATATAGGAAGTAATTCAATTCCTTGTCTATCTTACAATGAATAAAATTATGGGTACTTCCCGAATCAATCAACACTATTACCTTTTTCTTCTTGATATTCCCTTCTATCTTGATAGTTTGAGGAGTGGTAATTCCAGCCAACGCATGACAAGATATGGTCAGATTCATTTCTTCTTTTTATATGGTTTGTTCCAGGTGTATATCCTCTTCTTTTGAAATTTCTTGTTCCTTTTCTTCCTCCTCTTCACAATCTATGTAAAATAATTTCTTCTCGTCACACTTATGACCTTTAGAGTATTTGATATCGCAACTGTAACAAAGCCCTTTTGCTCTTTTTTCTTCCAATTGTTGTGGTTCCAACCTTGTAGATTGTGGATGGCTAGGGGCAGCAACACTTCCATCTTTATGATTGTGAGTGGTAGGCTTCCTTGTTGCCATAATTTTTCTTTCCATTTTTCTTACCAACTTGAATGCCTTCTCCAATTAATCTGGTTCCCAAAGGTGAACCTCATGTTGGATGTTATCTTTTAAAGTCCCTATGAACACATCAATCCTATGCTCCTCTGGAATATCCTTTACCCTTATATTCAATTTTTGGAAGTCCTCAATGTGCTCCATCATTGAACCCTTTTGTTTGAGATTTATCAATTGGCTAAAAAAGTGTTGCTTTTTGTATCCTCATAATGTGCTATCATTTCATCCATAAAAATAGCCCAAGTGACAATTTGTTTACGAGAGCAAAGCCATCGATACCATACAAACTGATTTGGTTCCAAATATAAAGTTGCAATGTGTACCTTTTGTGTGTTTTGCACATTAGGGAGATCAAAAAATTGCTCCATCTGTAGTATCCATGTTCTCGGATCCTTGCCATCAAAATTCCTCATATCGATATTTGGAACATGGTGGTTCTTTGATCCAACATTAGAGTCTATGAAATCATGATTAACATTTATTTTGTTCTCATCATGAGTTTCCTTTACTACCCTTTCGCCATTAGTAAGAATTTCTTGTAGAAACTTTGTCAAATCTATCTTCAAATATTCCATGCCTTTCTTTAAATCATCCATCTTAGCTTCCACACCATCAATCTTAGCTTCCACGCTATCCATCTTAGCTTCCACGCCATCCATCTTAGCTTCCACGTCATTCATCTTAGCTTCTACGCCTTTCTTTAAACCATCCATCTTAGCTTCCATGCCTTTATTTAAACCATCCATCTTAGCTTCTATGTCTTTCTTTAAACCATCCATCTTATTTTTTGTTACTTTTTATGTGAGTGAAATTTGTTGCACCTGGTCTCATATTTTTAATATATCATGTTGCATTTCTTCCTCTTCTTCATGAGTCATGCTAGAGATTTTAGGTTGCTTACTAGGTTTTTCCATTTTCTTTCTTCAAGGCATCAATTACCGATAATAATGGTTCACTATGCCCTTTGAATTCCTTCAAACTATCTTTTCAAAGCAAGCTTATGCAAAAAAAACTACACACTGTTTTTCAATTTGTAGGAGCTCGATATTGAATCTGATGTATCTCTATAATTTTGGATCTCCCAGGTCTAAATTTCTTCCTACGGTAACCCTATGAGTAATCTTTCTAACCCCACAAGTCTGGTCAAGATTGGATTCCCAATGAAGAGTTATGTCAAATATCCCACGATGACCTGAGTATAGATTGGTTCAGTAGAGCAAACTTGCATGACATGTTGTGGGTCATTGTTTCCACCCTAGGTTATGAAAATGATACCCAAAAAAACTACAGTTCGTCCTCTTTCTGCAACTTATTACGAAAATTCAATCTGATGCTCAAAGCGAAAGTTATGACGATTGTCCCAAGGTGACCTGTTTGGAATGTAATTCGGGGGTCTGCAAAAACCATAACTTCCTCAGATTATATCTCCGAAAATATAGCGAGACAGAATCTGAATTTTGGATTTGAGGTTTAGACCGATTTCTTCTCAAATGTGATTTTTTTTAGCTTCTTAAACTTTGTAGCGAAATAGTTATAGCGACAATTCCACGATGACTTGTTTTAGATGAAATTATGGAGCTTGCAAAAACCCTAACTTCCTTAGATCATATCTCCGAAAATGTAGCTAGACAAAATTTGAAATTCAGAACGAAGGTTCAACACAATTTAGTCTCAAATGGGTTTTTCTTTTAGCTTCTGAAACATCACAGAAAAAAGTTATAGAGAAAATTCAACGATGACCTATTTGGAGCAACAAAACCCTATAATCCAAAGCTCTGATACCAAATGTTATGAAACCAGCTCACAAAAAGATAGAAAAGATAGATCAATGCCTTAGAATTCAATCTCTTCAAGGGGTAACCTCCTTTACATTACACAAACGAACAATTCTTGGATGATTCAAATGACAAAACCTCCTTTATTTATAGGAGTCTAAGGGGTCACAATATAACCAAGCAGACCTAACAATAATAATATAAAGGCACAAAAATAACAATAGAGGGATTCTATGGGGCACAATAATAACAATATGGGGACAATAGGGATACAACAATAACAATAAGGGATACAAAGACAAAACTAATGGGGGAATCACTAGTATTATAGGGACCTAACATTTAGCAGCAACAAGCAGGGCACCTTTTTTATTGGGCTTGATTATTGCATTGGGGGATGTTGTCTCAACTAAAGCAGGTGTAGCATGGTGCACTCAGGAGTTTCTTCTATGGGAGTGTACTCTGCAGTATCATGTATGAGTGGGTAGTTATTCTTTATCTGATCATAGCAGTACCAGCGGGGCTTGCCAGGGACCCACGTATACACTGTTGGGTAGCTGCGATGCCGTGAGATGGGGGTGGTGAGGTAGGGCGTTATTAGAACACCACTATAGATGATTGGTTTAACTCCAATCCTCTATTTATTCTGAATTATCCCTATCACAGTGTGGATTTCTAGGGAGATCTAGATATGGGGCTTCCTTCTGGTGATGCTTGGGGACCAGTAAATATATTTTGATTTCTGCATTTGTATACATATATTTGTTTGCATGTATCATTATGGTATTTTATTTACGATGATACTAATACCATGCTTGCTTACTAGTAGATGCAAGGCTGCGTGGGCGATCAATAGCCTATTTTGTAGGCCATGATCCTAGGCATATGGGCGTTGCAGGGGATGCCCCTGTACCATAGAGACCGAGGGTAGTGAGGCCACCAGCTAGACCTCGGGGTGGGCCTAAGCGACTGACACAATGATGTCGATTAGAGACTAGTGGGCCCTCTAGAGAGGGTAGCAATGCAACAGGAGGCGAGGATGTTGAGCGATGGCATGAGCATACTGAGGCTATAGATGCACACTTGGAAGCTATATAGGCTGAGATGTAGAGTTATAGAGATACTTGTGGCAAGGTGGAGACCATGACTAGAGGGTTTCCAATCGATGGATGGGAAGGGATGGTGGAGGTCGTTGTTGAGATGACGATGTCACTAGAGTAAGCACACCAACCAGTTTTACGCCGTATAGCCATGGTGATGGCTACAACTGGTCTGATTTTGACTCCAGATGCAAAGATTGGGCCACCAAGGCTGTAGATAGACTTGATGGTCTTGATTTTTTTATGAGATTATGTATGTACCAGCGAAAGCACCCATTATGAGGAAGCTCCCCTATATTTTGTTGACTTATTTTTCTTAGTCGTGGGCTAGTGGACTATGCGACATTTGTTGTACTCATATATTTTTTGATGTATTTACGATATTATTTTTTGGCGGATATCATGATATGTCACATGCGTCTATACTTTTTGTGTATTTTTGCTTTTTGTTTGAGATGTATCTTATGTTGATGTTTTAAGTATCGTGATGGTTATATATACATGATGCATGCCAGTTTAGGATTTGATTACCAATGTGATCAATTGTGTAATTTTGATCCCTTTGTATATATGTAAATGTGATATGAGCAAAATGTTGAGATAACCTTTTTGTATGCAGATACTTCCGAAAAAGGCGTGTATCTTAGACTTTAAAGGTCATGTTTAGCTACGACACAACTAGTTGGGAATCAAGGAATACATGTAGGTGATGGACACCTAGGTGGTGTGCATTGACCAAGAGGCATATGACAATGTTGTATTCTTCTTGATTGTTGGGTTTTTATCTAATACAAATTCCATTAAAGAGACGAGGCGTCCAGCCAGGAGAGTATATGGCCCCGGCTGTAGCAACACAGTTTTGTGATCATCGAGATGTGCCATCAGTAAATATGTGATGATAAGTTGGTTAAGGATCCATCTGCTAACACCTGCTGAGAGAATGATATTTAGAGTGAATCCATGATGAGGTGATCATCATAAAAAATAAATCATGGTGCATACATGTCTACTTTAGCATTTTATGGGTGGAAGTTTTTGAGGTAGAGACCATTGACGAGATTGTTTAGGCAAGTCCCATCAGGCTCTGACAATATGTATGCCCTTGTGAGGAGGCAATGTTTGATGATGTATGGGCCCTTCCATAAGGTTTCAAACTTTCCATGTCCTACAGCTCCTTGGGAAACATCGCAGTGGAGGACTAACTCCCCCTCGGTATATGTCTGAGGGGTGATGTTATGATAGAATGAGGCTTTGACCATATTCTTGTGTGCCTCATTATTCTGGAAGGATTCCTGTCAGTCCTCATTGATGAGCTCTGCTCGCACCAACCTTTGTTCCAAGGTTTTTGTGTCTGTTAGTAATATGATGGCTGAGTGTAAGGTGGGGATCTCACACTCGATGGGAAGTACTGCTTCTAGGCAATATATGAGTTGGAAGGGTGTAAACCCTATGGACGCCAGTATGCCCACTGTGCAGAGAACACCATATGGTGCCAAATAGTTTTATGAGTGTTCACTATGCACTATAACATGGTTTTGAGGACATTATTAATGACTTCTACTTGTCCATTGGACTGGGGGTAGTATGGTGATGAAAACTAGTGAGAGAAGCCAATGTGTTGGGATAGCTCTTGAAATATTTCATTTTCGAAATGTTTACGTGGTATGAAACCAACTCCTTGGGAACACCAAACCATGTTATGACATGGTTAAAGAAAAAATGTGCGACAGTTTCAACGGTGTTATTATATGTGGGCATTGCTTTTGCCTATTTGGTGAAATAGTCTATAGTGAACAAAATGTATTTTTTGTTTCTAGATGACGAGGGGTTATAGGTCATGAAGTTGATGCCCCACTTACAGAAGAGGCCAACCACTATGACTACGTGCAAGGGAGTAGGTGGTGCTTGTTCCTTATGAGTGTATCGCTAACATCACTCACATCATTTGACTGCTTGTATGTAATCGTGGAAGAGGGTGGGCCAAAAATAACCAGCGTGAAGAATATTTTGGGTAGTGGCCATCCCTAAGAGGTGGTCACCGCAAGCTCTGCTATGGTAGTCATTTAAGGCTTGCTCAGCTTGTTGTTGATCGAGGCAGTGACATAGGATGGCGTCGATGCCACATTGATAGGGGACATGCCCCAATAGGAGGTAGCGGGGGGCCTATTGGTGTATGCGCCTTCGATCATCATGAGTAAGTTGGGGTTTGAACTTTTGAGTTCGTAAAAAGGGGAGGATATCATTGTACTTGGGGTCGTCCGTTGATACTAAAAATATATGTTCATTGGGGAGAGGCTCATTAACAGGAGAGCCTCGGGTCTCTGTTGGGAGGTTCGTGATGAAATCAGCAAGTATGAGTTCTTTTTTTGCTCTCAGGGGAGTTACATTGTAGATCAAATTATTGTAGAATAACCAACCATCGAGAATACTTGTGGTTCATCTTACGGCGAGTGAGAAGATACCTCATGGGGTTGATGGCTACTATTATGGTAGTCGTTCGAAGGATGATATAATGCCGAAGATTTTGCATAGAATGTACAAGGGTTGAGGAATTTTTTTTTCTTCTGGCTCATACTTCAATGCAAGCCCAGATAAATTCTTGCTAATGTAATAAATTACGTACTCCTTGTTATCTATTCCATATTGAACTAATACCCCTGCAATGGCTACCTCTGATGCAGATAGGTATAGGGTATAGTATTTATTATGGTCAGTGGGGCTAATCAATGGAGCTTGAGATAATTCATCCTTTAAAGCATTAAATTATTTTTGGGCTTGATCATCCCACTGAAAGGGGATATCTTAATGAAGGAGGCATAGGAAACCTTACGCGTAAGTAGCCTAATTAGGTAAAAAGCATCGTAAGAAGTTGGGCTTACCCTGCAAGCTTTTTAATTGTATTAATGTATTTAGGGGAGGTACCTGTTTAATGGCTTGGAATTTGAAAGGGTTGACATGATACCTTGCTGGGAAATGATGAAACCAAGTAGTCTTCCCATGTTGACACATAATACACACTTGACAGGGTTCAAGCATAAGTTATATTGTTGACATATTTGAAAAACCAGACGGAGGTCCTCTAAATGGTTGACACGTTTTTTGGAACGTACCAAAAGGTCATCCAGATATGCAAGGATGAGATGAGCTAGATAATGGAATATGTAGTTCATGCCTTGCTGAAAGGTGGCGCCAACATTTTTAAGACTGAAAGGAATAACTTGGTATGCGAATGTTCCCCAAGAGGTTGTGAATTAGGTTTTTTATTGATCTGTATGGTGAATCTGAATTTGGTTGTACCCAGAGAACCCATCCATGAAGGATAAGGCTTCATGATTGGTGCATGCATCAATGACTTGGTTGATGAATCGCGTTGGGTAATTATCATTGGGGCATGCTTTGTTTAGATCCCTAAAATTAGTACAAACGTGAATGTTTCCCTGTTTTTTCATGACGGGCAAAAGGGTAGAAACGTAAGATGTGTAAGCAATTGGGTAGATAAATCCATCTTTTTGAAGTTTATCAATTTCTTGTTTGATTGTTGCTGCTTTAGAAGGATGTAATTAACGTTGTTTCTACCAAATGAGATGGGTGTCATGCCATGTGTCAATGTGATGTTCCACTATGGTGGGACTGATACCTGGCATCTCTGAGTAATCCCATGCAAAAATATCCCTATACTCTTGGAACAAGGATGTATATGTGGTTATTTCTTCGAGCGAGCATGATGACCCCAGGGAGATTTCATCTAGATTTCCAGATTTGTTTGAAATATTCACCTTAATGGTAGGTGAAATGTTGGACATGTTCCCTACCTCAATTGCATAAGGTGCTCAAATGGGATTTTTGAACCAATCAACTTTTCTTGGTGGGAGGAAATATTTTGATTCAATGGCACATATTTTGTGAGTTTATGCGCTGCTAGGAACAAATGTTTTTGTGGGTAGAAAAAATTAATGATGGTGCATGGTGTCCCAAGGGTATTTAGGTTTCTTCGTGGCTTCTAGAATATCTTCACTTGAGTGAAAAATATTGTCTAGTATTGAATTTGGTTGCGCCAAGTCTTGAAACTATGGTGTAGGCCTGGTTGTGTTGGTCGACAAGCAATAAGATGATTCGTTGGTTGATGCCGTAGAACCAATGGAGGTTGGAAAAATGTAGATTAGATGGTTCTGCAGCATTGGTGATGTTACCACTTTTGAGATGGATTTTGCAGTCTCAACACAAAAAAATGATGAGAAGACAACATGAATCATGGTTCCCACGGATGAGGAAATGAATCATATATGATGTCACATGTCGTCAGCATTGGGTGGTGGTAGAATCTCAGTTATGGGTGGTTGGGGAGTTCTGGGAGGAAGGACTTGTGCTCTTGTTGGTGTACAAGGGGAAAAAGTAATTTATTCAATAGGATGCTAGCGTTGAATCCTAAGCTACCTAAATGTGTGAAACATAGGGCATGCCTCAGTGCTATGAGCAATATCGATACAAATTCCACAAACCGGTGTAGAAATAACTGAGTGTATGGTATTACTCATAGTATGGGACATTGATGCCTTGTTACAAGATGGAATATCCAATCTAGATTGATGGTGATGATGGGATATGAAATGATAGGGGCCCTGCCTTGTTGTTGACTGTTATTTTTCCTCAAATACACATAGAAAAAATGTTAGGTCCCTATACTACTAGTGTAACCCCTTATTGTTATTAGTACAACCCCCTTATTATATTGTTGTGCCCATGTAGTCCCCATATTGCTATTATTATGCCCCATAGAAGCCCACTATTATTATTATTGTGCCCTTACATTATTATTGTTATGTTGGCTCTGATTATATTATGACCCCTTAGACTCCTATATATAGAAAGGAGGTCTTGTCATTTGTATCATCCAAGAAATTTTCATTTCTGTAATGTAAAATAGGTTTCCCCCTCGAAGAGGCTGAGTTATAAGACATTTATATTTCTTTTCTATCTTTTTGTGAGTTGGTTTCATAACATTTGGTATCAGAGCTTTGGATTCTAGGGTTTCGCTGCTCCAAATAGGTCATTGCGGAATTTTCGCTATAGCTGTTTTTATGTGATGTTTCAAAAGCTAAAAAAAACACCCATTTAAGGAAAAATCTCTCTGAACCGTGGGTCTGAATTTCAGATCTTAGCTCACTATATTTTCAGATATATGATCTGAGGAAGTTAGGGCTTTTGTAAGCTCTATAATTTCATCTAAAATAGGCCATCATGGAATTGTTGCTATAACATTTTCCCTACAAAGTATCTGAAGCTAAAAAAATCCGATTTGAGAAGAAATTTCTTTGAACCTCTGATCCAAATTTCAGATCTTGGCTCGCTATATGTTCAGATATATGATCTGAGGAAGTTAGGGTTTTTGTAGACTCCTGAATTACGTCCTAAATAGTTGACCTTGGGAAAATCGTCATATCTTTCATTTTGAGAATCAGATTGAAAATGCATAAGGCATTACAAAAAGAGGATGAACTGTATTTTGTTTGGGTATAATTTTCAGAAACTAAGGTTGAAACAGTGACATGTGGAACATCATACAAGTTCACTCTACTGAACTAGTCTATAATTAGGTCATCGCGGGAGATTGGGAATAAATATTTCTTCGGGAATCCAATGGTGATAAGACTTATGAAGTTAGAAAGAGGAATCATAGGGATATTACAGACCGAAATTTGAGAACTTAAAGATCCTAAATTACAGAGTTACAATCATTTCAAGATTGAGATCCTAAAATCAAGAAAAAGAGAGATGAAGAAGTTTGATGGCAAGGATCCGGTAAATTGGATACTACAGATGGAGAAATATTTTGATCTACATGGTGTACCACTGCTACAAAAGGTATCTATTGCATCTAATTATTTAGAACCAAATCAATTTTTATGGTATAAAGGGATTTGTTCTCGTAAACCACTTGTCACGTGGTCAATTTTTATGGAGGAAATGATAGCACATTATGAGGATACAAAGAGCAACACCTTCTTTAGCCAATTGATAAATCTCAAACAAAAGGGTTCAATGGTAGAGAACATTAAGGACTTTCAAAAATTGAATATAAGGGTAAATGATATTCTAGAGAAGAAAAAGATAAATATTTTTATCTGTGCCATTGAAGCTGATATCGATGTTATGAAAGCATATTGGAAGAAAGGCATGGAAGATTTGAAGAAAGACATGGAAGGTTTAAAGGAAGGTGGGACAAAGTTGCTACAAGAAATGCCTCCTAATGACAAAAAGGATCGAGAAACTTCAAAATAAGAGGATATAGACCGAGAACCAACCCTATAGAAAGAATAAATGAATCCGACATATCTTGTATTGCAATGACAGGAATTACCACTTCTCAAACTCTCAAGATAGAAGGACATGCCAAGAAGAAGAAGGTTCAAGAAGTGAAATATCAAGAAGAAAAGTATCAAGAAACATCAAAAGAAAAGGATACTCACCATGAACCAACCCCAGAGAAAGAAGAAATGAATCCGACCATATCTTGTAATGCATTGGTTGGAATTACCACTCCTCAAACTATAAAGATAGAAGGACATATCAAGAAGAAAAAGGTAATAGTGTTGATTGATTCAGGTATTACCCATAATTTTATTCATTGTAAGATAGCCAAGGAATTGAATTGCTTCCTATATCCAGCACCAAAGTGTCAAGTGACGGTTGTAAGTGGAGGAATCATAAATTGCTCTAGAAAGTGCCACAATATCAAGCCATCCATGGGAGAATATGTATTGAATAGCCCAATGCTTTCCATTCCAATGGGTGGTTCTGATGTTGTATTAGGAGTCCAATGGCTACAATCCTTGGGTACAATAGCTTTTAATTTTGAATAAATTTTCATGAAATTTTCTTTGGAAGGAAAGGAATTTGAATTAAGGGGTATCACAGGGAAACCAAGAAATATAATCAACTCTAATGGAATGACAAAGCTTCTAAAGAAAGAACAACGAGGCATAATTGCATAATTATGTTCACTAATGGTTCCCACATCGAAATCATCTATTTCTCTAGATCTCTAAAAAGCCTTGGACAATCATTCCAAGGTATTTGAGACTCCCAAAGGTCTCCCATGTATTCATGATCATGATCATGCTATTCATTTGATTCCAGGAAGTGTTCCTACAAAAATTAGGCCTTATAGATATCCATATACCAAAGGAGTGAAATTGAACATATGGTTGTAGAAATGGTAGAGGTTGGTATAATTATCCAACCAAATTTGAGAAACAAAGCAAGGGATGAATGGAAGAATGGCGAAGCAGGGTGGGAACTCATTCAAAAGTTGTCGAAGATCCCAGTTCCAACAATATTTCCAAAACAAGGAAGGAAAAATCATATTGGAACCTCAAGCATTCACAGAACCAAGAAGTTGACAGCTATGAAATCGATCAATTTCAGAGTATATCATCAAGTGGAAGAAATTACCCACTGAAGATTCCACATGGAAGGATGAGAATTTTATACAGAAGCATCAATAATTGTTCAAGCGTTGAGGACAACACATTTTGAAGGAGAGGGGCATGTTAGGTCCCTATACTACTAGTGTAACCCCTTATTGTTATTAGTATAACCCCCTTATTATATTGTTGTGCCCATGTAGTCCCCATATTGTTATTATTGTGCCCCATAGAAGCCCACTACTGTTATTATTGTGCCCTTACATTATTGTTGTTATGTTGGCTCTAATTATATTATGACCCCTTAGACTCCTATATATAGAAAGGAGGTCTTGTCATTTGTATCATCCAAGAATTGTTCATTTGTATAATGTAAAGGAGGTTGCCCCCTTGAAGACGTTGAATACTTAAGGCATTTATATTTCTTTTATATATTTTTGTGAGATGGTTTCATAACATTTGGTATCAGAGCTTTGGATTCTAGGGTTTCGCTGCTCCAAATAGGTCATTGTGGCATTTTCGCTATAACTGTTTTTTTGCAACATTTCAGAAGCTTAGAAAAAATCATTTGAGACAAAATCTCACTAATCCTCGGGTTTGAATTTTAGATCTTGGTTCGCTATATTTTCATATATATGATCTAAGGAAGTTAGGGTTTTTCAAGCTCTATAATTTCATATAAAACAAGCTATCATGGAATTGTCGCTACAACGTTTTCACTACGAAGTTTCATAATCTAAAAAAAAAACCATTTGAGAAGAAATCGATCTGAACCTTTGCTCCAAATTTTAGATCTTGTCTTGCTATATTTTCGGATATATGATCTGAGGAAGTTAGGGTTTTTGTAGACTCCTGAATTACATCCTAAACAAGTGACCTTGGGAAAATCATCATATCTTTTTCTCTGAGCATCAGATTGAAATTGTGTAAGAAGTTACAGAAAGAGGACATACTGTATTTTGTGTGGGTATAATTTTTAGAACCTAAGGTCGAAACAATGACATGTGGAACGTCGTACAAGTTCACTCTACTGAACTAGTCTATAATTAGGTCATTGCAGGAGATTGGGAATACATATTTCTTCGATAATCCAATTGTGATCAGACCTGCAGAGTTAGAAAGAGGAATCGAAGGGATATTATAGGCAAAAATTTCAGAAATTACAGATCTGAAATTACAGAGTTACAGTCTTTTCAAAATCGAGCTCATAAAATCAAGAAAAAGTGATATGAGGAAGTTTGATGGCAAGGATCTAGTAATTGGATACTATATATGGAGAAATACTTTAATCTACATGGTGTACCACCATTACAAAAGTTACATATTGCATCTAATTATTTAGAACCAAATCAATTTTTATGTCCTAAAGGGTTTTGTTCTCGTAAACCACTTGTCACATGGTCAATTTTCATGGAGGAAATTCTAGCACATTATGAGGATACAAATAGCAACACCCTCTTTAGCCAATTGATAAATCTCAAACAAAAGGGTTCAATGGCAAAGCACATTAAGGAGTTTCAAAAATTGAATGTAAGGGTAAATTATATTCTAGAGAAGCAAAAGATAAATAGTTTTATCTATTCCATGGAAACTGATATCGATGGTATGAAAGCATATTGGAATAAAGGCATGGAAGATTTGAAGAAAGACATGGAAGGTTTGAAGGAAGGTGGGACAAAGTTGCTACAAGAAAGGCCTCCTAATGATGAAAAGGATCGAGAAACATCATAAGAAGAGGATATACATCGGGAACCAACCCTAGAGAAAGAACAAATGAATCCGACCATATCATGTATTGTAATGACATGAATTACCACTCCTTAAACTATAAAGAGAGAAGGACATATCAAGAAGAAAAAGGTAATAGTGTTGATTGATTCGAGTAGTACCCATAATTTTATTCATTGTAAGATATCTAAGGAATTGAATTGCTTCATATATCCAGCACCAGAGTGTCAAGTGACGGTTGTAAGTGGAGGAACCATAAATTGCCCTTGAAAGTGCCATAACATCAAGCTATCAATGGGAGAATATGTATTTAATAGCCCAATGATTTCCATTCCAATGGGTGGTGTTGATGTTGTACTAGGAGTCCAATGGCTACAATCCTTGGGTACAATAGCTTTTAATTTTCAAGAACTTTTCATGAAATTTTCTTTAGAAGGAAAGGAAGTTTAATTAAGGGGTATCACATGGAAACCAAGAAAGATAATCAGCTCTAACGAAATGAAAAATCTTATAAAGAAAGAACAACAAGGCGTAATTGCACAATTATGTTTTCTAATGGTTCCCACATCGAAATCATCTATTTCTCCAGATCTCCAAAAATTCTTGGACAATCATTCCAAGGTATTTGAGACTCCCAAAGGTCTAGCACATATTCGTGATCATGATCATGCTATTCATTTGATTCAAGGAAGTGTTCCTCTAAACATAAGACCTTATAGATATCCATATGCCCAAAGGAGTGAAATTGAACATATGGTTGCAAAAATGGTAGAGGTTGGTATAATTATCCAACCAAATTTGATAAAAAAAGCAAGGGATGAATGGAAGAATAGTGAAGCAGGGTGGGAACTCATTCAAAAGTTGTCGAAGATCCCAATTCCAACAATATTGCCAGAACTTGACAAGGAAGGAAAAATAATATTGGAACCTCAAGCATTCACAGAACTGAGAATTCGACAGCTAAGAAATCGATCAATTTCAGAGTATCTCATCAAGTGGAAGAACTTACCCACTAAAGATTCCACATGGAAGGATGAGAATTTTATACAGCAGTATTAAGAAATGCTCAAGCATTGAGGCCAACAAATTTTGAAGGAGAGGGGCATGTTAGGTCCCTATACTACTAGTGTAACCCCTTATTGTTATTAGTACAACCCCCTTATTATATTGTTGTGCCCATGCAGTTCCCATATTGTTATTATTGTGCCCCATAGAAGCCCACTATTGTTATTATTGTGCCCTTGCATTATTATTGTTATGTCGACTCTGATTATATTATGACCCCTTAGACTCCTATATATAGAAAGGAGGTCTTGTCATTTGTATCATCCAAGGATTTTTCATTTCCTTAATGTAAAGGAGGTTTCTCCCTCGAAGAGGCTGAATTATCAGGAGTTTATATTTCTTTTCTATCTTTTTGTGAGCTGATTTCATAACAAAAAACCTAGATGCCTCATTCCTGGTGGGTGGTGAATGATTTGATGGTTCATTATCTGATCTGAGTAAATCAGAATTCTAAACAATAATTCGTCGCATGAATCCTAACAATGGACATAATTAAGAAAGATGGGGACAATGTCATACATGATTGTTTCTTGCACAAATCTGGCAGGTGTGATGCCTGTGCCTTGATTTGGTGGTTTGAGTGATGTGGAGAACAAGGTATAATCAGATGAATTCCCTTAACTCAGGGCATTGGTTGATCAAACGTTCTAGCACATCACACATGGCGCAAGTGGGTGATGGTATGTTGTTTTCTTGTTGAGGTTTCCTCTAATCATGATGGGAGGTTGATGGTCTTGATGAAGGATAGGAGCAAGGAGCTTCTTCCTTTACGACCTAAAAAATGTTTTTGGGGACATCCTTTATGGAGAGTAATGGGGTATTATATTGGGTGAGTGCACCTAAAACATCTTGATATCAAGGAATTTTGGGGCAATGATGAGTATAACTCCCATATCTTTGTAGATGGCACATGCATGATTGTTGTGTAATGCCTTAAGACGTGTGGGTGTGTATTTTTCTCTGACAGGGGGAGGAGGGTTCACTAGCTCTTTTGGGGTATGTAGAAGATCTTTGAGATATTTTAACTCAGGGTACCTATTGGTGGGGTTCTATACTATTTTACACAATGCGCATGGTTAAGGGACCCTATAGGAGGGAGTGTTTGAAGCTTTCGTCTTTTTACCTCTCTCATTATCCCTTGTATTTGCACTGGCTGGTATCGGTGCAAGCACTACTTGTGATGTGGGTGCTACCTAAGTAGGCATTGTATGGGGTGTTGCATTATCCTCAGGAGGAATAGGATTGACCTATGTTGAAGTGGCACCAATGCTTACTGGCATGGCCTATGGGGCCAAATACCAAACCGATATTGCGAGAGCTACATCGGGCAATGAGAGTGTTGCGATTACTTGGTGCGAGTCAAAACTAGGTGGGGGATATTAGAAGGTCGTATGAGTGATGGAATTAGGCAAGAAGGTTGGATTGGTAACAATGTTGTTGTTAGTATCTGGAACCAATTCTTGATATTGGGTGGTGTTTGATGAGGTCATCATGAAAATTGTTGCTCCGATGTTTGGGAAAAGTTCTTGTAGCACCGGAGGGTCTCCCGGGATTGTCTCTAGGAGTGCTAATGGCTTAAACTGGCCTGGCCTGAGCTCATTGTAAGTAGTGATCAACTCATGGGAAGACGAGACTAAGGGTAGCACAATGTTAGGTGTTGGTAAGGTTTCCTTCTCATAGTATGTGAGTTGATCGATAGTAATGATCTTTCCATTGTGGGGGAACATCATTATTCTAAACACTGATGAGACGACTGCGAGCATCTCGTACATGTAGCTTCGACCTAGTAGGATGTTGTAATCCAACTGGGTGTCTAGTACTTTTATGTTTATTAAAAAAAAAATCCAGCCAACTTAACTGGCATGCTAGGGAATAAACCAATGGGAGTAGAAGGGCAGCCATCGTATGCTCTGAGCGTAATGTTAGAAGGCATGAGTTCGATGGATTCTAGTTTCTGCCAAATGTATTTGGACATGATACATGTGGAGGCCCCTTCGTCAATGATGCAATGATGAATGTTAATGTTTTGGACTGAGACTGGAATTTGGATAGTAATGACTGATAGTAGCCATGGAGTAGCTTTATTGAAGTCGAAGACCATTAGGTGAGAATAATATTGGTCAATTGCGCCTAGAGCGGAAAGTAAGGTTTTCCATTGGGTTGGGAATGTTTATAGGCCTTCTAATGTTGAAATGGCTGATAGTGATTATGCTAAGTCGTTGACTATGTTGTAGCTATGAACAAATTTCGAGTTGTGTTTAGTGTGCCATGAAGGTCCTTTGACTATTTTAGGCATAGAATCTACATAAGGTCAAGGAATGGTTAACGACCCTGTAGGTATTGTCGTAGTCGAGGTGGACAAATTGGGCTTTGGGGGAGCTTCATAAATTTTGTTCCATGTTTGTAGGAGGATATCCTCTCCTTTCATGAAAATATCATGATTAGGATAGTTATGGGGGTTCCCTCCAGATGAATGAGAGTGGGGTTTTTGTTGCTAAGTGTTGAACACTCCATGATGGGGGAAGGGGTCTTACATTACTGCAATTTGTTGACCTCCTTTCCCCCTACTATCTTGTATCCTTTTTAAGTCAGGAAGTTGAGGATAGTGGTGGGTATAATGACCGTATTCCCCATAGATAGCACATGAATGATTAGTCTGTAGAATGGTGTTCTTGCCTTGTTTCTGTGGGTTATTATTGGTCAATCACTATTTTGGTTCTAGTTAGGGTTACCCCTTCCCAATGACCATGGGGGTTGCTGGTGGTTGCTTCCCCCATGGTTGGGTTCACCCTTTGGATTATTTTTAAGTTTTCTCTTAGCAATATTCAGTGGGGGGGGGGTTAGTTGGATTCAATTGTTCCTTTGATTGTTGTTGTGAAGCAAGAGAAGATTGCACTAGATTCCCTGAGGGGGATGATACTAGTTAACCCTGCTGACTGTATTCTGCCCAGGTGTGGGTTGACTAGGATAGTATCATGTATGTTGCAATGGTGGTGCATTTGCGTAACATCAAATTATTTCCCATTGAATGAATATCCAAGGTATTGGTAGGTGTTGTTGAGTGGGTTTTGGCTAATGGACCTAATCAATCCGTTAGTAGCATTGGATGCGCCTAGAATCTCTTTATAAGTTTGTAGGTGTGAGGCGTCTAGAAGCACATGTCAGATGTACCTGGATTGGGTGTAAATAAGCTCCAATTGTTGAGATTTACTAATGGCTTCTTCCTCAGTCCATAGGGATGAATTTTACACGTCTTTGGAGATTTCCAATGTGAGGGATCTCAAGAATAAGTCCAAGAGGACTTTATCTTCAAACTGGGTTTTACACAGGCTATGAAGTTTTCAACATTCATGTATATGATCTTAGATGTCGGTAGCGGGTGTTTTTTTGAAGTGAGTGAGGAGTTCGAGACTCAAATAATGGAGGATTTGGTGCTGGAAGAAGGTGAGGAAAGTTGTAGCTAGTGAGCTAGAGTTTTTGGGTGATGCAGAAGGTTGGTCAACATACCATTTAACTTCAAGCCCAATTAGGATGTGTTGAAATAGTCATAATATAATAGTATCATTAGTGATACTATTAGATGAACACCACAGGTAAAAAGTCGTGACATGATTTCTTGGGTCTTCACCTTGTTTTCCTTCACACTTTGTAATATTCGAAGGGAGCTTGGTGGGCATAGCCAACCAATTCTGGCCATGGGAGATCAGGTCATTGGTTAGCTTACGTAAATATGGTAGGTTTAACGAAGCTAAAATGGTATATGTGCATTACTTAACATTGTCAAATGATTTTGGACATCTATATGCAAAGGGGTCCTCTATGGGGAAGCCTCAAGATAACTGCCTCAATGGGTGTCTCAGGAACTGTTCGGAGGAGTGGTGTGTGGGATCCCAAAGGTGGTAGAACTTGGGGACATTTTTGGAGTGGTGAAGGGTGTAATTTTTAGGGTAGGGGTCCCAAGAATATATGCACCAATAAAGGAAGATCCAATAATGGTGGTTGTGTGATGTCCTCTACGCCTAAATGGCAAGAATCCGGGCACACCTCCTAGTAGTGGGGAGAGGTTTAATAAACATCTATATCATTAGGGAGCCGTGGGGTCCCCCATGGTGTTGATTAGAGTGGGTGCTACTTTGTGTATGGTGAGGGAATAAGATAAGTATCAATGCAATATGGTCACATACATAAAACAAATTGAAAATATAAATGGTTTATTTTCCTTTTATAATTAAGCTATGTGATCAAGCAAATAAGAAAAACATTTTTTTTTTTTTTGTGTATGGTAAAAGATCTTATGTAGACCTAATGATCCTTTCCACTCTCAAAGTAACTGGGCCTTGCGAGGATATCTTCGGATGCATCCTGAAAGAATTGGCGATGCCTTCCAGTAGTCAAAGAATAAACCAAGGTAATGTGAATGAGGCTCAAGTGTTGCCTGCACCATCGCCTATAGGGAAATGATGCCCTATATTTTGGCCACAAAAATATTTTCATCCCACATGAGCATTCAATTATTTCACTTCTTGGTAGTCAGTTACCAGTATTGAGCACTAGATTGGTCAAGTAGCCCCAAAGAGTACCTCGTGTACTGGACCTAAGCCAAACCCCCTCTGAATCAGGTCTCTTCCATGCTTGGGTATTCTTTTCCGTGGGATGATTAAAGGATTTTAAGCTCTCTAAAAAGTCAACATATATGTTTAAAAGGTGTAACATGACCATGGTGGCTTATGGGATGCCTACCCCAATGGTCTTGACCTGAAATATAAATTTTTTGGTGGCCCCTATGGGGAAACTTAGTTGGTTCAAGGTATGGTTGTTTTTAGAGAGTCTTAATTCACTTACGAAGTGATTTTGTGAGAAAAAATAGAGTAAGTACCCAAAGCTTTGGAAACTGAATTCCCTTGAGTACCAAGCGTATGTAAGTTTAGTGTGTGATGCAAGTGAGCATAAAAACTGTGATAAGATGCATATATGTGATGATCCATTACAACGCCCTTCTAATTACACTAAGTGTTGATTCTTCCTTGCATAAAAAGAAATATATTGTGGATTATGGGCCACTTACTATTTTCCTATTAAACTATGTGGAGTTTAACAAGGGAGATGGAAATTCAAACGCCTACAAATTTTTTCATGTGCAAGTTCAGGTTCACCTAAGAGACGCAAGGGAAGCAAAGATTACTTAATTTCTTTAATAAAACTTTCTCCTAGTCCCAAAAAAATGAAGAATTTAATGCTTTGGTTAGTAGTAATATTTGTGGATGATGGGACACTTTATTTTTTACTAATTAAGACATGTGATTTGCAGAAAATTTTAGCAAAAATATAGTTTGAAAAACATATGTGGAATTTGGTCACTTACTTTTCTCCCTAAATAAGATATGTGTGTTTTGAAAATGAAAAATGAAAAATACTCTAATTTCTCCACCAATTGAGGTTAGTAAAGCAACCAATAGTACTAGAAAGAAAGTACAAAATGCAGAGGTGTAGGAAATTCACTAAAGTCTGCCAATCACTTGAGAAAATAGAAAAATACAAGGCTCCTCTTTTGATTTTGGTGACCACGTGATTTTAGCCGCACATAGACGCACACACACTTATGTTGGAGAAAACACTGCTCGAGGGAGGAAGAAAAAGAAAAATATTACTTTTGCGGGCTAAGAACATGTCCTTGAGGTCTATAAAAATTCCAGATAGGTGTTGAGCACCTTGTAGGATGGTTGTGTAGAGAGAAGGTCCTACAAAAAAAATCTTTAGATTAATAAAAAGACAATTGTATGGTCACCATTCTTGTGGTAGTGTTTTTGTGGCAATGATGTACCAAAAGACACCTCCTTAGCAGTTGATTGTTCCCTGTAAAGGATCATAGGCAGAATTGGTGCTGTTAGTGGACAGACTTAAATAAACATAACATTGTAAATAGTGGAAACAATGAATACATAAACATAAACTAAAAAAAGAGTAAATACACAAACAAGGCTCAAAAGGAGCAAACAAATCAATAAAATAATGGAACAAACTCCCTTTATTGACTACTGGTAGTAGAGTTTGAATAAAATAGATGAATCTTAGATACTGGAAGAGAATTATTTGAGTTATGGTGCTAAAAAATCCTCAGCAAGGGGATTTCTTTTCCTCAATCTCTTTGCAAGTTTCTCCTCTCTCTCAAAGAAGTATGAAGACTCTCTAATGGTGGATTCCAATTCTATCACTAGGATGATGGATTGCTTAGAAGAAATATGGCCAACGTGCTAGTTCTCTTCCCTTCTTTAGCTTCAACAATGGAATGGTGGTTTTCTCTGAAAAAATTTGGCCAGCGTAACAATCTCTCATATTTTGGCTCTCCCATGGCTTATTTATATAGAATTTTTTTAATCCATCTTCCCCCTCTTGGTTCATGCACGATAATGACACATGAGTAGGACAAGATGATTCCATTGAGGGATGCATATCTCCAAGATGACTCGAATTTAGTTGTACTAGATTGAGCTCATGTAAGAGAATCAACCCTAAATGTGTAGAGTGGTCTTGAATCGCCGAGTCATACCTTTCTACAACTGTGCTACTTTTTAAGGATATTCCACGCACATGCGTTTATCAAAGAAATAGCCACACAACATCAATTATTTTTACTTTATAAACTTTGGACCTTAGGAGAAATTTGATTATTTAAACTTCATGATGTATTTAGCTAGAAAATGTTCACTTGTGCATTCTGTTGGACACCTTTTAGTGTCTTTTGGATTGTGCCAACATGTGTATGATTTTTTGGTGTTAACACATTGCATGGTTGGAAAATCTTGATTGCATGGCACATGTAATTGGTTTTAGAGAGGTTGTCCACTAGTGTTCTAAGACATTTGATGCTAAGCAGATGCTTTTGAATGTAAAAGAATAAGGGAAGCATCTAATACCTCTAACTTATATGAAATTTTGAAGAATGAACCACCTAACTAGTTGATTCTAAGCTTGAATGTAAAAGAAGAAACAAAGTATCTAATACCTATAACTTCTCTGTCATTTCAAGGATTGAATGACCTTCCATAAACAATGAATCTTTTCAAGATTTCAATGGATAAATTATTCTTAGACACACATAGAGGTGGTAGTAGCATTTTAAATGAATGATTCACATGAGAAACGACTAGAGATTCTAATTCATACAAGATTAAGGTTAGTGAGTTAGCCTAACCTTACGCATGGATGCATCGTTTATCCAAGTGGATATTTTTGGCCACACTTCTCTTCCATTGACTCAATGGTTCACTATCTTCTTGGTAGTTTTTCTATGGTTTTTCAAGTCCCAAACTTCTAGGGCCATTTTGAGGCCCTAAACGATGTTTTTTGGCCATTTAGGGGTCCAAGGGTTTCCATGACATGCCTTGGCCCTAGCTAAAGAGTTGTTATTTTCAAATAGTTAATTAAAATAGGCAACTCTGTGCCCCAAGAAAACATTGAATTCAAAACTTGTACCCTTTAGAAACTAATGTACCAACTAGCCACCATAAAGCCCACAAACCTTTTGGTGCTTCATCTTCTAGGGTTAGGGTTTTGAACCTCTATGGTTCTTTCTTATGTCAAAAGGCCATTCTTGAGACTCTTGTAATATATTCTGCCATAAAATCAACCTGCAAGATTGCATACCATTCAAAATTTCCATTAAGAAACCTATTTTTGGTTTCAATGTGGACATCGAGGACTGATATCATGTGGGAAAACCCTTCAAGTGAAGGGCACATCTACTAATATTTGATGGCTAGTCTCTTTGCACCCTCAAGATCTCGCGCTTGGAAATTATTCTCTACAATTTCATTGAGTCTCGACTCTTCATCCTTGTTGGATTTCATCAATGTCCAAGTTATCTATTATCTGTGTTGTTTGAAGCAGATAAGAGTAGTATGTAAAGTGGGTAATGGGAGTTAGTGGGAGCACACAAATGGGTAGAGGATACATTTACAACTTTGTCTCTAAAATGTCCCTCTCCTTGAGAAATATTTCCACTGCTATGCATATGATTTTGTGTGAGAGGTGATTGTATGCTTGAAAAAAAATTCAATGTGACCCTTTATGCTTTCCCCAAATAGTTTGGTGTTATTTTAAAATTTTGGTACTCACCTAAAATGTGTAATTCAAATGATTGAATAGCGAAGGGCCTCTAAATCTCCATTAGGGTTAACATTAATAGATTTATTTTCCACCAACTTTTTCAAATATGCGTGCCCTATCCCTTCTCCCAAAATAATAAATTCCTTTTCATTTTACCTTAATAATATGCTCCCTTCCTTTATGACACATGTTGAGAATTACTACATGGATTTTTAAACATATAGCCAAACGAAAAGTAAATGAATGTGTGTGTGTGCATGCATGTGTGTTTATACATATTGGATAACTAAGTTAGTTTGATTTTTTTCATAATAAATATGAAGTTATATTATCAAAATTCGCTTTGGTTTTATTTTGTCAACATTCTTATAATACTTGAAAAATGTATAGTAAGTATCAAGTCCATCCATTCATATAGTAATCTTCCATAAACAAATTTTATATGTATTGTTGATTGCCTCCACCTTTTTCCCATTTTAAGAAGGTGTTTTAATAATACAATTACTATACATAATATAAATTAAAGTAATGATTAATGTTTTGTTTAGGTATAGTTTTTTAGTGAACTATATTAGTGTCCACACTTCTTGTAGGGTTGAAGGAATCACTGGAAGATAAGGAAGAGGTAGTTTGTACACGAGAATTGTGAGAGAGACAAAGATTTATAAAATTCACTATGCAACTTAGTCCTTAAGCTCATCAATGAACATTGAGTGTTCCATTTACTTGCATAACAATTGGATAGAGAAACCCTTGACTCTTACAGTTATTCAAATCAGGTAAATGCCTTGTAATGCCCATTGCATGCTTGTCACTCACTACCATTTCTTCTAGTGTTCATATCTACTTCCACATTTCTCACTCAATATTCAAGGTTGTAGTTATCTCACACTAGTGGAAGCCCTTTTGAGGATCCTACAACTCATCCAATATGAAAAAAGAGTAATGATATTTTGTCATTGAGGAGGAAAGCTTGAGTTGGCCAATTGAATGAGATATGTTCCCTAACTAGATCTCGACAAATATCTAATAGTGACACTCCAAAAAATAATGAAAGTGGCCACCAATAATACAAATCCCCATTGAATCTCAAGGAACTACATAATTCCTCATACCATACAAGTAACCCATAAACACTAGCAAGTCTAAATCAAATTTCATGTAGGAAGATCATCTAGCCGAGTCAAAACTTTGGATAAAATCATTTTTCTATGAACTTGCAAAGGTGTGATGGAATTGATATTTTCATTCTCATAGTCCTCCCATGTTTCATTAAATGTATTATGAGGGAAATGAGCATGCATGGAGGTTAACCTCTTAAGGGGGTGAACCTTGGGTTAAGTAAAATCGAGTCACCATAAGGGGTAGGGGATTACTTTGGATACCACACTATCTTCCATAGCTAAAATTCCTTCAAGGAAAACTACAAAATTACCCTTATTATATGTTTCCTTGTTGAAGTTATTTTGATGTGATATTAAGCCATTGAGCTGAAAGTGCACTTCAAATATTTCATTCCTTTTATGATTTTGGAAACTTTTGGTTTCTTAGATAACTTCCCTCACAATAATGATTCAATGATAATAATCTAGTGTATCATTATTATAATTTCCTTGATTCCTCAATATACAAAAGTGTGTAATTTCTTGAAAATTTTCCAATGCTTCAACTTCATTTTTTGTTGCAATGCCTAAACCCCAAGAGATTTCCAAAACCAGTTTTCCATCAGGATCATGAAAACCCCCTTGCATCTTCCAGCCAATTTCATCTTTGACTTATGACCAATAATTACATTTGAATTCCAGCCAAACAAATATACTTAAATACAAAATAATATGTGTTGTATATAGGAATGAATAATGATATATGAACCCCCTTGTAATTTTCATTATTACACTCCATAACCATGTTACCCCACACTACACAACCTGCCTTGCTTGAATTACAAATTCCCTCATGGAATTTTTTCTAGTCATAAGTCAAATAATAATAATAATCTATATCTAAGGTCACAACCTACCCATACACTAAATTGATGTATGAAACCTCCTTATTTATGGGACAAAGGACCCCTCAATGTAGTGACTCCAGTACTTCGTCTACATATCTCTACATACTCTACCCCTCTTACAATTTAAACCTATGAACTACAAGAAGGAAAAACATGTTCTTAATTATTAAGCCCCCTCAAGCATTATGAAAAGAAAAAATTGCAATATAGTTGTTGGGGAAAATTAGATGTGTTATAGTTCCAACATTAAATCATCAATCTGGGACTCGTAAGCTTCGAGGCATAAGTGCAGGTAATGTAGGATCAGAGCGTCTAATCTAAACAAACATCATGAAATCTGAAATTTATTCCTAAATTAAGTACAAAATTCCTATTCCTAATTTGAAACTAATCCATTGATTCTCAAGCAATACCAATAATTGTTCAAATGAAACTAACTCTAATTAATGATAAACCATGCAATACAAATTACTATTCAAACAATTTTAATCTAAATGGAAATATCAATCTAAATAATAAGATCTATTTAATATAAGTACAAGAATCTTAAATCAATCAATATTAATTTAAAATGATACCAAACTTATGCTAAACCTAAATTCCAATAAAATTCACTCTCATTTAAACAATCTTAAACTAAAGCATTGGACAAACAAGACTTCAACTAATATAATTCCCGGGATGCATAAAAAAAATCAAATAAGCACTCAAACTAACCTCTATCATCACTCTACAATTGCTTCAAAAGAAACTAAGTAAATCAAGATTCTAATTAACATAATTTTAGATCCAAAAGACTGCAAAATAAGAAACTATTTTATCCTTAGATCTAAAGAAATCATTCAAACATAAGCACATTGACTAATGGTTCTACCAATAACTAATAAAAATTATAATGAATTTCAAAATTAAACTACAACTACAAACATTGATCTAATGGTCTTGTTGCGTTGCTTTCAAATACTTGATTGCCAAAATACAATGTTATAAGAAATTATAGTGAATTAGTAAGGTACATAATCGATTTCAATTCATATTTAAAAGAAATAGAGTTATTGATCTCTTGTTTATTCAATTAAGAAGCACCTTTAAGTATTCCAATCATAAACCTATAACAAAGGGATTATTCATGCAATAAAATCATTGATCAACGCAATTTGTTAGTTTGCAACGATTTGAAGATGAAGTATTTATTTAATTTCAAGAAAAAAAATTACAGTCTTGAGTACAGAATTGTAATTATGAGATCTAATTAACAAAATCCCTATGCCTAGATCTATCCTATGATGTTTTAAAAAACTTGCTTCTAGGCAGTGGTGGTCCCTTGACACTCCCAGAGCAAGCTTAAGTTAATTCAATGCTTTTAAAAATAAAAAACCATGATCACTTACAAAATTTTAAGTACAAAATAAGAAGTATATATGAAAGTTTCAGAAAAACATAAGTCTAAATTAATGCAATGTTCTTAATAATAATAAAAAATCATAATACTCACAGAAAATTAAAATGTTGAATCGAAATTATATTAAGGATCAAGATTCAAATGGCATATAAATCATCATCAAATGCCTGCTTATGAATTCAAACTCCCATGCAGCAAAAAAACTACTTAACAATCTCCTCCCTGCTTCTATTTCCTGTGCAGCACACCATGCATATGTGTACGATCCTATGCATCACACCATACATATGCGTATCATCCAAATACCCTATATAGAAAAAATAAAATCATACACATGCATCTTTTCTCTCGTTTACAAAAGCATCATGATTTAAAGAGTTCATTTGGTGTAACAAATCACAGAGGTGGTTATGACAAATAAAGTAAGGAATGGATTAAGGCTACATATAGTAGAAAAGCGTTGGAGTTGAGATAAATATGAATCTTATGGAACAAGCAACTAACTGGCCCAATTGTGGCTAACCTACAACCGTTCATATCTGAACCCGTTCAGGCTCGAAACCATTCACCATTCAATGATTTTGTACTTAAGTAGAGTATTTCGACACTGATTTTGTACTTAAGAATTGTTTTGACCATAAATTCTTATTCATGATAAATTTTGACAAACAATTTCTGGGTTACCTAAAAGAGGGTATTTTGAACATGATCCAAGTATCAAAATGTCAATATTCTTCTTCATTTTATTACAAAATGAGATTTTAATATATATCAACTAGTTTAATTGACTCATGAATAATCCCGACAATGGAACCCTGTGGAAAATGTACTTAGCAAAAGACATCATTAGTAAATCATGACAAAATCAGCTCTAATCATAGAAAAGATAAGAATACTAATGATAATCAACTATGACGTGTAGGATATGAATTGACGACAAGTTATGAAATTATGGTATGAAATGAGTGTAAAAGTATAGGAATTTAGGTTATGAATAGTGGCATTGTGTGATGGAAAAATGAGCACATTCGAGGCCTAACATCCCCCCATGCCTGTGGATTTGCATGTCCTCATGCAAATAAATCCCTTTCTCATTTGACAAATTCTTGAAATTGTTTTGTAGATATTGATTCTTTGGACAACATTGCTTGAATATTGAGAAGTGTTGGTTCTTGTGGAGCAACACTACTTGAGTATTTGAAGGGGCTGGTTCTTGTGGGGCAGCACTACTTGCATTTAACATATCATACTAATTTACTGAGCAATGCAAATTGAGGACAAGAAAGATATGGATGAGGAAGAGATGATGGGTGAAATGAGGTATTGATGGAGATGGTAAGGATGTGGATGAGTGCTTGCATACTCTGTCATCACAAGGCCAATGTTTATCGGTGATTTCCTTTATCATTTCATGGTAGTAATGACTTCATCCTACGAATAGAATTCTTGCTTTAATGGGAGGATAAGACACTATAGAGACTATTTTTATCAATACACCATAAGGAATTCCTTTTAACATGGTTTTGTAATCAGAGTATATGCATAAAGAATGGAAGGAAAACAAAATGATAATGATTTATGAAAGATGAAATGCATGGAATGAGAAGTGGTGAATCATTAAGTTTCCTAAACCTTCTAATGAATCAGAGAATCTTAAGCCAAAATTTACGTCAAGTTTTACCTTTATTGTCGATGCGCTCAGTTCTACAAAATGAAGTAGAGGATGAACTGGATGGAGCTTATGTGATTGCTAATCTAATTTGGTGAAGAAAGTTGAAGGATGAACTGAAGTGCTGAAGGATGAATTGAAGGTTCCCTTCTCCCCCATTCTTGAGGAGTTGTATGTCCCCAAACAACTGAGGAACGGTGACTGTTGTTGCAAATGAATGGCCAGGCAACTATATACTATTGGAACTGCTGATACAAACTGCTGCATATTTGCATTAAGATTAGCAAACCATATAATATTCAACCGCTACACACCCATGTGCAATATTTCATATGTGAACAAATGGCATCAATTTCGAACATAACCAAGAATCATTGGATTATCGACCATTGAGGAGATCGTTAACCAATGCCAGATATCCCACCTTTGAAGTAAATGGGAATCAAGGCACTAGGTACATTCTACTAGCCATGAATGGATTTTTCGAAGTTGAATGGACTTCGAAATTAATCTACCAAGAAATATTGATGTATTTCCTTAGTAGATGACAAGGATACCTGCCATTAAGGCATGCAGGCTCCCAGGTACCTTATCTAACCCTAACCTTGATCCCAGATAATTTTCTGATGTCAATGGGACAAGCCTTGCTGGTAAGGGCCTTAAGGGATCCCACATAAACCAACTCAAGTACAAACATAATGCCTTGAAAGATACTTGATTTGAATAACTCATACAAATTTACAAACTTTATTGGGAACCTCTCCCACCAGTTGCCTGGTTTTCAAGCAAAATCCCTACCTAGTTGCTCTAGACAAGCTAAGTTTTCACAAAATGACTTATTTTTCTCTTTACTATTTTCATTTATTACAATACTAACTTTCCTACTATACTGGAGAAAAGATGTCCTCCTTCAAGTGAAAGAGAACTTCCAATGAAGCCATATGTAGATCAGGTACAAGGATATATTCATGCTCAAATTTAACATATAAAATTTAGAATATACATGAGCATGAAAAATCAACAGCTTTGAAAGATGTGATAGAAAGATTATTTGAAGATGAGAGTGGTACTTTGACTGGATTATGATCTGGAACTAATGATTGATGTAATCCTGATGGTATTGGCCCATTTATTCATTTGGACCACTATAAAAGTCCTCCTCATTCATGCTAGGAAAACTTGGATAATTGGTCGCCGAAATGCATACAAGGCTTGCTGATGAGCATGGTGAAATTTCTTCGATATTAGGTTCCGCTGGATGCTCCCCATCATATTTGGTGCATGATTTATCGATCTCCTTGGTAGATAGGTAAGAGGAATCAAGGTAGACCTCCAAATCCTTTTCTAGCTATGGAGAAATATATAATTTCTTGAATGCAGTCAGGATGAAATCTTCCTGAGAAGTAGATATCCCAACTATTGCTAGGATTTTAGAAAGTGCTTCGAGGGACATTCTTCAAGCTCTCAATAATTCTTGAACTTCTCTTATTGGTTGATGATCCATGTCTCGCAACATGGATTAGTACAAAGGGGTTCCTACAACACCCCAAAAATGTTTTATCTTGAAAGAGCTTGAATTTTTTAATCTAAATGAATAAAAACTACTAATTTCAATAACAATTACCAAACTTTAAATCTTTGCTTACTTGGAGAACCAAACTTTGGAGTGACCCCAAATCAAAGAGGATGCATGGCTATTCACTCAAGTCTTACTGTCATCTCTACCCTCTAGCTACCCTATAACTAAGATCACACCAAAAACTTGTGAAAGAAACTATGCCCTAATCCCTTTAGCACCTCCTTGACAACAACACCCAAAATGTTGGGGAAAATTATATGTGTTATAATCCCAACATTAAATCATTAATCAGGGACTCGTAAGCTTTGAGGCACAAGCATAGGTAACGCAGGATCAAAGCATCTAATTTAAAATAACATCATGAAATCTGAAATCTATTCTTAAATAAGTACAAAATTCCTATTCCTAATTTGGAAATAATCCATTGATGCTCAAGCAATACCAATCATTATTCAAACGAAACTAACTCTAATTAATTGTAAACCAAACAATACAAATTACTATTAAAATGTTTTTAATCTAAAGGGAAATCTCAATCTAAATAATAATATCTATTTCATCTAAGTACAAGAATCTTAAATCAATCAAGATTAATTTAAAATGATATCAAACTTATGCTAAATATTAACTCCAATAAAATTCACTCTCATTCAAATGATCTTAAACTAAGGTAATGGAAAAACAAGACTTCAACTAAAATAATTCTCGGGATGCATAAAACAAATCAAATAAGCATTCAAACTAACCCCTATCATCACACTGCAATTGCTTCAAAAGAAACTAAGTAAACCAAGGTTCTAATTGACATGCTTTCAGATCCAAAAGAATACAAAATAAGAAACTATTTTATCCTTAGATCTCAAGAAATCATTCAAACATAAGCACATTACTAATGGTTCTACCAATAAGTAATTACAATTATAATGAATTTCAAGATTAGACTACAACTCCAAACAATGATTTAATGGTCTCGTTGTATTGAATTCAAATACTTGATTTCCAAAACACAATGTTACAAGAAATTATATTGAATCAGTAGGGTATGTAATCGATTTCAATTCATATTTAAAAGAAATAGAGTTATTGATCTCTTGTTTATCCAATTAAGAAGCACCTTTAAGTATTCCAATCATAAACCTATAAAAAAGGGATTATTCATGCAATAAAATCATTGATCAACACTTGCAATGAGTTGAAGATGAAGTTTTTATTGAATTTCAAGAAAAATATTTACAGTCTTGAGTACAAAATCATAATTCTGAGATCTAATTAACAAAGGATTTTAAAAAAATTCCCTACACCTAGATCTATCCTATGATGTTTTACAAAACTTTCTTCCAGGCGGTGGTGGGCCCTTACCACTCCCGAAGAAAGCTTAAGTTAATTCAATGATTTTAAAAATAAAAAACCATGATCACTTACATAATTTTAAGTACATAATCGGAATTATGTATGAAAGTTTCATAAAAACGTAAGTCTAAATTAATGCAATGTTCTTAATAATCAAAACAAATCATAATACTCACAGAAAATTCAAATGCTGAATCAAAATTATATTAAGGATCATGGTTAAAACGACATATACATCATCATCAAATGTATGCTTATGAATTCAAACTCCCGTGCAAAAAAAAAAAAAAAAAAAAAAACAATCACCTCCCTACTCTTATCTCCCATGCAACACACCATACATATGTGTATGCTACTGTGTAGCACACCATACATATGTGTAACGTCCAACTAGCCTATACAGAAAAGTAAAATAAAATTATACACATGCGTCTTCTCTCTCGTTTACAAAACCATCATGATTTAAAGAGTTCAACTAGTGTAACAAATCAGAGAGGTGGTTACGACAAATAAAGTAAGAAATGGATCAAGGCTATGTATAGTAGAAAAGCGTTGAAGTTTAGCTAAATAATAATCGTCTGGAACATGCAACCAGTTGGCCCAATCCTAGCTAACCCATGTGGATGACCTGCAACCATTAAGATCCAAACCTATTCAGGCCCGAAACCATTCACCGTTCAACAATTTTGTACTTAAGCAGAGTACTCCGACATTGATTTTGTACTTAAGAATTGTTTTGACCATAAATTCTACTTCGAGGTGAATTTTGACAAAAGGTTTTTGGGTTATTTAAAAGAGGGTATTTTAAACATGATTCAAGTCTCAGAATGTTGAGATTCTTCTTCATTTTATCACAAAATGAGATTTTAATCTATAGCAACTAGTTTAATTGACTCATGAAGAATCCCAACAATGGAACCCTGCATCAAATATACTTAGAAAAAACCGTCATTAGTAAATCATGAAAAAATCATCTCTAATCATAGAAAAGCTAAGAAAACTAATGATAATCAACCACGACATGTAGGATATGAATTGGCTGTAAGTTATGGAATTATGGTATGAAATGAGTGTAAAAGTATAGTAATTTAGGTTATGAATAATGGTACTGTGCGATGGAAAAATGGGAATATTCGAGGCCTAACAATAATTAATTGTTGAGATTTTATTTCCATCATTTTTACCTATATAGAGATCAAATCCAATATTAAATATTTAACTTTTAGCACATTTTATGAATCTAAATATTTAAGTAGGAATTTTGTGTATTAAAGTCTAAATAAAGACTATGTTTCTATTTTACAACATTTAAATGGAGATTTATTTCTTTTGCATCTCATGGTTGAGGGTCTTGCATTTCAATCTTCCTTCTCCCCCACCCCTTTGTTATTTCTATCCATTTGAACAATTAATTGGAGGTTTGTGGAGTCTCTAACAATATTAATTGCGTACTCAATGAATAGAGTTAACCATTGCTGCTAAACCTTCATGATCGAGTGCAACTAAGAACAAGGGCCTTGACACACACAAAGTTTCTCATCTTACTGGTGAAAGTTGAGGCCTATTAAGGGTTTTGGTGTTGGGAACATCTTTTTTTTTTTCAAAATATTTGTTGAATTTCATGGTTTTTGGGCCAAGGAAGGGTGTCGTATCAATATTTGAGCTTTCAATCTCAATGGAAGCAACCAAGTATTTTGAAGAGGAAGCATTTTCTTTTGTTCTCATTAATTCCAAACTTGTGAGGGGAAATAGTCCAACCAATAGTAAATTTATCAAAAGGGTAGAAAAAATTCTCATGGTAGAAATTTCAAATCTAGAGGATAAAAATAAATTCATTATGTTGCATGAACAATCCTTAGTCAACAGGTTTACAAGCCCATAATCCAACCAACGAGTTTTCATGCTTGGGGAACAAAACAATGGAGTTTCTTATGGGAAATGGTCTATTGTGGTAAAGGTTTTTTCTTGTTTATTTTTGAAATTATAAAAGCAAGAGATAAAATTTTCAAATTGGGCCCATACTTCATGGGCTTCATGGGTTCATTTATTTGACATTGGTCTTTAGATTTTGATCCAGATATGGAAATCATCACTACTACTATATGGATAAATGTTCCACATCTCCGTATGAATTTCGAGGATGGAATTACTATGAAATCTATTGGAGACAAATTGGTTGCTTCATTGAACAAGCTAAGATAAAATGGGGAATTCATACTTGTGTTAGAATATGAGTCAAAATGGAATTAGAAAAGTGCTTCCACGTGTTATTTAGCTTAAAATGGGAGGTTGGACTCATATCCAACCCCTATAATACGAAAACATTCCTTTTGAGTTTAATATTTTTCATAGCATGGACCTTTTGAAAGTAACTATCCAAGAAAATGTGAATCCTAGGCTCCTCCATATAGAAACAATGGATAATAAACCTTTCAAATTATGTTTGGGAGGTGCATGAAACAACAACCCAGGGGACCTTAGTGTGAGAAAATAGGTTCCTATAATCCAAAAAACAACAAATATAAAATTATTGAAGAATGAAAGGAAGAAGAATATGAGAGACCGAGAGCTCACTCTAAATCAAATGGAAAAGATCAAAATGAAACAATTAATTCTACTTAAACAATTAATTCTACTTCTCTATCTATGGATGAAGTTTTTTATGGGGATATTACCCCCACCCAAGAGAATATTGTAGGAGATGAAGAGGTTCATTTAGAAGAAAAATCAAAGGAAGGTGAAGGGAAGTCGTTTGATTGATCTAGCTCCCAATTTTTGAAAAGAGATCATCACCCATATCCTCCTTCAACAAGAGGAAGGAAATCAAATTGAAACAAGCTTATTCTCGATGCTAAAAATAATATTCATAAGAGTTATCAATGAACCATTTACTCCCTCTTAAAATAATGATGCCATGTTTCTATATTTTGTTGTGCAATCAATTTGTGATAATATATTCATGTATTAAAAGTATTATTGTCAAGAAAAAAACATGTAGTAGAAGTTGGAATGTAGTCTCAATAGCTTGGTTTAAATCCTTTGCAACACTTGTGATTTTTGAAGCTTTGGAACATATTTATGTAAATTGATGTCTATTATGGAAATAAATCTTTTTTTGAATTGATATTAAAATGCCCCAAGTTTTAGTTTAATAAATAAATAAATAATATTAATTACATCAAATAATTTCACTTGGTCAAACACATTGATACCATTTATTGTTCTAATTATTTGATTCTTTTTTCTTTTTTTATCCCCCCTTGAGTGGTAATTGAGGAGGGAAAAATATAGTGGACGGGGTGACTCTTTGATCACAATTTTACCTATAGTGACCTTTCACTCTTCAAAGGATGGGATAAGGTCATTTATTAGCTACACACTTAAGTGTATTTCTATCTTGATTTGGTGGTTCCCACTTGTTATCACTGATAATTCTGTTGCCAAATTTTTTTTGCCTAGCTTAAAGACACGCTGTTTTCGCAGCGCATAAATCCGTTAGCAGTTTCGCAGCGCCATCTGTTTTAGTGATTTCGTAGCGAAAACACTGACCTTGCACTGGTTGCGCTGCGAAATTGGGAAATGACAGATATTTAAAGTGAATTGATGGAAACACTGTAGGAAACGAGGTTTGTCAAGCTGTTATATGTGGGCTTGTACTCCATTGAAGGGGAACATTCTAGTGGTAATTTTGCTTTGCGCTCACAGTTGTTGTGGCAGGTTCTCATGATCACCAACGAAGTTCCATCAAAACTCTGTTTCATACTCAAGTCTCAAAACCGTGGTCCTTTTTGAAATCAATGCTTGATCAGAATCGGTTATGAGAAGGCTTCTGTTCGTTGACTTATTCCAAGTTATCACTACCTTGTGTCAGTTGAAGGATTTTACGAGTGGAAAAAGGATGGAGCGAAGAAGCAATCATTCTATATACATTTTCAAGATAAATGAACAAAGGATTTCTACTGTTAATGACATGTTCGCGTACAGAGAAGGATTTTAATGAATGTTTGACTCAGTGAAAGGAATCTGGGCTGCAGTTTGATGGTATAGTCTATGTTTTATCATCTCGTTCAGCACAAGAGGAGTTGATTGAAACATGTTTTTCATTTTGCAATGGGAAACTCAATATGTTGATTAATAATGTCGGTATAAATATGAGGATTTCTCATTTCTTATGTCTACCAACGTTGAATCAGCTTATCATATGTCTCAGCTGTCACATCCTCTACTAAAAGCATTAAAAAGGGGAAGCATTGTTTTCATTTCATCGATTGTTGGTGTTGTAGCTATTTTCTGGTACCATGTATGCGGCCAGCAAAGGAGTAATGAGCCAACTCACAAAAAGTCTTGCATGTGCGTGGACAAGTGACAACATACGTGTTAACTGTATGGCACCATGGCGTACCAAGACATCACTCTTGGAGAAGCTCTTAGAAGACAAAGAGTTTGTGTTACTTGATCGTATTCCTTTAAAGCGTTTTGCTGAACCTTATGAAGTTTTATCCCTCGTAGCTTTTCTTTGCCTACCTGTAGTTCTTTATGACACATGGCCTCTACGACAGCGCGCTGGATTTTGGGATTATGTTCGTGGAATTGCTGGGTGTTATAGATCATTCCGTTCATGCGCAAATGGAGGAAGACAAATTTGAACCATCGACACAAGATATCTCAACTCTTTCTTTTTCGCCTCTGATTTGCGTTGTTGGGACTGTTTTGCCGGAATTTATCAAGCGGGGACAAAGGCATGATGGATATACAGAAAAGAAGAATGCGGCTTCTGTTGTTCATGGCAGGCATCGTAATTCTTAGCATGACAACTGAAAATTGCAGGCAGCTCGTGGGAGAAGAAACTTCTTCAAAGAGTGGAAAGTTTTCATGGATTAATCGCTTTGACATAGGCTCTGCAATATTTTTGTCATGCAAGCGAAAGCGACTAGGCACAAGCAATGAAATTAACAAGAAGTTTCGGCCCAGACAATTTGAGTATCATCCATCTGATACTAGTTTGATGGTCTTCGGGACTTTGGATGGGGAAGTGTTTGTGATCAACCATGAAAGTGGTAAAATTGTCGGACATGTTCAGTCAGTTGGAGCGAATCATAGTATTCTTGGTCTCTGTTGGTTCAACAAGGACCCTTCCAAGCTCATTGCTGGTTCTGACAATGGCACATTACGACTGCATGATGTGAACCGAATGCGCTCAACTGTTTTTTCAGATATGGTGCAGGCAGCAGCTGTAAAAACCATGCCACTTACACATATGAATAGTTTGAGAAATTAACATCTGTCCATATTAATGAAACAGATAATTATTTCCTTGCTAGTGGATATTCAAAACATGATGTTCTGTGTGATGTGTGCAGTAGAAAATGGTTACAAGTTTTCGAGGATCTCCACCGTGAACATATAAATGTGGTCAAGCAACACTTAGCTGTGGATGGAAGGCTACATATGAGATTTGACCTTACTCCTACAGGAAATGTTCAGAACTATACTTGGTCATATTATATGAATGGAATGGCATAGTTCGCCTCTGTTTTAATTGTAAGAATAAGATTTTAGGGGTGACCTTTAGGCGAAAGGCTAACTTATCACTACTGACAAAGAACTTCAAGACATTTCAAGCATTGTAAGAAGCATGTCAGAAGACAAATGGGAGTGTAGATAATCCAGAGTAGTTATTAGCGGTGGTGTTAGTTTGCATGGGCAGAGGAAAAGAGGATGTTTCTCCAATTGCTCGTTGGCTTGCTATAGCGGTATTGGAGCAGTATGGAAACAAGCTGGAGTTCTATATGATCCACTTTAGAATGTATTAATCAAGTAGAAGAGAAGATATGTAATATTATCTGCTCAGATTCAAAATCTCATGTAGAAGAGGATTAAAATGAATTTGTTGTTCAGGTTGATGTTACAGAATATGCTAAGGATACCAAGAGATTGGATTTCACCTCTAAAAAACTTGAAGAATTAAAGCACTGTGTCATGCTCATGACTGTGTCTCCCAGGAAGTATTATTGTTTGAAGCTGGTCACAGGAATTTTAAATAGGATTGAAGAGAAGGCAGGGGATATTTCGGATGCAATTTTGAAGTCCGATAATAATCAAAAGTCAGTAGATGGTCAGAGTCATGTACTATTGCCTGTTAAGAGCACTGAGGAGCCAAGTTTTACTTCTCAGGTAGACAATTGTGAGTTTGGTTTGAATGAAAGGAAGACTGTGTTTTTTTTTTGAATCACACAGCAGTTTCGTAGCGCGCTACGAAACTGCTGTAGGTGATGATTTTAAGCGAAAAGCAACTATTGTGATACTGTGAGCGGGAGTTGAGGAAGAGAAACACCTGTCTATCAATATCACTTACAGCACATCAAAAACATGGCAGCATTCCATACTTGGGGTTATTAAAAGAGCTGAGACATGTTGCTGAACTTTCGGAGAATGTTGGGAGACAGAGACCGTTAAAATAGGAGCACATCTTTTGGTCAATTAATGAGCCATCAGCGCTTTCAAGCATCCAAAGTCAGCATTCATTGCATCTGTAGCTCAGCCATCTCAACCCAAGCAGCAAAAGGACATGTGTCAAGAGCCAGAAAAGCATCATGCTACGAGGAGCAAAGATTTTGGATTTTGATTAAATGAAAACCATTTGTAATTTCAGTTTAGCCATTATGTAATTAATAAATTAGTTATGCACTAGATAAGGATAGTCAATAGCCACCTTCGAGGCTCCCCTCATGCTGGAGGAGGAAGCTCGAGGTGGTTAAGTTTGTTTGCCTATATATGGATCAATGTTGGATGTAGAAAGGGTTGGACATTTTATACAAAAACAGAGTTATTTGGGCCAATGTAAGACTTGTTACAGTAATAGTAAAACAGTGATTATTTCTTCTCAGGATTCTCAATGGATTATTTTGTTCAAATATGATGGTGGAGTTTTTTCTTATATGTTCTTTTACAGCCTTGTTATAGCACAATCACTCAGAATTCATATCTTATGCTCTGACTTCCTGTGTGTTTGGCAAGCTGTGGTTTTCGTGAAGTATGTTTGAACATTTAATGCAAAGAGCCTTGACTTCCATGAAATGACTATGTTTTTTGTTTACTTAGTGTGTGAGACTCCATAGCCCAATGAGGACCAATTTGATATGTATCCAACCAGCTTTGTTTTCATGAATGAGTGAAGAGTTAGCCATCTGTTGTAGTGAAGGATTTTTATCAAAAGTCTGTGAGAGAGCCCTCTCTGACCAAAGAGGCTAATCTTTGGTCTAAAGTCTGGTTGAAAGAGTTGCATGAAATCTTGCTTGGTTGCAGCCCTTAGTAGTGATTTTGTGATAACATTTTGGTGCGTCTGCCGGGAGCCTGATGATTACTTATTCCCGAAATTTGAAGATTGAATTTCTGAAGGTAGCAGGAGTTCAAGAAGTTTTTCGAGGCTGCAAATCTACCTTGGCGACTCCATTGTTGAAGAATTCAAGGTTTATATATTCATGGTGATTCCACTGGAGTTATGAAAGACCCAGAAGCTGCCATTCTTTGTTCAAGGTATGCATGCATAGATTTCTCAGGAATTCATGGTTTCCCAAATCATTTTCCCAAGGATGCATATTTTCTAAGGAATGGTCCAAAATTCAATGGAGAAGACTTGAGTTTAATGTTGGATCATATCTCAGATTTCTGTCATTTTGCTGAGCTTCTTAGAGTTAAACATGAGGATGTTTGCATAAGGTTATTTTATGATTCACTTCAAGGGAAGTGCAAACAGTGGGTTGAATGCTTTCCTGCCAAGTCCATTAAGTCATTTCAAGACCTTTGGCTCATGTTCTTGGAGGAATGGAGAGATAGGTCAGAGGTGGAGGTAAACTCTCCTTCAGTTGAGGGTTTCAAACAATGCAATGATGATCATAATAAAGAAGAAACAAATGAATCATTTTCTTTGTCCTTATCCTCATATCTAAAATCCTTTGACTGCAAGTCAGAGGATAAGATGAAATTTTTTGATGAATTTGCCAAAGACATTGAGAAAGAAATTGAAGGTTTAGAAGGACAAATTCAGGCATACAGTTTTCATGATCATGATCATTATTCTCAGAAATTTTCTATGGCAGAACGCAAGGAGACTATGCTGGTTCCTTTCTCTTTCACGATTTAGGAACTGAACACTGTGGTTGAAGATCAGTTTGCACAGCTGGAAAGTTTCAAGGAAGGACAAGCTGATCATGTGTTCTGGGATCCTGTAGCTGATTACATGGAAGAGTTTTACTCTCCAGTATTTCAGTTTTTCAAAGAAGATCAGAGACAATTTCAGTGGCAGCGGTCATCACACTATCAGGTTGGCTCTGAACTCCAATGCGGTCAAAGAAGTCAAATGTCAGATAAAACAAATGATTGGCTGCATTGGAAATTTCATATTGATTGAGCAGAAGGAAATTGAAATGGTTAGGGTAGGTAGGTAGGTAAATTGCAAATAAGCTCAAGGTTGACTGAGCATTTATTTTTCAGTAGATGTAGTTTTCTTTCTCCTACAGTCATGCTGGTCAGGAAAATTTCTGTTTGTCAAATAAATTTTATAAGACACTGGAACTGCAGGTTCTTAGTGTACCACAAGGGCACACTATCCCAAGTGAAGCCACTGTTATCACTGATAATTCTGTTGCCAAATTTTTTTTGCCTAGCTTAAAGACACGCTGTTTTCGCAGCGCATAAATCCGTTAGCAGTTTCGCAGCGCCATCTGTTTTAGTGATTTCGTAGCGAAAACACTGACCTTGCACTGGTTGCGCTGCGAAATTGGGAAATGACAGATATTTAAAGTGAATTGATGGAAACACTGTAGGAAACGAGGTTTGTCAAGCTGTTATATGTGGGCTTGTACTCCATTGAAGGGGAACATTCCAGTGGTAATTTTGCTTTGCGCTCATAGTTGTTGTGGCAGGTTCTCATGATCACCAACGAAGTTCCATCAAAACTCTGTTTCATACTCAAGTCTCAAAACCGTGGTCCTTTTTGAAATCAATGCTTGATCAGAATCGGTTATGAGAAGGCTTCTGTTCGTTGACTTATTCCAAGTTATCATTACCTTGTGTCAGTTGAAGGATTTTACGAGTGGAAAAAGGATGGAGCGAAGAAGCAATCATTCTATATACATTTTCAAGATAAATGAACAAAGGATTTCTACTGTTAATGACATGTTCGCGTACAGAGAAGGATTTTAATGAATGTTTGACTCAGTGAAAGGAATCTGGGCTGCAGTTTGATGGTATAGTCTATGTTTTATCATCTCGTTCAGCACAAGAGGAGTTGATTGAAAGATGTTTTTAATTTTGCAATGGGAAACTCAATATGTTGATTAATAATGTCGGTATAAATATGAGGATTTCTCATTTCTTATGTCTACCAACGTTGAATCAGCTTATCATATGTCTCAGCTGTCACATCCTCTACTAAAAGCATTAAAAAGGGGAAGCATTGTTTTCATTTCATCGATTGTTGGTGTTGTAGCTATTTTCTGGTACCATGTATGCGGCCAGCAAAGGAGTAATGAGCCAACTCACAAAAAGTCTTGCATGTGCGTGGACAAGTGACAACATACGTGTTAACTGTATGGCACCATGGCGTACCAAGACATCACTCTTGGAGAAGCTCTTAGAAGACAAAGAGTTTGTGTTACTTGATCGTATTCCTTTAAAGCGTTTTGCTGAACCTTATGAAGTTTTATCCCTCGTAGCTTTTCTTTGCCTACCTGTAGTTCTTTATGACACATGGCCTCTACGACAGCGCGCTGGATTTTGGGATTATGTTCGTGGAATTGCTGGGTGTTATAGATCATTCCGTTCATGCGCAAATGGAGGAAGACAAATTTGAACCATCGACACAAGATATCTCAACTCTTTCTTTTTCGCCTCTGATTTGCGTTGTTGGGACTGTTTTGCCGGAATTTATCAAGCGGGGACAAAGGCATGATGGATATACAGAAAAGAAGAATGCGGCTTCTGCTGTTCATGGCAGGCATCGTAATTCTTAGCATGACAACTGAAAATTGCAGGCAGCTCGTGGGAGAAGAAACTTCTTCAAAGAGTGGAAAGTTTTCATGGATTAATCGCTTTGACATAGGCTCTGCAATATTTTTGTCATGCAAGCGAAAGCGACTAGGCACAAGCAATGAAATTAACAAGAAGTTTCGGCCCAGACAATTTGAGTATCATCCATCTGATACTAGTTTGATGGTCTTCGGGACTTTGGATGGGGAAGTGTTTGTGATCAACCATGAAAGTGGTAAAATTGTCGGACATGTTCAGTCAGTTGGAGCGAATCATAGTATTCTTGGTCTCTGTTGGTTCAACAAGGACCCTTCCAAGCTCATTGCTGGTTCTGACAATGGCACATTACGACTGCATGATGTGAACCGAATGCGCTCAACTGTTTTTTCAGATATGGTGCAGGCAGCAGCTGTAAAAACCATGCCACTTACACATATGAATAGTTTGAGAAATTAACATCTGTCCATATTAATGAAACAGATAATTATTTCCTTGCTAGTGGATATTCAAAACATGATGTTCTGTGTGATGTGTGCAGTAGAAAATGGTTACAAGTTTTCGAGGATCTCCACCGTGAACATATAAATGTGGTCAAGCAACACTTAGCTGTGGATGGAAGGCTACATATGAGATTTGACCTTACTCCTACAGGAAATGTTCAGAACTATACTTGGTCATATTATATGAATGGAATGGCATAGTTCGCCTCTGTTTTAATTGTAAGAATAAGATTTTAGGGGTGACCTTTAGGCGAAAGGCTAACTTATCACTACTGACAAAGAACTTCAAGACATTTCAAGCATTGTAAGAAGCATGTCAGAAGACAAATGGGAGTGTAGATAATCCAGAGTAGTTATTAGCGGTGGTGTTAGTTTGCATGGGCAGAGGAAAAGAGGATGTTTCTCCAATTGCTCGTTGGCTTGCTATAGCGGTATTGGAGCAGTATGGAAACAAGCTGGAGTTCTATATGATCCACTTTAGAATGTATTAATCAGGTAGAAGAGAAGATATGTAATATTATCTGCTCAGATTCAAAATCTCATGTAGAAGAGGATTAAAATGAATTTGCTGTTCAGGTTGATGTTACAGAATATGCTAAGGATACCAAGAGATTGGATTTCACCTCTAAAAAACTTGAAGAATTAAAGCACTGTGTCATGCTCATGACTGTGTCTCCCAGGAAGTATTATTGTTTGAAGCTGGTCACAGGAATTTTAAATAGGATTGAAGAGAAGGCAGGGGATATTTCGGATGCAATTTTGAAGTCCGATAATAATCAAAAGTCAGTAGATGGTCAGAGTCATGTACTATTGCCTGTTAAGAGCACTGAGGAGCCAAGTTTTACTTCTCAGGTAGACAATTGTGAGTTTGGTTTGAATGAAAGGAAGACTGTGTTTTTTTTTTGAATCACGCGCTACGAAACTGCTGTAGGTGATGATTTTAAGCGAAAAGCAACTATTGTGATACTGTGAGCGGGAGTTGAGGAAGAGAAACACCTGTCTATCAATATCACTTACAACACATCAAAAACATGGCAGCATTCCATACTTGGGGTTATTAAAAGAGCTGAGACATGTTGCTGAACTTTCGGAGAATGTTGGGAGACAGAGACCGTTAAAATAGGAGCACATCTTTTCGTCAATTAATGAGCCATCAGCGCTTTCAAGCATCCAAAGTCAGCATTCATTGCATCTGTAGCTCAGCCATCTCAACCCAAGCAGCAAAAGGACATGTGTTAAGAGCCAGAAAAGCATCATGCTACGAGGAGCAAAGATTTTGGATTTTGATTAAATGAAAACCATTTGTAATTTCAGTTTAGCCATTATGTAATGAATAAATTAGTTATGCACTAGATAAGGATAGTCAATAGCCACCTTCGAGGCTCCCCTCATGCTGGAGGAGGAAGCTCGAGGTGGTTAAGTTTGTTTGCCTATATATGGATCAATGTTGGATGTAGAAAGGGTTGGACATTTTATACAAAAACAGAGTTATTTGGGCCAATGTAAGACTTGTTACAGTAATAGTAAAACAGTGGTTATTTCTTCTCAGGATTCTCAATGGATTATTTTGTTCAAATATGATGGTGGTGTTTTATCTTATATGTTCTTTTACAGCCTTGTTATAGCACAATCACTCAGAATTCATATCTTATGCTCTGACTTCCTGTGTGTTTGGCAAGCTGTGGTTTTCGTGAAGTATGTTTGAACATTTAATGCAAAGAGCCTTGACTTCCATGAAATGACTATGTTTTTTGTTTACTTAGTGTGTGAGACTCCATAGCCCAATGAGGACCAATTTGATATGTATCCAACCAGCTTTGTTTTCATGAATGAGTGAAGAGTTAGCCATCTGTTGTAGTGAAGGATTTTTATCAAAAGTCTGTGAGAGAGCCCTCTCTGACCAAAGAGGCTAATCTTTGGTCTAAAGTCTGGTTGAAAGAGTTACATGAAATCTTGCTTGGTTGCAGCCCTTAGTAGTGATTTTGTGATAACATTTTGGTGCGTCTGCCGGGAGCCTGATGATTACTTATTCCCGAAATTTGAAGATTGAATTTCTGAAGGTAGCAGGAGTTCAAGAAGTTTTTCGAGGCTGCAAATCTACCTTGGCGACTCCATTGTTGAAGAATTCAAGGTTTATATATTCATGGTGATTCCACTGGAGTTATGAAAGACCCAGAAGCTGCCATTCTTTGTTCAAGGTATGCATGCATAGATTTCTCAGGAATTCATGGTTTCCCAAATCATTTTCCCAAGGATGCATATTTTCTAAGGAATGGTCCAAAATTCAATGGAGAAGACTTGAGTTTAACGTTGGAGCATATCTCAGATTTCTGTCATTTTGCTGAGCTTCTTAGAGTTAAACATGAGGATGTTTGCATAAGGTTATTTTATGATTCACTTCAAGGGAAGTGCAAACAGTGGGTTGAATGCTTTCCTGCCAAGTCCATTAAGTCATTTCAAGACCTTTGGCTCATGTTCTTGGAGGAATGGAGAGATAGGTCAGAGGTGGAGGTAAACTCTCCTTCAGTTGAGGGTTTCAAACAATGGAATGATGATCATAATAAAGAAGAAACAAATGAATCTTTTTCTTTGTCCTTATCCTCATATCTAAAATCCTTTGACTGCAAGTCAGAGGATAAGATGAAATTTTTTGATGAATTTGCCAAAGACATTGAGAAAGAAATTGAAGGTTTAGAAGGACAAATTCAGGCATACAGTTTTCATGATCATGATCATTATTCTCAGAAATTTTCTATGGCAGAACGCAAGGAGACTATGCTGGTTCCTTTCTCTTTCACGATTGAGGAACTGAACACTGTGGTTGAAGATCAGTTTGCACAGCTGGAAAGTTTCAAGGAAGGACAAGCTGATCATGTGTTCTGGGATCCTGTAGCTAATTACATGGAAGAGTTTTACTCTCCAGTATTTCAGTTTTTCAAAGAAGATCAGAGACAATTTCAGTGGCAGCGGTCATCACACTATCAGGTTGGCTCTGAACTCCAATGCGGTCAAAGAAGTCAAATGTCAGATAAAACAAATGATTGGCTGCATTGGAAATTTCATATTGATTGAGCAGAAGGAAATTGAAATGGTTAGGGTAGGTAGGTAGGTAAATTGCAAATAAGCTCAAGGTTGACTGAGCATTTATTTTTCAGTAGATGTAGTTTTCTTTCTCCTACAGTCATGCTGGTCAGGAAAATTTCTGTTTGTCAAATAAATTTTATAAGACACTGGAACTGCAGGTTCTTAGTGTACCACAAGGGCACACTATCCCAAGTGGAGCCACTGTTATCACTGATAATTCTGTTGCCAAAATTTTTTTGCCTAGCTTAAAGACACGCTGTTTTCGCAGCGCATAAATCCGTTAGCAGTTTCGCAGCGCCATCTGTTTTAGTGATTTCGTAGCGAAAACACTGACCTTGCACTGGTTGCGCTGCGAAATTGGGAAATGACAGATATTTAAAGTGAATTGATGGAAACACTGTAGGAAACGAGGTTTGTCAAGCTGTTATATGTGGGCTTGTACTCCATTGAAGGGGAACATTCCAGTGGTAATTTTGCTTTGCGCTCACAGTTGTTGTGGCAGGTTCTCATGATCACCAACGAAGTTCCATCAAAACTCTGTTTCATACTCAAGTCTCAAAACCGTGGTCCTTTTTGAAATCAATGCTTGATCAGAATCGGTTATGAGAAGGCTTCTGTTCGTTGACTTATTCCAAGTTATCATTACCTTGTGTCAGTTGAAGGATTTTACGAGTGGAAAAAGGATGGAGCGAAGAAGCAATCATTCTATATACATTTTCAAGATAAATGAACAAAGGATTTCCACTGTTAATGACATGTTCGCGTACAGAGAAGGATTTTAATGAATGTTTGACTCAGTGAAAGGAATCTGGGCTGCAGTTTGATGGTATAGTCTATGTTTTATCATCTCGTTCAGCACAAGAGGAGTTGATTGAAAGATGTTTTTCATTTTGCAATGGGAAACTCAATATGTTGATTAATAATGTCGGTATAAATATGAGGATTTCTCATTTCTTATGTCTACCAACGTTGAATCAGCTTATCATATGTCTCAGCTGTCACATCCTCTACTAAAAGCATTAAAAAGGGGAAGCATTGTTTTCATTTCATCGGTTGTTGGTGTTGTAGCTATTTTCTGGTACCATGTATGCGGCCAGCAAAGGAGTAATGAGCCAACTCACAAAAAGTCTTGCATGTGCGTGGACAAGTGACAACATACGTGTTAACTGTATGGCACCATGGCGTACCAAGACATCACTCTTGGAGAAGCTCTTGGAAGACAAAGAGTTTGTGTTACTTGATCGTATTCCTTTAAAGCGTTTTGCTGAACCTTATGAAGTTTTATCCCTCGTAGCTTTTCTTTGCCTACCTGTAGTTCTTTATGACACATGGCCTCTACGACAGCGCGCTGGATTTTGGGATTATGTTCGTGGAATTGCTGGGTGTTATAGATCATTCCGTTCATGCGCAAATGGAGGAAGACAAATTTGAACCATCGACACAAGATATCTCAACTCTTTCTTTTTCGCCTCTGATTTGCGTTGTTGGGACTGTTTTGCCGGAATTTATCAAGCGGGGACAAAGGCATGATGGATATACAGAAAAGAAGAATGCGGCTTCTGCTGTTCATGGCAGGCATCGTAATTCTTAGCATGACAACTGAAAATTGCAGGCAGCTCGTGGGAGAAGAAACTTCTTCAAAGAGTGGAAAGTTTTCATGGATTAATCGCTTTGACATAGGCTCTGCAATATTTTTGTCATGCAAGCGAAAGCGACTAGGCACAAGCAATGAAATTAACAAGAAGTTTCGGCCCAGACAATTTGAGTATCATCCATCTGATACTAGTTTGATGGTCTTCGGGACTTTGGATGGGGAAGTGTTTGTGATCAACCATGAAAGTGGTAAAATTGTCGGACATGTTCAGTCAGTTGGAGCGAATCATAGTATTCTTGGTCTCTGTTGGTTCAACAAGGACCCTTCCAAGCTCATTGCTGGTTCTGACAATGGCACATTACGACTGCATGATGTGAACCGAATGCGCTCAACTGTTTTTTCAGATATGGTGCAGGCAGCAGCTGTAAAAACCATGCCACTTACACATATGAATAGTTTGAGAAATTAACATCTGTCCATATTAATGAAACAGATAATTATTTCCTTGCTAGTGGATATTCAAAACATGATGTTCTGTGTGATGTGTGCAGTAGAAAATGGTTACAAGTTTTCGAGGATCTCCACCGTGAACATATAAATGTGGTCAAGCAACACTTAGCTATGGATGGAAGGCTACATATGAGATTTGACCTTACTCCTACAGGAAATGTTCAGAACTATACTTGGTCATATTATATGAATGGAATGGCATAGTTCACCTCTGTTTTAATTGTAAGAATAAGATTTTAGGGGTGACCTTTAGGCGAAAGGCTAACTTATCACTACTGACAAAGAACTTCAAGACATTTCAAGCATTGTAAGAAGCATGTCAGAAGACAAATGGGAGTGTAGATAATCCAGAGTAGTTATTAGCGATGGTGTTAGTTTGCATTGGCAGAGGAAAAGAGGATGTTTCTCCAATTGCTCGTTGGCTTGCTATAGCGGTATTGGAGCAGTATGGAAACAAGCTGGAGTTCTATATGATCCACTTTAGAATGTATTAATCAGGTAGAAGAGAAGATATGTAATATTATCTGCTCAGATTCAAAATCTCATGTAGAAGAGGATTAAAATGAATTTGCTGTTCAGGTTGATGTTACAGAATATGCTAAGGATACCAAGAGATTGGATTTCACCTCTAAAAAACTTGAAGAATTAAAGCACTGTGTCATGCTCATGACTGTGTCTCCCAGGAAGTATTATTGTTTGAAGCTGGTCACAGGAATTTTAAATAGGATTGAAGAGAAGGCAGGGGATATTTCGGATGCAATTTTGAAGTCCGATAATAATCAAAAGTCAGTAGATGGTCAGAGTCATGTACTATTGCCTGTTAAGAGCACTGAGGAGCCAAGTTTTACTTCTCAGGTAGACAATTGTGAGTTTGGTTTGAATGAAAGGAAGACTGTGTTTTTTTTTTGCAGTTTCGTAGCGCGCTACGAAACTGCTGTAGGTGATGATTTTAAGCGAAAAGCAACTATTGTGATACTGTGAGCGGGAGTTGAGGAAGAGAAACACCTGTCTATCAATATCACTTACAGCACATCAAAAACATGGCAGCATTCCATACTTGGGGTTATTAAAAGAGCTGAGACATGTTGCTGAACTTTCGGAGAATGTTGGGAGACAGAGACCGTTAAAATAGGAGCACATCTTTTGGTCAATTAATGAGCCATCAGCGCTTTCAAGCATCCAAAGTCAGCATTCATTGCATCTGTAGCTCAGCCATCTCAACCCAAGCAGCAAAAGGACATGTGTTAAGAGCCAGAAAAGCATCATGCTACGAGGAGCAAAGATTTTGGATTTTGATTAAATGAAAACCATTTGTAATTTCAGTTTAGCCATTATGTAATGAATAAATTAGTTATGCACTAGATAAGGATAGTCAATAGCCACCTTCGAGGCTCCCCTCATGCTGGAGGAGGAAGCTCGAGGTGGTTAAGTTTGTTTGCCTATATATGGATCAATGTTGGATGTAGAAAGGGTTGGACATTTTATACAAAAACAGAGTTATTTGGGCCAATGTAAGACTTGTTACAGTAATAGTAAAACAGTGGTTATTTCTTCTCAGGATTCTCAATGGATTATTTTGTTCAAATATGATGGTGGTGTTTTATCTTATATGTTCTTTTACAGCCTTGTTATAGCACAATCACTCAGAATTCATATCTTATGCTCTGACTTCCTGTGTGTTTGGCAAGCTGTGGTTTTCGTGAAGTATGTTTGAACATTTAATGCAAAGAGCCTTGACTTCCATGAAATGACTATGTTTTTTGTTTACTTAGTGTGTGAGACTCCATAGCCCAATGAGGACCAATTTGATATGTATCCAACCAGCTTTGTTTTCATGAATGAGTGAAGAGTTAGCCATCTGTTGTAGTGAAGGATTTTTATCAAAAGTCTGTGAGAGAGCCCTCTCTGACCAAAGAGGCTAATCTTTGGTCTAAAGTCTGGTTGAAAGAGTTACATGAAATCTTGCTTGGTTGCAGCCCTTAGTAGTGATTTTGTGATAACATTTTGGTGCGTCTGCCGGGAGCCTGATGATTACTTATTCCCGAAATTTGAAGATTGAATTTCTGAAGGTAGCAGGAGTTCAAGAAGTTTTTCGAGGCTGCAAATCTACCTTGGCGACTCCATTGTTGAAGAATTCAAGGTTTATATATTCATGGTGATTCCACTGGAGTTATGAAAGACCCAGAAGCTGCCATTCTTTGTTCAAGGTATGCATGCATAGATTTCTCAGGAATTCATGGTTTCCCAAATCATTTTCCCAAGGATGCATATTTTCTAAGGAATGGTCCAAAATTCAATGGAGAAGACTTGAGTTTAACATTGGAGCATATCTCAGATTTCTGTCATTTTGCTGAGCTTCTTAGAGTTAAACATGAGGATGTTTGCATAAGGTTATTTTATGATTCACTTCAAGGGAAGTGCAAACAGTGGGTTGAATGCTTTCCTGCCAAGTCCATTAAGTCATTTCAAGACCTTTGGCTCATGTTCTTGGAGGAATGGAGAGATAGGTCAGAGGTGGAGGTAAACTCTCCTTCAGTTGAGGGTTTCAAACAATGGAATGATGATCATAATAAAGAAGAAACAAATGAATCTTTTTCTTTGTCCTTATCCTCATATCTAAAATCCTTTGACTGCAAGTCAGAGGATAAGATGAAATTTTTTGATGAATTTGCCAAAGACATTGAGAAAGAAATTGAAGGTTTAGAAGGACAAATTCAGGCATACAGTTTTCATGATCATGATCATTATTCTCAGAAATTTTCTATGGCAGAACGCAAGGAGACTATGCTGGTTCCTTTCTCTTTCACGATTGAGGAACTGAACACTGTGGTTGAAGATCAGTTTGCACAGCTGGAAAGTTTCAAGGAAGGACAAGCTGATCATGTGTTCTGGGATCCTGTAGCTAATTACATGGAAGAGTTTTACTCTCCAGTATTTCAGTTTTTCAAAGAAGATCAGAGACAATTTCAGTGGCAGCGGTCATCACACTATCAGGTTGGCTCTGAACTCCAATGCGGTCAAAGAAGTCAAATGTCAGATAAAACAAATGATTGGCTGCATTGGAAATTTCATATTGATTGAGCAGAAGGAAATTGAAATGGTTAGGGTAGGTAGGTAGGTAAATTGCAAATAAGCTCAAGGTTGACTGAGCATTTATTTTTCAGTAGATGTAGTTTTCTTTCTCCTACAGTCATGCTGGTCAGGAAAATTTCTGTTTGTCAAATAAATTTTATAAGACACTGGAACTGCAGGTTCTTAGTGTACCACAAGGGCACACTATCCCAAGTGGAGCCACTGTTATCACTGATAATTCTGTTGCCAAATTTTTTTTGCCTAGCTTAAAGACACGCTGTTTTCGCAGCGCATAAATCCGTTAGCAGTTTCGCAGCGCCATCTGTTTTAGTGATTTCGTAGCGAAAACACTGACCTTGCACTGGTTGCGCTGCGAAATTGGGAAATGACAGATATTTAAAGTGAATTGATGGAAACACTGCAGGAAACGAGGTTTGTCAAGCTGTTATATGTGGGCTTGTACTCCATTGAAGGGGAACATTCCAGTGGTAATTTTGCTTTGCGCTCACAGTTGTTGTGGCAGGTTCTCATGATCACCAACGAAGTTCCATCAAAACTCTGTTTCATACTCAAGTCTCAAAACCGTGGTCCTTTTTGAAATCAATGCTTGATCAGAATCGGTTATGAGAAGGCTTTTGTTCGTTGACTTATTCCAAGTTATCATTACCTTGTGTCAGTTGAAGGATTTTACGAGTGGAAAAAGGATGGAGCGAAGAAGCAATCATTCTATATACATTTTCAAGATAAATGAACAAAGGATTTCTACTGTTAATGACATGTTCGCGTACAGAGAAGGATTTTAATGAATGTTTGACTCAGTGAAAGGAATCTGGGCTGCAGTTTGATGGTATAGTCTATGTTTTATCATCTCGTTCAGCACAAGAGGAGTTGATTGAAAGATGTTTTTAATTTTGCAATGGGAAACTCAATATGTTGATTAATAATGTCGGTATAAATATGAGGATTTCTCATTTCTTATGTCTACCAACGTTGAATCAGCTTATCATATGTCTCAGCTGTCACATCCTCTACTAAAAGCATTAAAAAGGGGAAGCATTGTTTTCATTTCATCGATTGTTGGTGTTGTAGCTATTTTCTGGTACCATGTATGCGGCCAGCAAAGGAGTAATGAGCCAACTCACAAAAAGTCTTGCATGTGCGTGGACAAGTGACAACATACGTGTTAACTGTATGGCACCATGGCATACCAAGACATCACTCTTGGAGAAGCTCTTAGAAGACAAAGAGTTTGTGTTACTTGATCGTATTCCTTTAAAGCGTTTTGCTGAACCTTATGAAGTTTTATCCCTCGTAGCTTTTCTTTGCCTACCTGTAGTTCTTTATGACACATGGCCTCTACGACAGCGCGCTGGATTTTGGGATTATGTTCGTGGAATTGCTGGGTGTTATAGATCATTCCGTTCATGCGCAAATGGAGGAAGACAAATTTGAACCATCGACACAAGATATCTCAACTCTTTCTTTTTCGCCTCTGATTTGCGTTGTTGGGACTGTTTTGCCGGAATTTATCAAGCGGGGACAAAGGCATGATGGATATACAGAAAAGAAGAATGCGGCTTCTGCTGTTCATGGCAGGCATCGTAATTCTTAGCATGACAACTGAAAATTGCAGGCAGCTCGTGGGAGAAGAAACTTCTTCAAAGAGTGGAAAGTTTTCATGGATTAATCGCTTTGACATAGGCTCTGCAATATTTTTGTCATGCAAGCGAAAGCGACTAGGCACAAGCAATGAAATTAACAAGAAGTTTCGGCCCAGACAATTTGAGTATCATCCATCTGATACTAGTTTGATGGTCTTCGGGACTTTGGATGGGGAAGTGTTTGTGATCAACCATGAAAGTGGTAAAATTGTCGGACATGTTCAGTCAGTTGGAGCGAATCATAGTATTCTTGGTCTCTGTTGGTTCAACAAGGACCCTTCCAAGCTCATTGCTGGTTCTGACAATGGCACATTACGACTGCATGATGTGAACCGAATGCGCTCAACTGTTTTTTCAGATATGGTGCAGGCAGCAGCTGTAAAAACCATGCCACTTACACATATGAATAGTTTGAGAAATTAACATCTGTCCATATTAATGAAACAGATAATTATTTCCTTGCTAGTGGATATTCAAAACATGCTGTTCTGTGTGATGTGTGCAGTAGAAAATGGTTACAAGTTTTCGAGGATCTCCACCGTGAACATATAAATGTGGTCAAGCAACACTTAGCTGTGGATGGAAGGCTACATATGAGATTTGACCTTACTCCTACAGGAAATGTTCAGAACTATACTTGGTCATATTATATGAATGGAATGGCATAGTTCGCCTCTGTTTTAATTGTAAGAATAAGATTTTAGGGGTGACCTTTAGGCGAAAGGCTAACTTATCACTACTGACAAAGAACTTCAAGACATTTCAAGCATTGTAAGAAGCATGTCAGAAGACAAATGGGAGTGTAGATAATCCAGAGTAGTTATTAGCGGTGGTGTTAGTTTGCATGGGCAGAGGAAAAGAGGATGTTTCTCCAATTGCTCGTTGGCTTGCTATAGCGGTATTGGAGCAGTATGGAAACAAGCTGGAGTTCTATATGATCCACTTTAGAATGTATTAATCAGGTAGAAGAGAAGATATGTAATATTATCTGCTCAGATTCAAAATCTCATGTAGAAGAGGATTAAAATGAATTTGCTGTTCAGGTTGATGTTACAGAATATGCTAAGGATACCAAGAGATTGGATTTCACCTCTAAAAAACTTGAAGAATTAAAGCACTGTGTCATGCTCATGACTGTGTCTCCCAGGAAGTATTATTGTTTGAAGCTGGTCACAGGAATTTTAAATAGGATTGAAGAGAAGGCAGGGGATATTTCGGATGCAATTTTGAAGTCCGATAATAATCAAAAGTCAGTAGATGGTCAGAGTCATGTACTATTGCCTGTTAAGAGCACTGAGGAGCCAAGTTTTACTTCTCAGGTAGACAATTGTGAGTTTGGTTTGAATGAAAGGAAGACTGTGTTTTTTTTTTGAATCACACAGCAGTTTCGTAGCGCGCTACGAAACTGCTGTAGGTGATGATTTTAAGCGAAAAGCAACTATTGTGATACTGTGAGCGGGAGTTGAGGAAGAGAAACACCTGTCTATCAATATCACTTACAGCACATCAAAAACATGGCAGCATTCCATACTTGGGGTTATTAAAAGAGCTGAGACATGTTGCTGAACTTTCGGAGAATGTTGGGAGACAGAGACCGTTAAAATAGGAGAACATCTTTTGGTCAATTAATGAGCCATCAGCGCTTTCAAGCATCCAAAGTCAACATTCATTGCATCTGTAGCTCAGCCATCTCAACCCAAGCAGCAAAAGGACATGTGTTAAGAGCCAGAAAAGCATCATGCTACGAGGAGCAAAGATTTTGGATTTTGATTAAATGAAAACCATTTGTAATTTCAGTTTAGCCATTATGTAATTAATAAATTAGTTATGCACTAGATAAGGATAGTCAATAGCCACCTTCGAGGCTCCCCTCATGCTGGAGGAGGAAGCTCGAGGTGGTTAAGTTTGTTTTCCTATATATGGATCAATGTTGGATGTAGAAAGGGTTGGACATTTTATACAAAAACAGAGTTATTTGGGCCAATGTAAGACTTGTTACAGTAATAGTAAAACAGTGGTTATTTCTTCTCAGGATTCTCAATGGATTATTTTGTTCAAATATGATGGTGGTGTTTTATCTTATATGTTCTTTTACAGCCTTGTTATAGCACAATCACTCAGAATTCATATCTTATGCTCTGACTTCCTGTGTGTTTGGCAAGCTGTGGTTTTCGTGAAGTATGTTTGAACATTTAATGCAAAGAGCCTTGACTTCCATGAAATGACTATGTTTTTTGTTTACTTAGTGTGTGAGACTCCATAGCCCAATGAGGACCAATTTGATATGTATCCAACCAGCTTTGTTTTCATGAATGAGTGAAGAGTTAGCCATCTGTTGTAGTGAAGGATTTTTATCAAAAGTCTGTGAGAGAGCCCTCTCTGACCAAAGAGGCTAATCTTTGGTCTAAAGTCTGGTTGAAAGAGTTACATGAAATCTTGCTTGGTTGCAGCCCTTAGTAGTGATTTTGTGATAACATTTTGGTGCGTCTGCCGGAGCCTGATGATTACTTATTCCCGAAATTTGAAGATTGAATTTCTGAAGGTAGCAGGAGTTCAAGAAGTTTTTCGAGGCTGCAAATCTACCTTGGCGACTCCATTGTTGAAGAATTCAAGGTTTATATATTCATGGTGATTCCACTGGAGTTATGAAAGACCCAGAAGCTGCCATTCTTTGTTCAAGGTATGCATGCATAGATTTCTCAGGAATTCATGGTTTCCCAAATCATTTTCCCAAGGATGCATATTTTCTAAGGAATGGTCCAAAATTCAATGGAGAAGACTTGAGTTTAACGTTGGAGCATATCTCAGATTTCTGTCATTTTGCTGAGCTTCTTAGAGTTAAACATGAGGATGTTTGCATAAGGTTATTTTATGATTCACTTCAAGGGAAGTGCAAACAGTGGGTTGAATGCTTTCCTGCCAAGTCCATTAAGTCATTTCAAGACCTTTGGCTCATGTTCTTGGAGGAATGGAGAGATAGGTCAGAGGTGGAGGTAAACTCTCCTTCAGTTGAGGGTTTCAAACAATGGAATGATGATCATAATAAAGAAGAAACAAATGAATCTTTTTCTTTGTCCTTATCCTCATATCTAAAATCCTTTGACTGCAAGTCAGAGGATAAGATGAAATTTTTTGATGAATTTGCCAAAGACATTGAGAAAGAAATTGAAGGTTTAGAAGGACAAATTCAGGCATACAGTTTTCATGATCATGATCATTATTCTCAGAAATTTTCTATGGCAGAACGCAAGGAGACTATGCTGGTTCCTTTCTCTTTCACGATTGAGGAACTGAACACTGTGGTTGAAGATTAGTTTGCACAGCTGGAAAGTTTCAAGGAAGGACAAGCTGATCATGTGTTCTGGGATCCTGTAGCTAATTACATGGAAGAGTTTTACTCTCCAGTATTTCAGTTTTTCAAAGAAGATCAGAGACAATTTCAGTGGCAGCGGTCATCACACTATCAGGTTGGCTCTGAACTCCAATGCGGTCAAAGAAGTCAAATGTCAGATAAAACAAATGATTGGCTGCATTGGAAATTTCATATTGATTGAGCAGAAGGAAATTGAAATGGTTAGGGTAGGTAGGTAGGTAAATTGCAAATAAGCTCAAGGTTGACTGAGCATTTATTTTTCAGTAGATGTAGTTTTCTTTCTCCTACAGTCATGCTGGTCAGGAAAATTTCTGTTTGTTAAATAAATTTTATAAGACACTGGAACTGCAGGTTCTTAGTGTACCACAAGGGCACACTATCCCAAGTGGAGCCACTGTTATCACTGATAATTCTGTTGCCAAATTTTTTATGCCTAGCTTAAAGACACGCTGTTTTCGCAGCGCATAAATCCGTTAGCAGTTTCGCAGCGCCATCTGTTTTAGTGATTTCGTAGCGAAAACACTGACCTTGCACTGGTTGCGCTGCGAAATTGGGAAATGACAGATATTTAAAGTGAATTGATGGAAACACTGCAGGAAACGAGGTTTGTCAAGCTGTTATATGTGGGCTTGTACTCCATTGAAGGGGAACATTCCAGTGGTAATTTTGCTTTGCGCTCACAGTTGTTGTGGCAGGTTCTCATGATCACCAACGAAGTTCCATCAAAACTCTGTTTCATACTCAAGTCTCAAAACCGTGGTCCTTTTTGAAATCAATGCTTGATCAGAATCGGTTATGAGAAGGCTTCTGTTCGTTGACTTATTCCAAGTTATCATTACCTTGTGTCAGTTGAAGGATTTTACGAGTGGAAAAAGGATGGAGCGAAGAAGCAATCATTCTATATACATTTTCAAGATAAATGAACAAAGGATTTCTATTGTTAATGACATGTTCGCGTACAGAGAAGGATTTTAATGAATGTTTGACTCAGTGAAAGGAATCTGGGCTGCAGTTTGATGGTATAGTCTATGTTTTATCATCTCGTTCAGCACAAGAGGAGTTGATTGAAAGATGTTTTTAATTTTGCAATGGGAAACTCAATATGTTGATTAATAATGTCGGTATAAATATGAGGATTTCTCATTTCTTATGTCTACCAACGTTGAATCAGCTTATCATATGTCTCAGCTGTCACATCCTCTACTAAAAGCATTAAAAAGGGGAAGCATTGTTTTCATTTCATCGATTGTTGGTGTTGTAGCTATTTTCTGGTACCATGTATGCGGCCAGCAAAGGAGTAATGAGCCAACTCACAAAAAGTCTTGCATGTGCGTGGACAAGTGACAACATACGTGTTAACTGTATGGCACCATGGCGTACCAAGACATCACTCTTGGAGAAGCTCTTAGAAGACAAAGAGTTTGTGTTACTTGATCGTATTCCTTTAAAGCGTTTTGCTGAACCTTATGAAGTTTTATCCCTCGTAGCTTTTCTTTGCCTACCTATAGTTCTTTATGACACATGGCCTCTACGACAGCGCGCTGGATTTTGGGATTATGTTCGTGGAATTGCTGGGTGTTATAGATCATTCCGTTCATGCGCAAATGGAGGAAGACAAATTTGAACCATCGACACAAGATATCTCAACTCTTTCTTTTTCGCCTCTGATTTGCGTTGTTGGGACTATTTTGCCGGAATTTATCAAGCGGGGACAAAGGCATGATGGATATACAGAAAAGAAGAATGCGGCTTCTGCTGTTCATGGCAGGCATCGTAATTCTTAGCATGACAACTGAAAATTGCAGGCAGCTCGTGGGAGAAGAAACTTCTTCAAAGAGTGGAAAGTTTTCATGGATTAATCGCTTTGACATAGGCTCTGCAATATTTTTGTCATGCAAGCGAAAGCGACTAGGCACAAGCAATGAAATTAACAAGAAGTTTCGGCCCAGACAATTTGAGTATCATCCATCTGATACTAGTTTGATGGTCTTCGGGACTTTGGATGGGGAAGTGTTTGTGATCAACCATGAAAGTGGTAAAATTGTCGGACATGTTCAGTCAGTTGGAGCGAATCATAGTATTCTTGGTCTCTGTTGGTTCAACAAGGACCCTTCCAAGCTCATTGCTGGTTCTGACAATGGCACATTACGACTGCATGATGTGAACCGAATGCGCTCAACTGTTTTTTCAGATATGGTGCAGGCAGCAGCTATAAAAACCATGCCACTTACACATACGAATAGTTTGAGAAATTAACATCTGTCCATATTAATGAAACAGATAATTATTTCCTTGCTAGTGGATATTCAAAACATGTTGTTCTGTGTGATGCGTGCAGTAGAAAATGGTTACAAGTTTTCGAGGATCTCCACCGTGAACATATAAATGTGGTCAAGCAACACTTAGCTGTGGATGGAAGGCTACATATGAGATTTGACCTTACTCCTACAGGAAATGTTCAGAACTATACTTGGTCATATTATATGAATGGAATGGCATAGTTCGCCTCTGTTTTAATTGTAAGAATAAGATTTTAGGGGTGACCTTTAGGCGAAAGGCTAACTTATCACTACTGACAAAGAACTTCAAGACATTTCAAGCATTGTAAGAAGCATGTCAGAAGACAAATGGGAGTGTAGATAATCCAGAGTAGTTATTAGCGGTGGTGTTAGTTTGCATGGGCAGAGGAAAAGAGGATGTTTCTCCAATTGCTTGTTGGCTTGCTATAGCGGTATTGGAGCAGTATGGAAACAAGCTGGAGTTCTATATGATCCACTTTAGAATGTATTAATCAGGTAGAAGAGAAGATATGTAATATTATCTGCTCAGATTCAAAATCTCATGTAGAAGAGGATTAAAATGAATTTGCTGTTCAGGTTGATGTTACAGAATATGCTAAGGATACCAAGAGATTGGATTTCACCTCTAAAAAACTTGAAGAATTAAAGCACTGTGTCATGCTCATGACTGTGTCTCCCAGGAAGTATTATTGTTTGAAGCTGGTCACAGGAATTTTAAATAGGATTGAAGAGAAGGCAGGGGATATTTCGGATGCAATTTTGAAGTCCGATAATAATCAAAAGTCAGTAGATGGTCAGAGTCATGTACTATTGCCTGTTAAGAGCACTGAGGAGCCAAGTTTTACTTCTCAGGTAGACAATTGTGAGTTTGGTTTGAATGAAAGGAAGACTGTGTTTTTTTTTTGAATCACACAGCAGTTTCGTAGCGCACTACGAAACTGCTGTAGGTGATGATTTTAAGCGAAAAGCAATTATTGTGATACTGTGAGCGGGAGTTGAGGAAGAGAAACACCTGTCTATCAATATCACTTATAGCACATCAAAAACATGGCAGCATTCCATACTTGGGGTTATTAAAAGAGCTGAGACATGTTGCTGAACTTTCGGAGAATGTTGGGAGACAGAGACCGTTAAAATAGGAGCACATCTTTTGGTCAATTAATGAGCCATCAGCGCTTTCAAGCATCCAAAGTCAGCATTCATTGCATCTGTAGCTCAGCCATCTCAACCCAAGCAGCAAAAGGACATGTGTTAAGAGCCAGAAAAGCATCATGCTACGAGGAGCAAAGATTTTGGATTTTGATTAAATGAAAACCATTTGTAATTTCAGTTTAGCCATTATGTAATTAATAAATTAGTTATGCACTAGATAAGGATAGTCAATAGCCACCTTCGAGGCTCCCCTCATGCTGGAGGAGGAAGCTCGAGGTGGTTAAGTTTGTTTGCCTATATATGGATCAATGTTGGATGTAGAAAGGGTTGGACATTTTATACAAAAACAGAGTTATTTGGGCCAATGTAAGACTTGTTACAGTAATAGTAAAACAGTGGTTATTTCTTCTCAGGATTCTCAATGGATTATTTTGTTCAAATATGATGGTGGTGTTTTATCTTATATGTTCTTTTACAGCCTTGTTATAGCACAATCACTCAGAATTCATATCTTATGCTCTGACTTCCTGTGTGTTTGGCAAGCTGTGGTTTTCGTGAAGTATGTTTGAACATTTAATGCAAAGAGCCTTGACTTCCATGAAATGACTATGTTTTTTGTTTACTTAGTGTGTGAGACTCCATAGCCCAATGAGGACCAATTTGATATGTATCCAACCAGCTTTGTTTTCATGAATGAGTGAAGAGTTAGCCATCTGTTGTAGTGAAGGATTTTTATCAAAAGTCTGTGAGAGAGCCCTCTCTGACCAAAGAGGCTAATCTTTGGTCTAAAGTCTGGTTGAAAGAGTTACATGAAATCTTGCTTGGTTGCAGCCCTTAGTAGTGATTTTGTGATAGCACCACTAAGGCTTCATCATATGGTCCTTCCACCAACCAGGTTTGTTACTTTTACCTTTTATTTTTGTTGAGATCAAAACTTTTCCTTTGGTGAGGCTTCCTTCAAATGCCCACATCTAGACAAAGTATTTGCTTGAATGTTGTATTTTAATAATCCAAATGTTGGTTCCATTTAAACTCTTCACAATTTAGAATAATATTGTTCAATAGACTCAAGTTTCCGTGCATGTATTATGCATACATACAACCAAGTAAAATTTGACATATATTTTATTTTGTTTGTGATATCACAATAAAGGATGACAATATCTCAACCAAACATTGCAATATGGAAAATAACATAGTGAATATCACAAAAAAATGTGGTTGAAAAGTCCAATAAAATTACATGATCAATATGTAAATAACCATATAACAAGTGGAGGAGTGTGTATACACCAAAATGACACAAAACATGTGTCACTAACATATATTGTTGTTGCAACTTAATTTAAATTTATGCCAATGTAGATCCATCTTAACCTCATATCTGTGATGAGTCAAAAGGGTTCAAATCTGTAAAGGCATAATATTTTGATCATTCAACATGGATCTGAATTGGTTGTAATCTCACTCAACTCTATAAAAATTATAACTCATAACTTTTGGAGATATGGATATGTTATGTAAACATATAGCCTTGATTTTTGTTAAGGTATTTATGTTTTCATTGTAACAACATATATATGTAAATACCATACCCATAATATTTATGTTTATATGTAAATTTGGCATCTCTCTTTTTCTCTCTATACAAGAGTTTTTATATTGTTTAGATATCAAATATCTATATTTCATTTAGAGATAGTTCTTTTTAGTTTTTTTTGTAATTATATTTTGGTTAATATAGAGTACACTCTCATTATTTGTTATAAGTTATATATATGTTTAAAACCAACATATGGTGATGTAATTGTTACCCCTTGTTCATGATATTTCCTTTGCCTCATGTCTAGTCCTTAGCTATGAGTAATTTGAAGTACCATATTAATTTTTGGGATGCCTCAGTGACAGTGAGAAAAGATCTAAAGGATACCTTGTTAACATATTAAGAAAAGGGTGTCGGGTCAATGTAGAAATTTTTTACATAAGCTGATTTGGGTGATTAATTACGGATTCCACATGATTTTTCCATATGCATGCATAAGTTATTGAGTTTTTTTTTTTTTTTTTTTTTTTTTTTTTTTTTTTTTTTTTTTTTTTTTTTTTTTTATCTTACCTTTATTCTACATTATGAATTCCACATGAAAGTACCAGAGGGATTTGAAATAGCTTGCATCATACCCTTTCCTTTGCATTTCAAACCTCCACATTTCCACATCACTTTTCCATGCAAATGTGAAATCACATCACCATCCATTGCCTCTAATATCCTACATTCTAAATCCTATTTGAATTTTATCATGTGGATACAAAGTCCCTTGCATTACACACACACACACACTTTCTATTATGTCCCACATCCCACATGGTTGTTAAAATGAAAATGTAGAAGCCTTTGAGCCACTAGTACTTTGTTCTCATTTGTCCTACATTACATATGCAAAATGAATTTTAGTATGCAAATGTGGAATCACTTTCCATATCCATTCCTTAACCCCTCTTTTCATCTCCATTCTTCCCTATACATTCACTTCCTCATAAGTGACTACTCATTATATTGACATGTGGCACCCTCATCCAAAGTAGGGTATGCCAATGACTAATTGGTTATAAGCTCTTTAGGGATAAATTATTCACATACAATGAGATTCAATGGATACATCGATTTAGAAAATACAATTAAAAGTGTAAAATATGCATGATTCTTATTCCAAATTTAGAAAATACATTAAAATTGAAATAAGAGATAGATGACACCTAAAAGAAAGTTGGAAACCTTTTGTGGAGACTATATTTCATTGGACTAAAATAATGAAGATTATAATTAGATTTATGCTTATAAATGTACTTGAATATGCAAGAGGAAGAGTGGAAAGAAAACAAACTTTGGACTACGAGGTTGGAAAATCTTAATTGAATGGTATAGATGTCTGATTTTAGAGAGGTTGTGCATTGGTGTGCTAAGAAATTTGATGTTGAGCATAAACTTATAGATGTGAAAGAAGAAGGCAAGCATCTTGTACCTCTAACTTCTTCGACATTTCTAAGTGTGAACAACCTCCCATAACCAATGAAGCTTTTCAAGGTTTCAAAGGATAATTTCGTCTTAGATGCACATAGAGGTGGTAGTAACATTTTAAAAGAGTGGTTCTCATGAGCAAGGGATGTAAATCTAAGTCATACTAGATTAAGGTTAGTGGGTTGGCCTAACTTTGGGTGTGGATGTATTTTGATTTTGATTTTTTTGTTTTGCAACTTAGGCATGGTTGTAATTACAAAACAAGGCACAAAACATGCTTGAATTAGAGACTGATTCCTCCTCCATGCATTCAATTTTGGTTTATAAACTAAACGTGTTTGCACTCACCATGCTTCCCTTGTTTGTAGGTAACCCCATATAACTTAAGAAAATATCAAAGAGACGCCATATTAACCATGTCAAACACACCTAATACTACACTCATGATAGAGTATCTTACCATTAGGTAACTTGTAATGAAATATAATAAGGCTATAGATAATATGACACCATGATTAAACATGTAATGACAATGAATCTACATACATGTCAATATTTCCGATAATTTGTAGCATCCATGGACCAAATCACAAGCATGTAATAACTCCATAATAAATATAAGTACATTAGAGTCATTAAAAACATAATAAATTATAGGTCAAACATAATTCATCAACAACTGAAGTAGACATAAATGCACTATCAACCAACAACATGTTTTAGTGTCTTGACTATAGTGCACATTAGGAGAATACCTTATAATACCTAATAGGTTTTAATGGCTAAATGAACATAATCCAGGGTAAGATTAGTGCTTATCTATGGTTTTGGAGGCTAATAAAAATTTCGATAGGTAGCTATGTTGTATTACTTTGCAATCATTCCCATGATGACCATTTTTTAGGTCAAGAATTTATATACGGGAAAAATGGGTTGTGATGTGATGTTCTCCAATAAAGAAGTCCAAATAAAGCAATAATGGTCAAAGTAGATATGTTGAATCAAGTCTCAACTGAAACATAGGATCTCTATATGGATGTCTCTCTCAAATAAAGTCCTTACTTGGAATAATTTCAACAAAAGGTTCATTGAAGTTCCATGCACATTCCCTTTATGTAATCATGCTCCCAAAACTATTTTCATATGTTGGATTTGCCACTTTTCTCTGGAAGATTAGGATGCAAATAATACTCTCATGTTTAATCTATGTATATGGAGTGATTCTTCATTATAAGAGGTTATTCATTCTTAGTGGGTGAAAGGGAGAGGGGTGGGGTTATTAAGGATTTTGAAGCACTTTTCCTATAATAGAGTGGGGGGTTGGGTTATTAAGGATTTAAAAACACTTTTCTTAAATTAGAGTGGGATTTCTTTGGACATCTAGGAATAAATACTTTTTGAGGATGGAAGGTTAACTCCAATACAAATATTCTCTAAAATCAACTATTCTTTTAATGGGTCGAGAAAGAAAAGTTTAGTTACCACTTTGTTGGCACCAATAACTCCCCTTTAATTAATTAGATGAAATAGGCCCCCCATTGCTTATATTAGATTTTTGAAGTATTTTATCATCTTATTGATTTTGGATATCAATTTTTATAACTCCTTGCAAATAATTAAACCACATAGAGTCTTTACTTCCTTGTGACTTTTGATTTAAGCGTTGAGTCAACTTTGCCACAAACTTCCTTGGATTGGTTCCATGGTTGTTTTCATATTGATTCTTTTCGATACATCTAAATTGCAATTCTCAATGTTGTTTTCACCATAAACAAATGCTTGACTGTTGGGTTTCATAAAAGGATAAAACCATTTATATTTTTATCACTTTTATGTTATATCAATATCATTATTTTATACTCCTAAACAATATTAGGGTTTGAAATTTGGTGAGTGCATTCAAAAATTAATATATAATATATAATGTTTTGGGGTTAAATTCTATAGTCATATGCTTATGACCGCCTTTTCAACTATGAATGAAACTTACCACTATCGAGATCTACAAATTTGGTGGCTCATTTATAATGTTTAAATTATCGCGCCTATCCCTATATTAAAAAACCAAATTATGAGCAGTCATGTCATTATATATGTAATAAGGTTGGTAATTAATTCATTAATTGGTTTGCTGGCTATGTGGAAATGTCAGTGGTTACGTGGCATATTACATGCCCGACATGTGGACTAGGGGTTAGGGTGAAATATCCTGAGGTTTGATTTGTTTCATTAGCACTCTGAAATGGTTTTATTATCACCCTGTACTGCTAGTACCTATTCCCTCCTATCACTTCGAACCACCTCATATCCAAGACCTTTCTGTATAATATCATTAGTTTTTCATTTGAAACCCTACCCTAGCTATTTCATAGAGGTTATTGGTATGTTGTTTTGTTGGTTTTCATTACGCCAAAACCGAACCAGTCCCTTTTCTTCTCCTTTTTTGATACCCTAGTCTAATTATTTACCATCTCCCTATGAATAATTTGGGCATATTTTCATGGATCAATTCACAAGAGTCAAGCCCATTAGAGGTGAAAATGTTGAGGCTTATGAGGAGTACTTAGCCCTATTCAAACACAGGAGTTGATGGGAGTTTATACAATCTATCAGGGCACACAATTGTGAAGTGGTGAAGGAATTTGCACAAATTTACAATGGTAAAGTTGCAAGCTAGGGATGCTGAGATTTAAGTGAATGATGCTTTCATTATAGAGGCTATAGAGCTGCTTGTGGAATGTGAACACAATTCCCTATGAATAATTTGGGCATATTTTCATGGCTCTAGTCACAAGAGTCGAGCCCATTAAAGGTGAAAATGTTGAGGCTTATGAGGAATACTTAGCCCTATTCAAGTATGGGAGTTGGCGTGAGTTTATACAGTCTTTTTGGGCACACAGTACTGAAGTGGCGAAGGAATTTTCATAAAATTACAATAAAAAAGTTACACGAGGTAGGGATGTTGATATTTTAGTGAATGGATTTCATTGCAAAGGCTACAGAGCTACCTATGGAAGGTGAACGTTGATCGAAGAATTTCCCAATTAAGGACGTACTGTGGGGAAAATTTATTCTCTCAAAGAAAAATACATATAATATAAAAGGTACTCATGTGAACTCATTGAAACCCAAGTGGTGTGATCTGGTTTTGATTGTTAGACGATATATAATATGTGAAGGCCGATATGATCTTGTGTTTTATTACCATTTTAAGTTTGTTATGGTGTTTTTAGGCTATATGTTGACTCGTCCATATTATTTGCACAAAATCCTTACAAAAATGTCTAAATTTAATCAAAGAGGTTTTAAGAACCTCGACCACAACCTATTTCATTATGGATTGATCCACATGTTGGTTGAATTTAGATTAAACTAGTTGGGGGATTCATGGGATTTTTTTTCTTTGTGTTGAAATAATTTTTGTAACAACCTTGAGTTATATTTCCATGTAAAAAGGAAAAAATCAACCAAGTTCAGGCGTATTCGAAGCCTAAGGAGAGGAAAACATCACATTGGGGGTCACTTGTGGTTAATTAATGGCTATGGAAATTGACATTGGCATTGGCAAAAGGCAAATGGAAACAAATGACAATTAATTAAAGTAATAAAGGAAAATAGGAGAAAAGGAAGATGAAGGGGAAAGAACACACATGCAAGGGAAATTAGAGAGAAAATAAAGGAAAATTAAGGAAAAGAGGAAAAGGAAAGGAAGAGACACCAAACATCAATGAAAAATGCACCTAAAAAAAAATTGACAAATTTTGATTAGTTTTCAGCCTTGGGCAACTTTAGTTTTGCTAAGGAAGAAATCGAACTTCAAAAAGAGAGAACAAGCAAGGGAGAAAGAAAGAAATGAAAACAAAGGGAGCATGAGAGGAAGTTTGGACAACATCAAGTAAGGGAAGAAAATAGTTGTGGATTTGTAAGTAACATTGTCCATGTGTGATTTAGCATGCTGGGACTTGGTGCATGGTACATGTATTGGTTTATTTTTTATGTTTTTTGTCATTGGCATGGGATTTTCTTGGATTGACAGTGGTTTTAGCATTGCCTTGCCATTTCTTGGATAACCATGATGTAGTGGGTTCCCTGTTTTGGTTAATCTTTGGCTGGAGGGTAGATTTCAGATCCTAGTGAGGTGGTTTCAAGAAAATTCCAAAGGGTCGAGGGTGGAAATGAGTGTTCTCCTGGAAGTATTGATAGATGGGTGGAGATAGGAAAATTCCTCTGGGTATGGTGAAGAATTCTAAGGAATCCAAGATGGTTTTGGTTTTAGTGATTTTTTATCATTTTAGGTGAAATCACTGTGATGGAGGGTTGAGGTGGTTTAATCATTGGAAGCCCTAGTTATCTCTATTTTGGTTTATCCCATGTGATCCCATATTCATGCTTAAAATATGGCATGAGGGTGATTGGCTAAAAGAAAGATTTGGTTCAACCCAATCTATGGTCAGTTGGTACATGGAAGTCCCTGACTTGGTTGGCTTTATGCACATGTTATTATGTATTATTTCTTATTGAGATCTATGAGCACATGTATTGAATATTGTGTTGATTTTATGATTGTTTTATCATGGTTTCATTATGGTTAAATGCTAGTTATAAGCATGGTATATTTATCATTATGTGATGTGATCTTGCTATGGTTCTATTCCATGGATGACAATCTCTTGGTCATATATTTGAATGCATGAGCGAATATGTTTTTGATGCAACTAGAAAGAGAGGGAAATAAGACTTCTAGATGTTCACTGGAGAATTTAATGAGTTATTGTACATATATGCATTCATGACCTGTAGGTGCTATGTTTACCAAGTGTTTGTAGAAATTATTATCATGTATTTGCCAAGATTGAGGAGGAACAAAGCCAAGAATAGTGCAAAAGACTTGTACAAGTTAATGACATAATTTTGGAAGGATTTAGGTAGTTGGATGATTGTTGGATTAATTTTTTGGAGCCAAACTTTGAAACAAGGAATCATATGCCCTAGTTGCACTAAATATGGATTGTCCATGCGACTGCAGCCGCTGGGAGAATGGTTCATGAGTGTAGCATGAAGCCTGTAGTTTCAATGACTACCTTTTGTGCATATAGATGGGGTGTGAGCTAGGTCAAGGAGTGGCCTAAACTCAAGGAAAATGTCATCAATGGAATTATGTTGTTAATGGTGCACTCAAGTGTTCTTGAGTGTTGCAGGAAGTGTTGGATAAGTTGGTAAGTTAGGCCCCCTTTCCATAACGAAATCTTGGAGGTCAGGTCATGCATAGTAACTATTAGCTCATGTTTACCCTTGTGAGCTTGTAAAAACAGGTAAATGTGCGGTGGGGTTTTATAGAGTGGTATAAGAGTGAGGCTGCAACGCTGGACCTTGGTGTAAATGCAGATTGACATGTAGGTTTATAGGGTTGGCATGCACACATGATGATTAATTGTTATATGCATTATAGTCACATGCATGAAAACCATTTTATTGTTGTTGTGGTTACAGACATGATAGATTCTAGTTAATTAGTGCGGTCATATGCATGTGCATTGGTTATTCATGCATGATAGTTAATTTGTTGTTATATGCATTATGGTCATATGAATGATGATCATTGTCAATGCAGTTGCTTACATGATAGATAAGTTCTTGATATTATTATGTATTGTGCTAATCTGAACTGACTTGTGAAGATGTAATAACTTCCCTTGAGATACATTGAGGTATGATTTTTATTATGTCTTCTATTTGGTTTATTTTGTTGGAAATAATATTGAGAGGGGGGGGGTGAATAAGTATTATCAAATCAATAATCTTTTCATTTCCATTATCAGATTCATATATGCTACTTCAATTAAGGATACCCGCGTGTATACACAACTGTGTTTAATGCAACTAGCGTATATCTAGTAAACTTATACTTCAGTTAGTTGATCTTCAATGAGTGCATCAAAACATTATTAACCATATGAATAGTAAACAGGTGCCATGAAACAGAACATATCATCACACATAAGAAGCACACATGAAAACCATGATATAAGGTGGAAATCTAATGTGGGTGAAAACCACCTATTGCAATTCATCTCTAACTTCTTTTAATAAGAAACTTCTTTTTACAATATTTCTGTACTGGTGCAGTCTTATACCATTACACAGGCTTCTACCTATAAGAGGCTACAACCTTCTCTCGTTCTCCAGCTTCTCCTGGAAGGGAGCTATAACCCCCTTAGCTCTTGTACTAGCTGAAGTACTAGTATGTAGGTGCTGACCTACAGAAGGCTACAACCTTCTCTTTTCTTCTAGGGACCACATTTCATAAATTTTCAGACTAAATCCATAAATACAAAACAATCACCACTACAATACAATCATTAACTCTAAATCACCCAACAACTGAATCACTGAAACCCTGTCATCAAAACACGGTCACTAGAACATAAAGCAGAGCCCGGAACTCTGCAACAACCACTAGAACCAAAAACAACCTCAAACATCAAATCTCATAATATATACACTACTTAACTATGTCGAACCAGTGTGTATACACCCTTTCACCAGAGAGAACCCGTGTACAGATATGAAAATAATTACTTATACCTTCGCTGCAATTTTCAACTTCAGATATACCCAGAAAATGAGATATAAAGGATAAAACATGCGTCAGTATTCAGATATATTCATGATCATACCATATAATGATAATGCATTTTAGTCTTCATGATCCCAGTCCATCAACCTTTATCAACCGCCTAGGTGCCTCCTAGGTTCAGATCAAGCAAAGCATCACAAACCCATAACCAGCATACTAGCTCTCACACTTCATCAGATATTCATCACTTGCACACTTACACCCTCTTGGCCTAATGATCTTCTCCTTATATAGTCTTAGGCCTTACTCAATACCATGATCCAAAACCATGTAGAACCAATACCTTGGACCCAATACATAGGGTCAACACTTTGGACCAATTACCATGGACCAATACCCAAATACCATGGACCAAAACTTAGATTCCCAACATGTAGGTGCCTTTCCATCTGTAAACATGTGTGTGTACGTATATGCAACTTGGTCTATGGTAAACCCACGTGTATACACATTATTGTCATATCAAACCTGCATATACCTCTCTAATCATTCTAGCTATACTATGATCTGTCATCTGAGTGAGTTTCCATCAAGGACAACACCTGTATCACACCTGTATCATAATGCCAACAATCTCCCCCTCTGGACTTGATGGCAACATCCACACCAGGTCACTCTCCCCCTTTGACATCAAGGGCAAAGGGCAAACCAAGATATTCTCTCCCTTGATATGCATGTCCATACTCCCCCTGAGTGCATGCTGAAATCTCTGATTGAGCTACCCCTTTGTACATGCCAAGATGTACCAATTCATCCATGCTCTCCCTGAGCACATGCTGAGTCTAAAATAGACCATGATAGTCATCAGTAACTGTCATACACCATATGATCTGCACTATAAGCATCTGTCAGTAGCATCCAGACATGTAACCTTCAATCCATTCTCTTGGCCAATCAACAATCAGTAGCAAGATGTGTCAATAAGAATCATCACCAAAGACTTCTAACCATAATGCCAACAATGCATTATTCGAAGCATTTGCTCCCCCTGAGCCTATGCCAACCATCATATACCATAACCGAACCATTTCCTGAGTCTGTTCTGTTGCTTTTTCTTCAGAGCTCCATATATGTGACTCTGCAGCCTCTAACTTGCGTATATATGCGACTTATCTTCATAATATCTGCATATGCAAATTGGAATACTGAAGGTCTACACTTTTAGTTTCCCCTTTGTCTGTTATGTCAGCTAACTGAGTTATGCCACATCTTTCTATCTCTAATTCTGTCTTCTTCAATACCTAGAATTGTGATGATGTATGATCCTCTTACTTTGGAGTTCTATTTTTGCTCCTACATTCCCTTACTTTATGTCCAAACTTGTTACATGCATAACATCTTACATGTTTCATATTCCTCCTATAGTAGTCAATGGCTTTGTGACCAAACATATTTCAAGCAAAACAATATCCCTTGAAATACCTGGAGCATGACGATCTTTCTGTGTGATGGCCTTGACCCATTTTTCTTCTGCATCTAGCTGCAATATGTCCAGAGTTATGACATACATAACATTCAACATTATTCATTTGAGGAAATAACCGAATATCACTTCCATAGTTAGGAGGAAAAGATCTTCTTTGAAGAATTTCTTTCCTTGGTTGTTTCTGGGGTTGACCACTTATCTCTTCGTTAATCATTTCATATTTTGCATTAGAATTCCTTTCGTCACCCTGTGAACTAGATTCACCTTCAACAGTTTCATAAAAAACAAGACTAGTTTTGATAGCAGGGGATCTTTGACTACTAAGAATATCATCCAAAATCTTTGTATTGTCTTGAAATCGTAACAGTTTATGCTTTTCTTCTAATTTACCTTTTAAGATATTTACCTCAACCTAATGTTGTTCTTCCTTTTCCAGATATTGCTTCCTTATGTTTTCTTCAGCTTTTCTTCCTTCTTCCACTTGTTTCCTTAATTCGAGCACTTCATGTTCTTATTCTTCAAGAGCTTCTTTATTCTACTTCTTTGATTCTTTAAGATCTTCTTTTAGAGAGAGGATCTTAGATTCAAGTCTCTGAATTTTTATGCTCTGATCTTTTACTACATCCTACAGCTGCTCCCTTACTCTGGTTACTGTCTCCAGCTGTTCTTTTAATCTGGTAACTTCTTCTATTTCTACGTCCTTATTTTCATATGCCATGAGAAGTCTAATGTCTTCATCACTATTGGATGAATCATTACTTTTAGCATGAGTATAATAACCTCTATTACCTTCTTCAGACATCTTTTCTTTGTTATGATGGCATCTAGCAACGTAGTGACCAACTCTACCACAAGAAAAGCATTTGAAAGGTAGCTTACCATTGAACCTTCCAGATCTTCGTTCAAGATTTTTGACAAAATTTACCTCACATTATTCTTCTGAAATGTATCCTGATTCACCAAGTTTTTCTTTTCCATTTGCTAATACTTTAAATGCAGCTTCTCTCATATCTAATGGTCCTTCTTTTCTCATCTCAAAAGCAGTTAAGATTCCGTGAAGCTCTGTCATAGTGATTTTTTTGTAGATCCTCCTTTTCTTCTATGGAAGACACTTTGGATTCAAATTTAGTAGACAAGGATCTCAAAATTTTCTCAACTAAGACAACTTCCTTAATTTCTTCACCCAGATTCCTCATACAATTGACAATCTCATCTATACGCAGGAAGTAATTAGCTATGCTTTCATTACTATGCATCTTAAGAGTTTCATATCATATTCTGAGAGTTTGAAGCTTAGCATATTTTACCTGATCATCTCCTTCGTAGCTTAGAATGATTTTATCCCATATTTCTTTGGCTGATTTGAACTACATGACCTTGACAAATTTTGATTGTGACAAACTTCCCAATAAGATAGTAACAACTTTGGCATTGAGTTCATATTGCTTTCTACTTGCTGTATCTATAGGAGTTGCTGATGGATATGTATATCCTCCTTCCACGATTCCCCAAACATCCATACCAAGTGATTTTAGATATGTTGTGGTTCTTATCTTCCAATAGACAAAATTGCTCCCATCGAAGATTGGTGGTCTGATGGATCCCTCTCTTTCTTGATTACTCATCCTGATGGATCTTCCTTCAAGCGATCAAGCTTCTTCTGAAAGACCTACTCCAATACCAATTGTTGGAAATAATACTAACAGGTGGGGGGGTTGGGGGGGGGGGGGGGGGTGAATCAGTATTATCAAATCAATAATCTTCTCATTTCCATTATTAGATTCATATAAGCTACTTTAGTTAAGGATACCCACGTGTATACGCGACTGTGTTTAATGCAACTAGTGTATATCCAGTAAACTTATAATTCAGTTAGTTGATCTTCAATGAGTGCATCAAAACATTATTAACCATATGAACAGTAAACAGGTGTCGTAAAACAGAACATATAATCACACATAAGAAGCACACATGAACGCCATGATATAATGTGGAAACCTAATGTGGGTGAAAACCACCTACTGCAATTCGTCTCTATCTTGTTTTAATAAGAAACTTCTTTTTACAATATTTTTGTATTTGTACAGTCTTATACCAATACGTAGGCTTCTACCTACAAGAGGCTACAACCTTCTCTCATTCTCCAGCTTCTCCTGGAAGGGAGCTACAACCCCCTTAGCTCTTGTACTAGCTGAAGTACTAGTATGTAGGTGCTGACCTACAGAAGGCTACAACCTTCTCTTTTCTTCCAGGGACCAAGTTTCATAAATTTTCAGACTAGATCCATAAATACAAAACAATCACCACTGCAATACAATCATTAACTCTAAATCACCCAACAACTGAATCACTGAAACCCTATCATCAAAACACAATCACCAGAACACACAGTAGAGCCCAAAACTCTACAACAACCACTAGAACCAACAACAACCTCAAACATCAAATCTCATAATTTATACGCTACTTGACTGTGTCAAACCAGCGTGTATACAACCTTTCACCAAAGAAAACCGCGTATATATCTGAAAATAATTACTTATACCTTCACTACATTTTCAACTTCAGATATACCTGGAACATGAGATATAAAGGATAAAACATGTGTTAGTATTCAGATCTATTCATGGTCATACCATGTAATGATAATGCATTTTAGTCTTCATGATCTTGGTCCATCAACCTTTATCAACCACATCGGTGCCTCCTAGGTTCAGATTAAGCAAAGCATCACAGACCCATAACCAGCATGTTAGATCTCACACTTCATTAGATATTCATCACTTGCACACTTACATCCTCTTGGCCTAATGATCTTCTCCTTATATAGCCTTAGGCATTACTCAATACCATGGTCCAAAACCATGTAGAACCAATACCTTGGACCCAATACTTGGGGTCAACACTTCGGACCAAATACCATGGACCAAATACCACGGACCAAAACTTAGATTCCCAACATGTATGCACCTTTCCTTCTGTAAACATGTGTGTGTACATATACGCGACTTGGTATATGGTAAATCCACGTGTATACACATTATTTTCATAGCGAACCTACATATACCTCTTTGATCATTCTATCTATACTATGATCTGTCATCTGAGTGAGTTGCCATCAAGGACAATACCTGTATCATAATGCCAAAATATTTGACATGGTATGTTAGCAAGAAAGAGGTCAATAGATGAAGAGGAAAATAGTTGAGTACAATTCATATAAATCCCTATACAGGCTGGAAAAACCATTGGTGGGATGGGAGATATCAATTGAGCAATAAGGAGAGGAGGAATCTCCTAATCTAGTAGAGATATTGATAAGTTTTAAGGTAGAAATTGTGAGATGTAAGGCAAACAATGATGTTAATTTTAATATTGTTCTATGTTGTATCAACTACTTTAGCCTAATTCAATACTTCAATTAGAAATCTTTCCAATTACAATTATTATTTCCATTCATCAACAATAATTGAAGATATAATAATAAATGTAATGACAAAGGAGACAATCAACACATCAACAAAAGACACCAGGTTTGGTCAAAGACTAGGGAAAAACCCCATTAGGGGGAAAACCCTTTGAAATTATTCTTTTATTAGATTGCCATAAAATGTTCAATGGAGATTAAAATGAACCCAATACAATATCATCCAACAAAAAAACCCAACAATATTCAGAAATATGTTTCCAACATCAAAATATACAAGAGATAACTTTTCTCGTCTGCGGTCAACTACGGTCAACTTCAGTCCTTGGTCAAATTTGAGTCAAACTTCCCAGTCACATGCATGAAGAGGTTGTGTGAGCCACTGAAGGTTTTTGGTCGCTCCCTTGATGCTTGTAAGCCAATGACTATGGCAATTTTTCTCTGTGATGTGCCTGCGATTGTAGCCCAAAAGCCCTAAAATAGATGCGAGCCTCAGACCCTGTAATTTCATACCCTTTGTGAGCCTTCTTTGTTGTCCCTACCTCAGACCTATGAGAACCAATCAATGAAGAAGATAAGAATATGCTTGGTGATGTCCAAACGAGCTTGCTAAAGGTCACTTGTACTTATAGGCTTCCAAGGGTGTCCAATTTATCCGATTTGAGTGATATTTAGGTCAATTTTGGTCCTCTCGAAAAGAGGAATTCAATGAAATCATGTGAGCTATCCAAAGTGGAATTTGACTGTAGTTTCATATTTTTTATGCTTCCTATCAACTAGGGAGAATTCCACTTGACAATATATGTCCATCAATCAACATCTCATCCTGTCATCATATGTCCCATCTCTTCTCAACTATATCTGCTAAAACATTCTTGAATCTAAAGAAGAAGAATCATCAAGGAGAAAAATCTACCACCCTTTATCTTATCGGAGAGAATATCTCAATCTAAAACCACATTGGGGAGTATATCTCAACCCATAATCTCATGGGGGAGATAAATATCTCTGATCCCATTTCGAGAAATAGGTGACATAGGGGAGCATATCTCAACCCATCCTATTGCATATTGATCTTCCCAACAATGACCCTCAAGAGTCATGTGGTAGAACACCTACATCATAATTTAAGCTTGGGTGAGATAACTGACTTACCAAAAGGTAAGGATCACACACTCCCAAGCCTCCTCAACCCATTCGCTAGACGGGGAGGGACAATCCCAACAAGCCCAATTTGTGGGGATGATGCCAACTCGGGTATACTCTGCAAAGACCAAGATAGGGGAGCAACATCTCCAACCCTATGGATAGCAAATAGGGGTGAAACCCTATTGTCCAGAGATCCATCAGCCCCAGGAGCCCTCTATCTCAATTCTACGCATTGGGAGCTCAAACAGGGGGGAAGAGTTGGCTTAGTGTCCTCAAGCAGTGATTCCCATTATCATAAGGGGTCATATCAGTCAGTCCAAGATGTTATCTAAAGACCAAGAACTTCCCTTTTGAAAAATCCTTGGTGAAAATATCTGCAATATCCTCATCTATTGATATGTGATGGAGTCTAATGGATCCTCTCTGAAGCATGTCTCGAATAAAGTGATATATATTTATATATGCTTGGACTTGTCATGAAATACATGATTCTATGCCATACAGATCCCACTCTTGTTGTCACAATATATCATTATAGTATCTAAGACCTGCTCAAATACCTCTCCAAAGAGCTTCCTCAACAAAATTGCTTTGCAACTAGTCATGTTAGCGGAAATATACCCCACCTTGACGATACTTAATGCTACAGACTTCTACTTCCTGATCATCCAAGATATCACAACAGATCCAAGGATAAAACAACATGCAGACATAATCTTCCTATCAACAACGTTTCATGCCCAATCAACATTGGCATATCCATGATGTTGAACATATTTGGTAGAATATCTCAGACCAAGTGTGATTGTCCCTTGAAAATATCTCAAAATGTGTTTGGCAGTGATCCAGTGTGCATGGAGAGGCTCATTCATGAATTGAATTAACGTGTTCACTGCATAGCATATGTATGGATGGATTCACCAAATCGGGTCCTGAAGCTTCTCCACATAACTTATTGAAGTTCATTTCCATTGGTGTGGGTAGGGACTTGCATTCTGTCATTCCCAATCTTCCCAACATTTTCACAACATATTTTCCTTGTGAAAGGAAAATATCACCGGGCCTTTGCTACATGTTAAGGCCTAGAAAGTAATGCATGAGTCCAAGGTCCTTCATCTCGAATTTAGAGGCAAACTCCCTCTTACACTCAATCATTAGGGGCTCACTACCTATCAAGAGTAGATCGTCAACATATAAAAAAAATCAATGACATACCTTGGAATACCTTGAAGTAGGTGTTGGGACTGACATTGATTCTTTTGAAACAAAGCTTCATCAAATAACTGTTTATGCAGGTGTACCATGCTCTAGGGGCTTTCTTAAAATTATACAATTCCTTCTTTAATATGAAAACATATGTATTTTTATCCTCTGCTTCAAATCCTTGTGGTTGCTACCAACACTACTTCATGTAACATGTCATGGAGGAATGTGGTCTTCATGTCTATTGTCACCCCTATGAGGTTTTCTAAGGAAATGAAGGGCCATCAGTATGGCTTCAGAATCAAAATTTAACTAAAGTATAACTGGGGTAAAATGTCAAAGCCGAGTACTCAGGTGGAAGGATTAGAGACGTAAGATAGTACCCATTAGGCTCCTAACCACACGTCAAATCAAGGTGAGAAAGTGGATTTACACAAGCATAATGATATATTAAAGGTCAGACAATTTTTTTGAGTGGATCACCATCCATCTCCGACCAACCTCCCCCTGGATTAGATGAAAAGGTTAACTTGTGCGAAAGATAGCCATATTGAAACCACCAGAGTTGAAAAGTCAAATCTTGATTTGATGGTCTAGATCTATCTCGGGGGGTGAGTGTAAGACCTATCCATTTTCCAGCCGACCCATCAGAGGATGGTGGGGATCACATGCCAAGCAGACCAACCCACTGGTACCTTTTTCAAGTGCGCAAAATTTTAACTGTAAATGGTAATTTAGTAGCCCAACCCCTATCCACTTGTCCTTTGTTCTCATCCAATCCCATTGTGACACATGTCCCCCCTTTTGACTTCACCTCACGTCATCTAACCATTGCCTCTCCTACTATAAAATGACCCTTTCCCACCTCATATTCCCAAAATTCACTCTCTAGTTCTCGATAGACTCTCTCCTGTCACTTGCTTGCATAGGACCTCGTTAGAGTTCTCGGACCACCCAGGGACATGCTCTCGACATCGTTTTCAACCACATCTATGGAAACCAGTTAATCTATCGCTTTCGACCACTTGTAGTTTGTTCATATGCTTGTGAAAGGAAGAAGACGCCCCCTAAAAACCTCAAAAACTAGTGAATTCAAAACCTCTTCTAGCCTAGAACCCCTCATGGACACAAAGCCCCAAATTTCCATCCCAGTCCTTGCCTACCACCTCAACGACCTCCATTTTTACCTATTTGGGAATCATGTGAGGGGGGATAACACCTTCCAGGTAGTAAAATTCAATCCATATTATCAAATAATGCCTTTTGTACATTATTTCCCCAAATTCATCTCCTAGATGACTGAAACATACATCGATGAGAAAAATTACTTCGTTACTTCCTCTGGAGCCAAAATACTCAAAGTAACTCCGGAATTAATTTAAAAGGCCCTAATTTACCCCACCTCTCCTAAGTTGTAGTTTTTCACTGATGTCACCCTAGTCTATCACTATGTTACCCTTTCAATTGACAAGAAACAATCCTTCTTGCAAATGATCATGGCCTTGAGCTTGCAATCTCTACCTTTGATCGATAACTTCCCAGTCACTCTCTTCGCTGAACTCATTCAGGAAATCCTATCCTTAATTTCGTGTTTAATAGGGGTGGACAATGCTAATATGGCCAACAAATCCATCTTGGTATTTCTACAGCAAATGATGCGACCTGATTTCTTATTTGATATCTCGGCCTATCTATCTGCAACCATAGGTTTTCAGTTATACCACTTTCCCACAACGTCCTATTTTCGATATTATTAGTTGTTTTTCTACTTGTTCATGTACACTAACGTTGATGAGTTTGAATTCCGGGGTCTTATTTTATTACTTGCAACAAACATAGGAATTATGTGTTTGATTGGGATGTTACAGTCAGGAGGAGACCAGATTCTGATGATTACTCTTAGTTCATATCAACTTCTATGGCCATTGGATATAAGATCATCCACAGTGTCTCTCCACCCAGAATTCTTCCCCAGCAAAAATATCTTCTCCAACTTAGAAAAGCCACTAGGGTGTGGGACTGGTATATTTTTGAGAATTATACATAAATCAGGGTCTATGGGTGTGAGATTCCTCCTTACCATCTACCTGTGTTCATGCCAATGAGAATTTTTTTCTCTAGAATTCATTAGGCAGAGCCTCAATTTAGACCAGTGCCACTTTGTCCCTGCATAGAAAGGACATATGTTTAAATTGGGAAGCCCATGGGGTATTTTGTTGTAAATTCAAGGAAGACCTTCAAGGCAATTGAGGCCTTATTAAAAAATATGGAGTTCAACCAGGGAGATATCTGGCATTATGATCCTAAGGGCGTCATTTCTTGAAGGAGAGAGAAGATAAAAGCCTCAACTCATGAACACAAGTACAAGCCTGATATTGAATGGAAATATAATTTTTATTCATGGCCTCTGAATACAAAAATGGAGATCGAGGCCCCAGTGACCAAGGAAAAAGTGCCAAAAAGGACCGTTCACCAAGATGGAGGACATATATGTAAATAAAAAGGAAAGAAGTCAAGAGTCTGAAGAAGAATATTTTGAGACCAGGATAGTGGAAACGAGGCCAAACCAACCATGTTTCCAAGTGACCTTCGAGGATCTATCTCAGGTTGTTACTTCATCATCTTCAGTGGTAGTTGTTTTGAGTGCTAAAGAGGGTGCGACTGCTACTGAGTCAAGCTGGGCTACTGGAAAGGTCATTGCAGAAAGAAACAAGAATGTGAGGGAGGAGATATAATAGAAAATGGTATCCCACTCAGTACCCTATCATACCAGACTATTGGCCATTATGGATTTAGAATGTAATCAAATGAAGTTTTCGCTACAACACCCATTGACACAATCTTTTCCTTCAGGCTTCCATTTCAAAGCTTTGGATGTTTCATTGGATCTAGCAAGTGTTCCCACTAGATAAAATAAATTTCCACAAATAGGTTGGAGAAATTTTATATAATGAGCTCAACAAGAATGTAATGACTATCAAAAAAGCCAAGAATTTCTAGAGAAGGTTGCAAATAGGTTGAAGTAAGAGAGAGGCAACTCCAAGGCTCTTCACATGGATAACGAGAGTTTCAAGGAGCTGATTATGAAATTGGGGGTGAATCCAGAGGATACGACGACGGTTGAAGCCATACTTCGACATTATCAAAAGGAAATCTAGGAGCTAAGGCACAAACTAAAAATGTCAGGCAGTGAGCATGTGAAATATCAAGAGCTTTCTCAGGTTGAAGGAGAAAAAAAGATCCAATCCAAGGAGCTTATTGAAAGGAATAATGAGATAATATCCCTCAAGCAGTAGACAATAGATTAGAAAATGAGAATAAAGTCTAATATATGTGCAGTGATTGTGCTCGAGGACCCTCAGAATCCCAATGAATAACTTGCTAAGACTCTTACCAAGATACAACACTTGGAAGGGGAGATGAAGAAGGCACAAAAGGAGATCCAGGATATCGAAGCAAATCCCAAGGAAAACTAGCACTGAGAAGTGCTCTAGTGATCCTCCACACTACCTACCCACTCAACATTCAAATAATCTTGTGGCTGCATATTTTAGCAGTGTATCTCAATCCATGAGAGATTGTGCTCTGAAGATATCTCAGAAGATTCTAGGCACCAATCTAGTGAAGCTCAACCAAATATGAGCTCACCATGCTAACTTCAAAACATATGTCCGGATGGAGGTTCACTAAGAACATCAACGTGAATGAGTTTATGAAACTCAGAGGCATTTCCCAAATCTGGTCCAACATCACTACCATATAACTTTTGAAAGTTAAGATCCTTGAGGTAGTCACATGCTTGCAGTTTATCTTTCCACATTCAGAATCCAACTCCTTTTGTCTTCTACAAATGAGAGGGCCTACACCTGTTAGACATAGGTGCCGGTATGAGAGGTCTATCATCCACAACCTTCAGGTAATGTTTTGGATCGGTTTCACTCCTAGTGAATCTCAACTTCATCTGACAACTATCAATCCTCTCATACTATGCCCGGGGTGTTTTACTTCAAGCCATAGAGGGATTTCTTCCACTTACATACGTGAGATTCCTGATCATCAATCTCAAACTCCTTGGGTTGTTCCAAGCCTATGGACCTGCTTTTCATCGATGAGTGCCACCTTGTAACCTTAGACTTCCATTGCTAAAATGGACACCGGGTTCTTCTTGTGATCAAGTACATAAAAGAGATTTTGTAAATGAATTGAGTTACCCCCCTTCAGTTGAGGGATAACATTCCCAACATCCTTTCTGGGATAAGTGGCATCAACTCCAAGCATAACCCCACGATTGTTTCCATCTCTACCAAATTAGAGAGTGTACCCATTTATTCGACAGAGTGCCTTGAAGCACTACAATCAATAAGCCAGATTCCTAAAGAATATGAAGGAGAGGGCCAATACAAGATAATGCTTCTTTATCTTATCGGAAACAAAATTTGATTCTTCATAATTGGGGTTTCTTGCTTTCTCTGAAGAGTCAGTCGTGACCTTGATGTCCTGGATTACTTATCATTCCTCTGAAGATGTCCCTGGAATGATTATTATCTTCATCAAGAGATGTGTCTCTTCCATTCGGACACTCCTTCACATAATGGCTGATCTTATTGCAACCAAGGTATCCGCCTTTCCTTCCACCCTTAGATCCAAACTTCCCAATGAAGTGATCTTTAGGTAGGCCATCAAAAACTTCCACTACACCATTCTGATAATATTCTCTGCTTCATCTTCACCCTTGGTTAATTAGAAGAGGGGTGAGGAACCCATTGATCCTTCTGTCCTATCTCAACTGTCTTCGGTGATTGCTCTTTCACTCTTGCTTAGGCATTGTCGTCACCTCAGCTCTGATTCCATGTTAATTTTAGGTATGTTCTATGCTAGAGCAATTTATTTTAATTTTCCAATGTCCTTTTCAAATTAGCAATCACATCAGCATTAAAGTAAACTGCAGATAGAACATAAATATAATTCGCAAGAGACAAGCCAAGACAAGAGGACACAAGATGTGGTGCTAGCCAGGGACAAATCCCAATGTGGGGAAACCCTTGATCAATTCTTCTTTTATGTTCTTCAAAATTCAACAGAGAGAAACAGTACATTTACATTTGAAGTCAACACTTTGACTTGCCAAGATAGGAGATCAGACATCAGAGATCTTCACCATGAAGATAACACAAAGTAGCAGATGAACAGCTCAACCAATTACTCAACATACTAAATCTTTCCTTGTTTCTTCACTGATCATGTCAAGGTTACACATCTAGCAACTTGTATATGCTGTTAGGACTGAAGCATATCTTGGAAAATATGATCTCAGGTTAGGGCACAAGACCTGAGAGCTACTACATCCAAAACATACTCCACAATCCACCTATTTGTTGTAGATAGCCTTCATACCAATCTCCAATGATGTGCTACCTTATAGGGTCTGAAAGAAGCACTTAGATAGGCCTTCAACTGCTAGCTATGGCCTGCGGCCTAGCCCAGCAGTTGACTGTAGCTTTTGTCTCTTCACACAGTGACGTAATCAGCCTTTAAATAGTAGTCACAAGCACCTCCTTATAGCAGATTCTCCTTCCCTTTAAATTGACCTTAGGAACAATACTAACATGCCCAAATAGTCATGTTGTCACCTACAACAATATGACAATATCACAGATCCTCCATGCTGTAATATAATTACCCTTGGTGTGATTTAGATTCACTTTCCTTGCTGCATCTAAGGGTCCTTTCATATTGTGATAAGGGCTCCTTTAACTATGGCTTTCCTCCTTCATTTACTACTGATTAGGGCCTCTCCAACTGTGGTCAAGATGACCTCCTTTAGGACGGATACTAGGGCAATATTAGCTCCTTTTTTCTATGTAGGGCATGGCTTGACTGTGGCCAGATTACTCCTATTAGATTGCGGATGAGGGCTCTTCAAGATCAACAGATCAGGCCTATAGTTAGGGCACGTAGGACTGCAGATATGAATCTCCTTTTAGGCCTCCTTCACTACAGTTAGGACAGTGGCTAGTTGCTCCTCTTGGCTGTGATTAAGGCCTCCCCTTTACTGCGTATAAGTTTTTCCTTTTGCTGCATAAAGAACCCTCCTAGATAGTGACTTTGGATAGCGTATGAATCCCCTTAGGCAGTGCATAGGTGCCTCTGTTTGCTGTGTAGATCATCCTGCGGCTAGGGAATCACCGTTAGGCCATCATATCTTCATTGCGTCTCTCCTTCACCAAAACCCAAGGAGGTGGAGAGAAGGAGACCGCACATGAAGAGTATGTCCATTTTTCAAATGACTTTAAGTCCTATAAATTTATACTAAAACGTAAATGATGAATAGACACGTCTATTGGGCTTCTGAGCCTACTCAAGTTGCTGGCCGACTTGAAAATTTGTTTTATAACATAAATAAATTCATAACTTCATAAATACTTATCGGAATCAGATGATCTTTAGATCAATCCTACACCTCTCGATGAGAGGGATCTAATAGAAATATCAGCTGCCATAAATAAGATGACCCACATGGAGTTTGGCCCTAGTTGCCAATTTTAACCTTTGCTCCATATGATTGTCCCGAGATTCCTCTTAAACACATATTATCCATTGGACTTTCCTCAACCCATGAGTGGTATGCCGTAAGACTATCTCAAGCTCTTGCCAAGATTCACAGGGAGAAAAGGACATTTCAACACAAAGGAATATAGAAGCTTTCTGTGCCTTTGCTAAAACCTAAATGTTAAACACCTAGACATACTGTTGAGGATTTTTGTCCAATCTCTATATGGGGAGGCTAGGAAATGGTTCGAATCTCTACTAGATGTTTCAATTACCACCTGGGAAGAGATGGAAAATTATTTCATGCAAAAGTAGGGGGAGAAGAGAGATCATGGGTACATCCTCACTGAATTCAATGCCATGAAGAAGAAACATAATAAATATGTGTCATAATTCATAAAAAGGTTTAATAAATTGTATAGTAGTCTTCCTGATGAATTCAAGCCTCCACAGGCAACTGCAAAAGTAGTTTTTGTTGGGGCTTTTGAACCAGAGTTTGGTTTCACACTTAGGGAGAGGAAGTCTTGTACTTTGGACCAGATTCAAATACATGATTTAGAGCTTGAAGCAAAATTTACCTCTACTAAGAAGTCAAGAAGAAAAACTGATCATGGAGAAATGAGGATAGGAAAAGAGGAAGCCAATTCCTCAAGCTAGGGGTAGGAACCCCAAGAGAAAAAACTTGAGGAAATGAATAAATTGATAAGAAAATTGTCTAATAAGCTTGTGAAGTTGGAGCTAGAGAATAAGAATCCTCCCTAACAAAACCCACAATCCCCCACCTCCCTTTCAAATTTTGCAGATGGAGAGAAATGAGAAACAAGGACACATTGAACCTTCATTGTACCTAGAGGATGATCCAAAAGAACAAGCATAAGAAACAAATGAGGTTCAAGAAAATATACTCTTCTTTTTCAAATGAGGAATACGAAGTTGAAGTAAATGAGGAAGGATGGGATGATTTAGATGCACCATTGGATGATGATGAGATTGATGATTACTGCAGGAAGTTTTCTGACTTCATGTAATCACAACTACACAAGAAATATGATCTCAAGTCTTCTAGAAAGAGATCAAGAATGCAAGACCAAAATGAAGACCCCTCTCCCCAAAATTCTCCTAAATTAGTATAAAGGAAAAGAAGCCTTTAGACTCAGTCTTACCCAAAAAGGAGTCCTTAGATCCAATCTCTCATAAGTCTGAAGCTTCTAAAGCAGAAAAATCAACCTCATCACCCAAAGGAGTCTATGATAAAGAAAAAGAGCTCGATGAGTTTGTCAAGGCTGAGAAGATCCCTATCATATTTAATCTCCAAAAAGAACTAAATAATGTAAAAATATTTGTCTTGCTAACTAAATTGTTAAAACAACCGACTTATAAATCTCAGGTTTCTCAGTTCATGTGTCCATCCACCACAGTCCCCCTACACACTGATTCTCCAAGAAGAAAGGCCTATGGTTGTATTTGGAGCCCATGTTGAAGAACAATACCCTTCCATCACCCCTTTTTATATTACATGGGTAGTACATGACCTTTTGCTACATAACAACATGCTAGACTCAGGTGCTTCTCATAACCTACTCACTTTATCTGTCATGAAGTAATTGGGGTTGCAAATAACCAGACCATCCAAATAAATGTATTCCTTTGATTCTAAAAGGGTAAAGTGTCTAGGTATGATTAAATATTTGGGGGTGAATTTGGCTCAGATTTCTGTAAAACATGTAGTGATGGATACTGTAGTGGCTGACATCCCTGCAAGGTTTGATATGCTCTTGTCTAGGTCATGGGGGTCCAAGATTGGAGGATTCATTAAATTGGATCTAACTTATGCTACCATCCCAGTATTCAATGGGGAAGAAAGAAAACTATATAGAGAATCAAGGTTTGTTAAGACCATTAGAAGAGCTAACAGTTCAAATAATGAATATGTGTACGATAAAGAAAGAGATTTCTCTTTCTTGATGTTAGAGGAATATGATATGATCCCAGAAGATACATAGGTGCAACCTTCTGTCCAACTAGACCAACAGTTATTTGATTGTGATAAAGTGTGGAAGTTATACTTTGATGGGGCTTATTCCAAGGAAGGAAATGGGGTAGGTGTGTTGTTGATATCCCCAGAAGGAATTTGAACCCTCTCTCTTTTAAATTTCAATTTGAGGCCACCAATAATGTTTCGAGTATGAAGATTTACTCTTGGGCCTACAAAAAAATGAACATTGGGTGCTTGGTCGTGTTTGGAGACTTGAAGCTGGTAGTGAAAAAAATCAGAAATTAGTGCCAAACCAAGCATCCAAGATTGAAGGCTTACCATAATGATATCTGGGATTTGATTGATAAGTTTTTCTTAGCGTTTAACATTCAATTCTTTCCCAGAGAAAGAAATCGAATGGTTGACTCCTTGGCCATAACTGCTAACAATTTTAAACCACCTCAAAATCCACTTCTTAGGTATGAGGTTGAAGTCAGATATAGGCCATCAGTACTCGATAATGTTAGAAATTGGCAAGTGTTTGAAGATGAGGTGCATATTAAACGCTTCATGGAAGTTATTGGGGAATTCTCAAATTTAGTAATTGACCAAGGGGACGAGAAGATGATAGATGAGAAGCAAGCCAGTTGGGAAGAAACCATTGCAGGACATAAGATTTTATAGCTAAAGGGTAACACTATTCCTCGAGGTTTGGTTCCCTTGGAAAGATTATTTAAATCAAATGATGTAGCTACCAAACTAACTGAAATAGAAATTGAAGAACAAGTGGAGGATTACAACATCGGTTCAAGAAAGGAGCCCCACATAGTCAAGTTGGCAAAAGGAGCTTCCCAAAAGTACAAGCAAAGGTATTTGAAACTTTTTAGAGATTATAGGGATGTGTTTTCTTGGTCGTATGATGATTTAAAAACATTTTATACTAACATTATTTAGCATAAGGTTCCTTTTAAGAATGGGGTGAAACCTTACAAGTAGAAACTTATACATATTAATCCTCTTCTACTCCCATCCTTTGAGAAGGAGGTAAGGAAATTACTCCAGGCCAAAGTCATTGTAGCTATGAGATATTCAGATTGTGGCGAATACGGTTCCTATTAGGAAAAAGAATGGAGAGATAAGGTTGTCTGTAGACTTCAAGAATCTCAACAAAGCCTCACTAAAATATAATAACCGGTTGCCTAAAATGGATTACATCTTAAAAAAGGTAGTGGGATCAAATCCGATGTCTATGATGGATGGTTTTTCAGGATACAATCAAGTGGAAGTGCATCCTGAAGGTCAAAAGAAAACGGCATTCACCACACCCTGGGGGCCCTTCATGTATGCCAGGATGCCATTTGGTCTCATAAATGTAGGATCCACTTTTCAAAGAGCAATGGATATAGAATTTGTGGGAGAGTAGGACAAGTTTGTAGTAATTTATTTGGATGAAATTACCGTCTTCTTGAAAACAAATTAGGAGCACATTGAACACTTACAACTCACTTTTGAGAAATGGAGAAAGTATGGCTTGTCCTAGAATCCTTAAAAATCTTAGTTTTCTCTAAGTGAAGGAAATATATTAGGGAACATAGTAGCAAAAAATGGGGTGAAGATTGATCCCAAGAGGGTGGTAGACATAAAAAAAACATTCCCCTACCAAGGAATAAGAAAGAGGTTCAAGTTTTCCTAGGCAGAGTTAACTTCTTGAGGAGATTCATACCAACCTATGTTGAGATAGTAAAATAGATCACAAAAATGTTGAAGAAGGACAATAAAGTAAAATGGAATTCAGAGTCTTGGGAATCCTTCTCCAAGATTGAAAGGGATTTTGTAGAAGCTCACGTGCTGGTTAGCCTAGATTATTCAAAACATTTTACATATTTTCTTTTACTTCTCCTTGTTATCACCAAAAAATTGATCATCTAGCCTAATTTACTAGATGGATCAAAGTACACCATGTAAAGCCAATTGTACCATAGAAAAATCACTTTCACTGTGAGAAATTACTTAATAAATCACCTTTGTTAAGTAATTTATAGTTAAGCCCATGAAAACTAATGAAATAAATCAGTGTTTATTTGATTTTCTTCTAGGAATAACTAATTAAACCATCGTTCAATTATTATTCCTTGTCATATTTGACCCAATCATGAAAAATAAAAAGATAAATCACTAATTATCTTGTTTTTCTCTAAGAATAATTAATTAATCGCTAATTAATTATCATTCTTTGTCAAATTTGACTAAATCCCTTAGGAATAATTAAATAAATCATTATTTTATTATTATTCCTTAATTAATTCCTTGAGATGATAAATAAATCATCTATTTTTTATTGTTTCTAAATAAAAGTTTAAATACTTTTTCCCTCCTAAATAAATATAATAAAATATTTAAGGTGGTTATTCCAATAATGGGATCAATATATTCGAGGATAACTCAATGTTTTGTTCCAAATAGAAGGGTTTTCCATTCATTATTCACTTTTGATTAATTTCATTATTGCACTCACTATTGTAACTCTGATTATTTTCATTGTCGTACACCATATTTTTGCTGGGTTTACACATTATAGAGGAGAGAGACTCTACACAAGCTGAAGATGCTTGAGGATAGCCAAGAAACCATCCCATAGAGGGGGATTGGTAACATTTATTTGTTCCCTTCACACATGTTATAATAGAACTATTCTTTGTATATCCAGTTTCCATTGGATGATTGGAGTTGTTACTCTTTCTTTTTGTTGTTTAACTATGATTGTGGCATAGATCCGGACTTTGGTAGGTTTTGTTTCTATCAGTTGCTACAGATCTGCAATGTTTAGCAGCCATTTATATTGTTGAGATTGTTTTTCATCCACAATCTTAAGTGGGTTCTCTTCGTACATCTTTGAGAAGAAAACAATACAAAAAAAATTGGCGATTCCACTAGGTTTTATACATCAGATCCAGAAACCTAGGTGATCTTCAGTTTTCAGCTTAGGGTTTCTTATTTTTTCAATTCTCTAAAAATTTTCTAGTTTTTTAATCCTAGATCTATTAAATTTTAGACTTCTGCAAGATTTCTAGTCATTTCCGTAGGTCACAGGAACCAACCGTGACAAAGGTGACACTTTTTTCCAATATTTGCCGATTGGGATCCACAGAGCAAAAATCACACCTTTTGGCCCAAAAAGTGTGATCTGGATGCCAAAGTGCATTTATCAGCCCAAAAGTGTGATCCCTACAAGAAAACAGGTCAATACCTATGATTTTTGGGTTTTAGGGTTTTTCTCAGATCTGTTTTTGGTTTTTGCAAAGAGTTGTCTACTGGGTTTCCTGACCTTTGTATCATCCTACTTAGGCCTTAATCCACTCTAATTTACTCATCGAAGTCAAATTCAGCCTCCCCTAAGGCTTCTAATATGCTTCCACCTTTCTAGGAGGATTTTAGTTGAGTGAGTAATCTGAGTTTCCACAGTGCTTTTAGCCACATTTTCTAGATATGTACCCTTCTGTTTTAGATCTGTTAAGATAGGTTGTTACCATCCATAGTTTCACATTTAAACTTATTTGGTCATTTTCCTTAGGTTCCCATCGATTGCCCTAGGTGTTTCACCCATCTCCCTATCTTTTTGCAGCGATCTTCCTCTCTGGTTTTTTGCTATTGCTGCACCACTTTCCAGCATCTTAGTGTCACTTGATCCCAGTCACACCGACATTTATATCTCTTGACCATTTTAGTGTATTTTCCATCAATTTAGCCACCAACCAGCACAATGTTTGCAAACCCAGTTTGGGTGGGGTTTAGTTAATTATTTTTCTCTTCATTTTTTGTTATTTATTTCAATTCATTTTCAACAAGCTTTCTACTTTTTTACAAACATGATCTGGGCTTAATCGATTAATACACTCGCACACACAAGCACACCTTAAGCAAAGGGCACTTAGTTTACACGACCAATCCAAGACTTAACGTAATAAATTTATCTACCCTCATCGAGACAAAGACATATTGTTTATCTCCCTTCACCATTTACGTGTCACATGTGTCTTACCACCATTGCACCACCTAGTCGTTTGTCGCATAGACTATTAGGCCTTCTCCCCCACTTTCTGCTTGGGAATATTACCCCTCACCATCAGGTTTGAGTTCATAGCCCTTTGAGTCCCCACACCAACTCTTCTATTAGTTCACCCGATTCCTCATCTGATTTCGAGCCTCCTTCAACGCATATTGTCACCATGTCTGGACCCACAGCTGGTGCAGGAACCCAACCTGGTGTTGGCTCCGGCCCTATCCAGTGGTCACATCAAGCAGAACAGTCTCAAGAACCGCCTCGATAGCACCCATGCTCCCCTTTATGGCTGGGTTAAGTCTACCGGATTTTAACCAGTTGATAAACAACCCCATACACCATGATGCTGGTTAGGCTCCTATGCCGACTAAGCTTCCCTTAGACATCCCGAATTTTGAGGGTAATGCTGGAGAGGATCCTACCAATCATGTTCGATCCTTCCACATGTGGTGTTCGTCCAACTCCATAACCAATGACTCCATTCATCTTCGGCTATTCCAACGCACGCTCACTGGAGATGCTATGCAATGGTACGTAGACCAGCACACCGCATCTCATTCCATTTTCTTGATGCTTGCTAAAGAATTCATTTCATATTTCTAGTTACCTCTCTGGTATGACACTGGTATGGAGATATTGACCTCATTCCGTTAGTCCTTCGCCACTGACCTTTCCATCCATGTTCAAGAGTGGTGTCGATGGAGGAGCACAGGTCGTGCCCTTCCTTTCGAAGAATGTGTCTATCTAGATTGATTTCTTAGGAGCCTTTTAGAACCCATTGGAAAATATGTCGCGTCCCATTTTCCTCAGACCAAGGAAGAAGATCTCTAAACCACTATGATATATGACCTAATTTATGTGTAATCTGGTTATGTCTATCCCATCATTTTAGACCTCCCTCATCCTAGAAGTGCCAATGCACCGGGGGAATCTCACGCCACTGACGGTATCGTTGGAACCCTTTCACACCCTTTTCCATATACTCAGTAAAGTTATGGTTATTCACCAGGGGGCACCATTTCCTCCAACACTTATGCCCCTCCTACTAGCAACATGTTTTCAGGGCCCCAACTTGTCTACCAAACTATTTCTCCTCCTTATGCATAGTCGAGCGCTCCAACCCTTCAAGCATTAGCACTGCAACCTCCCATGCATCCTCAGCCCTAGTAGCTGCCACCCCCTTAGGGCTAGGTTTTTGCATAGCAGAATGTTCCTAATCCCCAAAATTCAAAGAAAAAGAATAAGGGGATTGGTAACAAGGGTAACCAGGGTAATCAAGGTAATCAACCTAGTGAACCCCATTGGAACCAACCTAACACCAAAAAAAAACAATAGGGCAGCTAGCCCAAGCAGAAGGTTATTTGTACGAACAAGACTTGTGTCTATTATGGTGTACATGGCCATTATACACATGAGTGTCCTCTCTTACCCGATATGCACCAAATGTGGGAAGCTCAAGCAGCTTCTAGAGGTCAACAATTGCCTCAAAATCTTGTGCCATCTCAACTGACAGTGCTCACAAACCCTTTCCCTTAGCAAGGATCTGTTGCTACTTAACCCCAGCCAGATCAAGTAGCCCATCCCCCCCAACCTTCTAGTCCTGGTGACTACCAAATCCTTATGGTGAACTCTGATGAGGTTAACCCCTCCAATATCATCCTGCAAACTCAGTCACATCAACATGACAAGCTCTCAACTTTGTCTACCACTGAGTCCAAAACCAAAGCATTTGTTGAGCCTCTTACGACACCAAATGGTCAGTTACAAATACCTCAACCTAAAGTTGAGGTCATTCCCAAGATCCCAAAGGGATCATAACGTCGTAATGCAGCTTCTAACTGAGCTGCCCATACATACAATATAGTAGATGACTTGGCACAGTCACCTATTGCCACGTCGACACTAGAAGTCCTCCATTCATGCCCATCTCAAAAGAAATATTTACTAACTACCTTGGGTGCAATAGATCCTTCTAATAATTGTCTGATTGTCTTCCCAGTTGATACATTAAAACATCCCCCATTGCCTTCATCCGTTGCTTTCCAGATACCAGTCCGAGTCCATAATTCCATCATCTCCTGATGCATTATTGATGAAAGAGCATCCACCTATGTGATATCTGCTGCTATTTGGAAAAAACTTAAGTCACCTGAGTTGTCCCCCTCCACCATCACTTTGCATTCTTGGGACGAACACTCCTCCTAGCCCCTTGTCATGTACCACAATTGTCTAGTGAATCTTGCGGGCAAGACTATCCATGTTGACATTGATTTCATTGATGCCCCTTTGGATTACAACATTCTCATAAGCCATAGTTACACATATTCCATATCAGCCGTCGCGTCTGCAGCGTTCCACAAGATGCGCTTCCCCCATGAAGGGAATATCATTACCATCGATCGGTTGACTTACTATGAGCTAGCATCCGTGACCTCCCCCGAGTTCATTATCTCATTGGTGTCCGATAAATGATCTTCAACTCCTCTCGCCAGTGTTTCCCTGGAGTTTATAAAGATTCCTCATTGTTGGGTGCTTTTCCTGGTCCTCCCCCTCCCATCTCATAGCCTAACTCTATGAGTGTTTGCATGTTACAAGCGTCATGTGCTGCCCTTAAGAAGTCTGGTACACCTCATCAATAGCCAGCTCCTCAGCACCCTGTTGTTGCCATTCCAGCCAAGCCCTCTAGATCCACCCCCCTAGGACCTCCTCCATTTTTTGTTGCCTCTCCTATGTTTCCACCAAGAATTGTTCCTCCAAGTCTCAATTATCTAGGAGCTATTCCACCAGGACATTATCCTGCAAGCCAAATACCTTTCTTATTCCCCCCTCCAGGAGTATTTTATGTGCCTGTCATGGCTTCACTGTTCCTTCCTAACATGACTCTGGGGATCCTAGTATGGTACATTGATCCCCCTGCAAACATTTTGCCTGGTTAGCTAAGACCTTATCATGCTTTGACCTCGGTTCAACCGGTCCCTACGACCCCTGCCACTGCTTCAGTTCCATCACGATGTCAACAAGAACCAACTCATGTTGTGAAAGCATCCAGACAAGGGGGCAAAGCTAAGAGGAAACAACCTAAGGTCAATGTTGGGGGGAAAAGTATCTAATGCAGAATGCCTCTATCCCACTCTGAAGGTGATAGTACTTCAGCAACAACTGAATGCAAAGCTATTCAAAGTTTCTTCTTTATGAGATGAGAGAGGGAAGAAAAGGATGATCTACTAACCGTTATCTTGCGCTAATAGTCGATCCGGTCTTCACTCCTTGCTGCTTGCTCCTAGCTCCTTGCCCTTTCACCGGCCCAGCTACACACAGATCCTGTAAAAGCACAAGAAGAGGAAACTACAAGAAGCATACATCCATAATCGATTATAGGATTAGCATAAATCAAATATACAAGCATCTATTCATCATAAAGACACATGCATATAGAAGAACCTCAAATACTTTATTGATAATAGAAGTAAAGTTCTGAGAGAGTTACAACCACAATGGGCCCAATCCAGCAACACCTCCCAGCTGAAAGAAATCTCCTCTTCACCTCCTTCAAGCAAAACACCCAATAGCTCTATACACAAACCAACAGCACTTCCTTGCTTGCACAAAATTCCAGCCTCCTTAGACCTCATGAGAGAGCTCTATATATAGGAGATTTGGAGAAAGGATGAGTCAGCTTGAGGCTAGCATAAAGCTGACTAGTGTCCTCTCCCACTTTAGTTAATCTTCAGTTCTTGAGTCCACTTGGAGAATCTTGCTTCCACTTGGAGATCAAGACCCTCTTACTCATCATAGGGCGAATTCCTTGAACCAAGTGTCAGTTTGGAAGCTTCCTGGGCAGTTGACACCTTGCAGAATGACTGTGCCACTTGGCCAATCTCGCCCAGCGCAGGTAGCCTTCATTGATTTTGACCTTCAGCACAGGTACAAGGAGGAGCAGTTGACATTCAGCGCAGATGCTCAGTGGAGCAGCTGACATGATCCAGAAATAGCCTGTTTTTGAGTGTTTTCAGGTGGAGAACTGATTTTCAGTGCTGTGGTTTGCTGACCTTGTTCCTCTAAGGGTAAGAACAACATGTTTAGGGACTTTGGATCCCTCAGATTATTGACATTTCATGCTTCATGCTGTTAGGCACAAAAATGTCTATAACAGTTGCCCCCTAAAGTATGAGGTCGTTTATCGGGTGAAATGCTTTATCAGGAGGATCCGAAGTTCATTCAATCGCTGAGAGGTGCCCTGTAACAAAATACAATACAATACATTATTTTTCATTCTGCTTTCATGATCTAGCTGAGGCGGGCATTCCCATGCTCAGCTTTATAAATTCATTTTGGTACCTAGAACAGACGATCGTCTGATGGTAGACTGATAATTCTCTGCTGAAATTATCATCCTTTGAGTAGGATGATCATCTGCTGCAATGATGTACATAACAAATGTCTTTATATTTCCTGAATATATATCGCAGCCCGGATGGATGAAACTAGATCCGGGTCTTCAATCTCGTTCGATCTTCACTCTAAGTACAAGTCGATCCATGTGAGAATTACGCTGAAGTCGAACATGGAAAGACATCGCTTGATTACCGGTCAATAATGTAAACCGTTAACAAGCGCGAGAGGAATCACCAATAATGACAATGACCCTCAAGGTACTACAGTACAATTCACGTGGTGTGAATAAAGGACTTGGCGTCGAACACCACGCAAAATCTTCTGGTCGAAGGTCATTGATGTATACCTGTCGCCGGAAGTGAGAAACTTGCCATTGAGGCATGCAAGCTTCAAAGTACTGGGGGGGGTGTTCCTAGATCAACTTCTTGGATAATGAGCTGAAGTCGACAAGAAGCGATCCGTCAAAGGAGGGCCTTAATGAATCCCACATCAGTGACACGGAACGGAGCTAATGACTTTAGTGGAGGTGAAAACAATCTGTGAAATATGATTCAGGATAGCGATCATGGGTGGATGAAGGATAATGTATGGCAGTGGATGGGACACGGTTGACTCTTTCTGAACACATCTCTTGAACATATAACGACACTGATGTGATGGATCGGTAGCATTACCCCAAATACGGATGGTTTGGCGAAGACCATGGTGAAACAACCCAACCCGATGTGATACGGAGGACAAAGTGTCATGTTCAAGAGCGACTTGCTACCATCAAAGCTTTGAGGTTCTCCCAATTTTTCCCCAGTCATTTCTGACCAGTACCTCTTTATTTTTGTCAAGCTTGAGGAGGATAACATATGCTTGTTCTATAACCTGCCCTTCGGGCAAGCCCATCGCTATGTTTTAATGAGCCTAGCGATAGGGAAACTCGTTCTCGTCTAAAGACAAGTTTGTCGCTATTTAATCATTTTAACGAGTCTAGCGACAAAGACAACTCGGTCCTTTTCATTTTTAGAGAGTCTGAAAAGGTACAGAAAGTTAACTCCAAAATTCCTTTTTCGTCATCTAATCCCTTAAGTCCGAAAAAGTATAAAACAATACAGAAGGGATGAATTTTCGATAACTTTAACGAGCCGAATAAAACAAGCGCTCGACCTTTTTGTGCAATAATCCCTCAGGTCCAAAAAGATTAAAATCTAGAAGAGGGATAGCTCTTCCGGTCGTTTAACGAGATGGAAGGCCAAAACTCGGCAAACTTTTCATATTTTACGAGTCAGATGAAAAGAGCTCAAAGAAGACTCGTCTTTTGAGGAACGAGTGATAAACAGGGATAGCAGCGGATTCCAGGTACAGGTTGGAATTTTCCAATCACGGCAGTGTCACAAGGATGGCTAAGTGAAATCACTCTTTGCCGCTGTTCCTCAAAATGGGTAAACAATCATATGGAGGTGAACGATTGGCCAAATGAAATGGAGGTGGCGGGTGCAAACATGACCAAGGCTTTTATGGCTAATAAATTTACGATCACAATGGTTATTTACCGGAATAGGTTCATTTTTTAATGAGCTTGAACTCTGGAGGAAACTCTTTGCTCAAAAGCTTATGTTTATTTTTTAACGAGCATGAACTATGACGCTAAAACTGCTCGGATCTCGCTTTTCTATTTTTTTAACGAGCATAAATTCCGCGGTAAAACTGCTCGATATACCAGTCATAGGATAAGAAATGTCTTCCTGCAAGATTCCAATTTTTATAGAGCTTGCACCTCACATAAGCTATGCTCTAAATTTGGCAATTTTTGACCTTTGCCCCCGATCCTTTCTTTATGTAAGTTAGGAAACGATCAATGACCGCTCTTTGCTTACACTCCAAAAGGTTTGCATGCCCCCAGGTATAAGGTACAATTTCAAGGCTGCCCCTACTTATCCTCCAAAACATTTGTTTTGATGGGTGAGGCTTGCCTCTTTCAGGTTATCCAAAAAATGGTTTTATTTGCTGCCGCAAATGAAACTCTTTCTTTGGCGATGTCTATCATTAGGTTATCCAAAGATGGTTACTACTTGTTGCAGCAAAGGAATCCCTTTCTTTGGAGGCTGCCCCTACTTATCCTCTAAAGCATTAGTTTTAATGGGTGAGGCTTGCCTTTTACCCAAAGATGGTTACCATTTGCTGCCGCAATAGAATCTCTTTCCTTGGTAGCCTACCTGTTTAGACAAAGGTGAATGACTAAAATCATCAAACACATAACTTTGACAAAAGAGTCATGTTCTAGAACAACCCCTCTTCCATCCACGGACGGGGTACGGACTAGTCATACTTTTTCGCGGAAATTCTACCTTATACCCAAGGTTTCCTCTGCCCGAAGCAGACCAGGATGCATGCCCCCTGGGTTCCAGTTCTATCTTTCCGAATCACTCACACTCATCGGGAAGGAGGACTGGGGGTGGAGACATCTCTTGGGTGAATAGACCATTCAGGGTTGGTATTTGACTATTTGCGATGCGTGATCCCGGAAATGAAAGTTGGTCTACGAGTTTGACCATTCTTCCTTCGTGTGGAAAACACATTACTCTAAAGAGTGAGGAGACTATAGCTCCCATGCAATATATATAGTCTCGTCCAAGGAGTAGGTTATAATCCAAGGGTCCTTGAACGACCATCACGTTCATTTGAATGGTCTTCCCTTTCAATGTAACAGGCACATTGGGGAGGATCCCTAACGGTCGACTGGTTCCTTTATCAAAGCCCGAGAGATTTCTTATCTCAGGCAAAAGCGCCGGAGAACCCAGTGCTTTCCAAGCAACAGAGGAAAGGATACTCACAGATGCCCCTTCATCAATGATAGTTCCAGCCATCACCATTCTATAAATTTGGACTATGATTCTGAATGGTATACTGGCTGGTAACCGGGGTCTGCCTAGTTGGTTCCAATCAAAGGACACAACCAGGTTGCTTGGTGGTGGGACCGAATATACGACCGGATACGACCCTGACGATGTTCCTTCCTGCGATAAAGGAATGGGCGCATTGCCCTGATGCTCATCAGAATCTGTGTTGATGAAAAGAATCTGGATGGTGTCATCCTTATTCTCTTCCGTGAGGGTGTCATTTGAAGATGAATCTTCAGAAGGAGGAACCGGGTCAACTGCCGTATCGACCTTTAGACTTTCGTCTGGTCTAGATTCAGTAGGTTCATTTTCAATGACTGACGTTTCAGCTGACCACTTGAGCGGGCCAGCTGTATTTTCAACCAACGAAGGACTTGGCACGAGTTTTTTGTATCCAGGAGGAAGTATTACCGATGAAACCGGACGATCTTCCAAAACTCTCTTCGCTTCGTCTAAGAAGGGACAACGGTGGATGGCGTGACCGCCTTCACACAGTCTGCAGGGAGATCTTGATCGCCCTCTTTGTCTTGAACCTTCACTTTCGCTGGTTGACGGTAAGCAATCAACATGGCTATCAGAGGTTGATGCTCCCGAATTGTGCAACCGAGGGGACTAGTCCCTTAGTATCCGGGGAATACAGGGACAATCTCTATGGAAGCGGTCTCCTCTACATATGACACATGGCGATTTAGGCCCGGTCTGTGTTGTGTGTGGGTTTTTGTCAGATGTCTTTTGCTTGCCCCCAGTCGCCTTAGGCTCCTTCTTCTTCTTCTCTTTCTTCTTCTTTTCCTTCTTCTCCATAGGAGCTTGGCTTTTGCCAGCTTTACCTTTTGAAGATGAAGGATTGGAGGAAGGGTTAGAGGAAGTAGAAGGCTGGTGGGAGGCTCTAGACTCATCTAACTGTTGACTCGACTGCTCAGGAACCATGGTGTTCTGAACTACACTAGTTGAGAATAGCCAAACAGGCAGGCCAATTGTCAGTCCTGGAAGCGACAATGTGGCCATGTGGGGCACACCAACTTCTCCCCAAGAGGAGAATGGACTAGGATTTCCATCATGTGGAGTTCCTTGGTTGGGGCGTTCCATGTTCTCAACTTAAGATCAACGCGGGAATAGGAGGTGATTATGTTCTGTTTAAAATAAATTTTATAACGACGCTTAGACACAACTTGCTTTTTCAGTTTTAAAGAGTCGAGAAAAAGCTAAAGATGACTCTAGTCTCCTTCGATGTTTTAACGAGCACGAAGTGACAAATGCTCGGATGGACTTTTTCAGTTATAGAGTTTGAAAAAGGCCAAAAGAAACTGCTCTAGAGTTCTAGGCAGAGGGTGTGCCAAACTTTTCGCAAAACCACAGAATACGTTTTACGGTACGAGTGGTCGATCTTCGTGAATGTTGTGTTCACTGCATTGCGATCAGTAGGGCGGCCGACACGGTTTCCTATGGATAAAGGCTTTGATCCTATAGGGGTATCCCAATATATACGCGACGGTACGTGGGAGCACAAGTCCGTATTGATACTTATCGCTTCACCGTGGAGGAATCACCCAACCACTCAACGCTAAGATATCACGTTTAACGACGCCGGAACACGTCTCTAGCTTAGACCTCTAGATGTTTGTGTTATGTTTCAATGCGTTGTTATGTAAATTCAATTTATTTTAAGGTTGATCTTGTTTAGCAGTTTGCCTTTATGGATCACCACAAGATGTATAGAAACACTCCTGAATGCAATCTAAGATGATAAGCAAGCTTTTCAATCTTTCAACTTTGAAAACCTTAACTACTGAGGGAGAAGGAAGATAACACCTTTTCACACAGATCATAGAGCACACACTAATGCACTTTTCTAAATCAACATGCAAACTGTCATAATGCACATGCACAATGCAAGTATTTCTTTTCTCTTTCTTAATGTTGATGAAATGCAAAAAGAAAGCTGTTGTATAACTTTGAATTCAATTTCAAGCGGAAGCAAACAAGTTTGTCCAAAATCGAAAGACACCTTACGATTCACTTGTTTCGACACTTAGAAATATATAAATTCAAACCATATAACGAAAGCGACAAACTCAATCAGCTATGAACAGCAAATAAACTAACTCTTAAGATCAAAATGACACTTTATCACAGGTCTAGATCTAAGAGGCCACAGCAAGACTAGTTCACTTTCGTTATGGGAAACTGTAAATGACACAAGAAATACAAAAGAACAAATACAGTTTCTTTATACAACTGAGGCGGAATAATGACAAAGGAAGATGGTTTCAGATAGGCCCACTGACTGGCAACAAACAACAAAACAATAGTGAAAACAAGGCAAGACACAGCAGGAAACCCCAGTAACTCAAGCCAAGACTGGTCCAGCGCAGGTGTAACACTGCCTGTTTGACCTTCAGTGCAGGTAGCCCCTTCGGGAACTGCGCTGAAATGCAGACTGCCTTTGTACAGCCTGCAATGAAGAACGAGACTTTCGTCCGTCTTGGTTTCTGGGTCACAGATTGCTCAAAAATTCACAGTTTTTGCTCAAATCAGAAGCTATCAGTCAAGGACACACTAAGGGATGTAAAGGAGGATGAAAAGCTATCACTAAGAGCTTATTAGAGTCCTTGTGGATCAGCTCTTCAAATCATAAACTTGCCCAGAAACTGAGCTAGAGTAGATGCCCTCTACTTTGTGTTTGATGGATTCAAACACAGTTCGATTCGGTACTCCCTTTTTTTATGAAATGAATAGCAAAAAAACCACAAACAACCAACAAGATACGATCCCCAGCGGAGTCGCCAATTTATTGGGGGGAAAAGTATCTAATGCAGAATGCCTCTATCCCACTCTGAAGGTGATAGTACTTCAGCAACAACTGAATGCAAAGCTATTCAAAGTTTCTTCTTTATGAGATGAGAGAGGGAAGAAAAGGATGATCTACTAACCGTTATCTTGCGCTAATAGTCGATCCAGTCTTCACTCCTTGCTGCTTGCTCCTAGCTCCTTGCCCTTTCACCGGCCCAGCTACACACAGATCCTGTAAAAGCACAAGAAGAGGAAACTACAAGAAGCATACATCCATAATCGATTATAGGATTAGCATAAATCAAATATACAAGCATCTATTCATCATAAAGACACATGCATATAGAAGAACCTCAAATACTTTATTGATAATAGAAGTAAAGTTCTGAGAGAGTTACAACCACAATGGGCCCAATCCAGCAACACCTCCCAGCTGAAAGAAATCTCCTCTTCACCTCCTTCAAGCAAAACACCCAATAGCTCTATACACAAACCAACAGCACTTCCTTGCTTGCACAAAATTCCAGCCTCCTTAGACCTCATGAGAGAGCTCTATATATAGGAGATTTGGAGAAAGGATGAGTCAGCTTGAGGCTGGCATAAAGCTGACTAGTGTCCTCTCCCACTTTAGTTAATCTTCAGTTCTTGAGTCCACTTGGAGAATCTTGCTTCCACTTGGAGATCAAGACCCTCTTACTCATCATAGGGCGAATTCCTTGAACCAAGTGTCAGTTTGGAAGCTTCCTGGGCAGTTGACACCTTGCAGAATGACTGTGCCACTTGGCCAATCTCGCCCAGCGCAGGTAGCCTTCATTGATTTTGACCTTCAGCGCAGGTACAAGGAGGAGCAGTTGACATTCAGCGCAGATGCTCAGTGGAGCAGCTGACATGATCCAGAAATAGCCTGTTTTTGAGTGTTTTCAGGTGGAGAACTAATTTTCAGTGCTGTGGTTTGCTGACCTTGTTCCTCTAAGGGTAAGAACAACATGTTTAGGGACTTTGGATCCCTCAAATTATTGACATTTCATGCTTCATGCTGTTAGGCACAAAAATGTCTATAACAGTCAAGGCTCCCCAAGCTCCTCCAACCCCTAAGGCCCCAAAGCCGTCACCTCTGTGCACTTTGTGTAAAGTTGTTGGGCACGCCACCAATAATTGTCGTAAACTTCCTCAACTTAAACCTTTGGTTCATGAAGCATTCCATGAGTCAAATATCCCGGAAGTCCATGTTAACTTGTCGGGCCCACCCAAGAAACTCAAAATGTTCCACACAAATCACCCTTGTGCCCTGTGTGATCATCATGGTCACTATACCCACTGTTGCCCTCATCTCGATGAATTTCATGATTGCCTTGGGGAATTTTGTGAATATGAGGCCACTCGTAGTGGATCATCTACTCCTTTACCCATGGATTATGGTACCACTAGTCAACCAGAACAGGGGGACTCTGGTCCCACCATTGTGATCCCTCCACCTAATGTCGAGATGAAGGACACAATAGGCCATATCATTTGCCTATCGCCATCCTTGAGTTCCTCGCAGGAAAACCTTTCTGAGGTTTCTGCACGCGCTTCTATCGAACCTCTTTTGACAAAATCCTAGGTCTCAACATCCGTAGATCCTCCATCTACCAGCCCGTCGTATACCATTAAAGATGATGCGTATGTGAACCTTCTTTCTCAGGTTGATGCACTAGGTAATGTTTCCGCATCATGTAGTCAGTCTTCCTCCTGTACGCCCATCTTCCAGTCTGATCAAGACACCATGGAAGCTATGTCTACCCCTAACTAACCTTGTACTTAGGTAAGGGGGAATTTCTTTGGAGGACTCTAAAGGCCATTCCCTTCCTACTTTTCTTCATGTGCTCTACCTCAAGAAATTTCACTCATCCCTTTGATTTGTGTGTCTTTATTTCTGCCATTAAGTTAGGTAGATTGCATCCTCTCACTCTTTGTATTTTGTACCTTTCAGATGGATCCATCATCCACACTGTATATCGGTCATACCGATGGTGTGAGTCGCTTCTCCCAGAATCTAGCCTCGACAACCTGGGCCATTTTTACCCCCTTGAATATGTTAGTCCTTTCAAATGGCATGTGCATTAGATCTGCCACCAATAATCAGGTCGAATATGATGCATTGATAGGTTTTTTAGTCGATGCCCTCGCTTATCGCATCCTTCATCTTCATGTTTGTTTAGATTCCTTGTTACTTGTCATGCAATTGAATGATGTGTATCATGTGCATAACCAAGTCCTATTTAGAAAATATTTACGAGTTAAGCTGTTGGTATGTGAATTTGAAACCATTATGTTTAGTGATGTGCCTAGAGCCCAAAATCACTATGTAGACAACATTGCAAACAACATTCTAGATTGGCATTTATCACATGTATACCACAAAATATAACCATAAACAAACAAATGGAAAACCATCATCATCATATAAAATGCATAATCACATTATGTATCATAAAAATTTTTAGAGCCATAGCTCTAAATACATCCAACATGCCCATAGCATGTTACAAAAATTACAACCAATGGGACCCACATGTCCCTACATCTAGTCATTGTTTGGTGTATCTCGCACCAAAGGCTCTACTCCACCTACACGTAAATCATGTACTACCTGACCAGCCATCGCCACATGTTGTACGATACCTCGCCACTCTGAGGGAAGACCGGTGCACTCATCTGTGTACCAATCCTCTAAGTCATGCCATCTGCGCTCTGAAACTCTGGTCAAGAGTAAATCAAACCTAAGATGAAGATCATCAAGCAATGTAATATCCTCTGGACCCTGATGTGACGATGATGTCCCCTGATCTGCAGCCCCAGGAACTGTAGCTCGACCTACATATCCTGCCAACTTTACCTGTGCTATGTCTGCATACAACATATTTTACACTCAGTACCATATATACGTGATAAACATATGAAATGCACCATAATAATAGCAACTTAACACTTACCATCTGGTCCCCATGCTCACTCAGGTGGAAGTGGCAAGTCAGGATCCCCCTGACCGTTCATCTCGCTATAAGGGTAATCGTCAATGTAAAGGGGCATATGATCCCAATGTGTGAAAAACTCAGGTCGGAACACCCACTCGACTCACCCTCCTCCTCCTCTCCACAACAGATATCCCCAACGGTTCATCTTAGGTTCTTATGGGCCCCCATCTTGGGTCTGCACATAAGGACGGATAATGGTTATCTTCTCAAAGAAGACACACATAGTACTGTACCAAAATCGCAGTCACGGTTCACCTTCCTCCTGCAAATACTCCACTATTATTTCACCGATGACAGCATCATTTGGGCCCACACATAGTAGGTCCCGACCAAAACAATCTCAACTAACATCATCTGCCCACCAATGATGTGGTGGAACATTTTGTTTCCCAAGACCCGTAGCACAACTGCAGCAACAGCCTGTGTCTCTAGTCTCTCTAGATCAACAAGTGGGATAGTCGTGCCCTTGACATGAACACCCTATCAACAATGTCACTCCACAAACTCAGTAATGTTCCTCCCACGAGGTAACACCAGATGAATATCCCCCAACACTCCGAGGGGAGGTAGTCCGTTCAAGAAGTAAATATCCTATAATGTGAGCTCAATCTTGTGCACCTACATGAAAAAGACCTCCTGGTCTGGATCCCAATAGCTCACAATTGATGATAGCAAGGGCTCACCTGCACTCATCAATAGGTTCTCTACCAACTTGAGAACCCCATAACGAGCTAATGCCCCTCGAACCAACTGATCCCCTAGATCTTGGATCGAAGAGTATCCAAGTCTCATTCACACCAGTTGATTTTCAGCTCTACCATGCCTACAAAACACCACATGTCTTATCAATCCAGAAAAGAAAAAAATGGTCTACATTGTTCAGCCTACAACCCCCACCAGGCTAGTAGACCAACCCACTCTCTAGCCACAGATCACAATTTTCAGCCTAGAAAGTACAAGCTTGCAATTTTCTAGTTGTTACCTGCAAGCCAGATCACACCTCTAGGCCCAGAAAGTGTGATGCGACCGTCAACAAGAGTAGGGATCTCTCAGGGGCTGTTAGGTGCCAAGAATCAGGAAATAAACCACTGAAATTGAAGAGATGAGTAATGCCACCTACCTGAAATTCACAAATCCTGATTCCGATGGTTGGTTTGTCCGCTATGATCTCCACAAGATTTAGGGCCTTTTCCTCCTCTCCAAATTCACCACAACTCACTTAGCAAATGAATCCAAATTGGAGGGAAAATGTCCTTTCATTGAACAATCCCCAATTTTTCTATCGTCCATTATGAATAGACCTTAGCTCAATTTGACGAACCATCAACACCATTTGAAATCTCTCACCAAGCTCTATAATGGGTCTTCCTCAGTTTTTGATGATTTGACACTTCAACAAGAAGCCATTTTTACATGAAAGGTCACTTCATCGCCTCTCAAAATCAAATTTCATCATCAAGAGACACTTTTACTTTGAGTTCCAACTCCTCTTAATACTTTTCGTACCATATGTCAACTTTCGTCATGAGTAATAATCATTTACTCATGTTTTGATGGTCCCCACCGAGCCTAGTCTCTGTGGCAGCGTCATGGAGTCACCCTTGTTAAGAGCATCTACAATGAGTCACCCCTGCACTCTTGGAGTCTATTTCATGTCCCATTATATCGTGTCACAATATTCCATCCATATTTACATACAGTTCATCCTGTTTCACCCATTTTGGCCTCCAGTCATACTGTCCCCATTCCCTCCGGAGTTGAGTTAGTTGCTGCGAGGTCAACCATGGACTTTATGCTCTGACAAGGGTAATCATTTGTTTTTCCTTCAGTCCCACTTTTCCCCATTATCCCTGGTGTGATTCCATCAGTCAAATTACTACTTTCCCTCGTGCTTTATTTGAGGATCCTCATTGCCTCATCTATCGCGGGTCTTATTCTATCAACATCAGCTTATTTATTCCAGAAGAATGGCCTAGAGGGCGTTGTATCTTGGTTCCAACTTCTAGTTTTGTTCGACGCCTTATATCAAAAAGAGGGACTCATAATTTCCCTTTGGCTTGGTTGTTTCATGTTCATGATCCATACATTTGAGGGTCCAGTGATGTAGCAGATTGTACTAGTGATTCCCGGGTGTGCGTGAGATATTTCGAACCTCATGAGGGGGTGGCTCTTCAGGTAGGGCCCCACATTCTTGGATGCATCCCTACTATGCTGCAGCCTCAGATGTAGTTCTGCAGACTTGATGGGTTCGGTTCCTACCGATCACAATGTTAATATCATGCATGTCTCCTCTAGATGATCCATTCAGTTTTATAGAGCCCTTCCTTGTTCAACATGGCTTCTCCAATTGTTCTACCCTCCCTCCCACCCTTTTTTTGAGGGAAGAAGCTTTGTATCTCATGTACTCAGTTATTATTGTATTCAGTCTTGGCTCATGTTTTTTCTAGGTGCATTACATATATGGGACACATTGTATTATTTTTTGGTTCTATTATGCCAGCATGTCATGTACCATTCAACATTTACTTCATTGCTCATTTTTATGTTTCTGGGTAAGCCATTATTTTTGTACTAAGTTATCTCAGCAGGTATGGGCATGCCCCCCTGCCTCATTGAGGTCCAGTACCACAACATAAAAGGAGACTTGCATTAGTCTCACCCCCTTTGTCCCTATCCTATTTCAAGTCAGCTTCATTGGTCTCTCTCTCTCTCTCTCTCTCGGACTCCCCTGTGTTGTCTAGTGATTGTGTCTTTACAATGTACTTCAGTCATACGTTTTGCTCCTAACACTCATACATTGGGGGGAAATCTGTAATCACCAAAAAATGATCATCTAGCCTAATTTACTAAATGGATCGAAGTACTCTATGTAAAGCCAATTTTACCATAGTAAAATCTCTTTCACTATGAGAAATTACTTAATAAACCACCTTTGTTAAGTAATTTATAGTTAAACCCATGAAGAATAATTAAATAAATCACTATTTATTTGATTTTCTTCTAGGAATAATTAATTAAACCATTGTTTAATTATTATTCCTTGTCATATTTGACCCAATCATGAAAAATAAACCGATAAATCATTAATTATCTTATTTTTCTCTAAGAATAATTAATTAATCACTAATTAATTATTATTCTTTGTCAAATTTCACTAAATCCCTTAGGAATAATTAAATAAACCATTATTTGTTTATTATTCCTTAAGTAATTCCTCGAGATGATAAATAAATCATTTATTTATTTATTATTTCTAAATAGAAGTTTAAATACCTTTTCCCTCCTAAACAAATATAATAAAATATTTAAGGTGTTTGTTCCAAGAATGGGATCAATAATATTTTATTATTGCTCATTATTCGATGATAACTCAATATTTTGTTATAAATAGAAGGGTTTTCTATTCATTATTCACTTTTGATTATTTTCATTGTCGCACACCATATTTTTGTTGGGTTTGCACATTATAGAGGAGAGAGACTCTACACAAGCTAAAGACATTTGAGGATAGCCAAGAACCCATCCCATAGAGGGGGACTGGTAACATTTATTTTTTCCCGTCACAAGTGTTATAATAAAATTATTCTTTGTATTTCTGGTTTCCATTGGATGATTGGAGTTATTACTCTTTCTTTTTGCTGTTTAACTATGATTATGGCATAAATCCAAACTTTGGTAGGTTTTGTTTCTATTAGTTGCTACATATCTACAATGTTTAAAAACCATTTATATTGTTGAGATTGTTTGTCATCCACAATCTTAAGTGGGTTATTTTCATACATCTTTGAGAAGAAAACACTACAACACTCCTCATACAGAGGTTGATGTCTTATTGCAGAAGAATAGTGGAGGACACGAGAAACCAATAGCCTTCTTTAGTCAAGTGATGCAGGAAGATGAGCTAAATTATAACATCCTAGGGAAGAAGGCCTATGACTTAGTCAAAGCCCTAAAGGCTTTCAAAATCTATGTTCTACAATCTAACATAATTGCTTATGTTCCTACAATAGCCATAAGACAATCTAGTACAAGGAGATAGTGAGGGAAAAAGAGGCAAATGGATTGCTAAAATCCAGGCGTATGACATGAATATCAAGCCCACTAAGCTCATCAAAGGGTAGGGGATAGATAACATTCTATATGAAACAAATTGCCAAGCATTGGACATAAACTTATTGATTGAAAGAGATGGAGAAGGCAAAACATGGGGCAACAACACGAGATTGAAACAACAGTTCCAAAAATTTAGATGAAGTTTATTATATCTGGATGGTATAAAGACATCATACACTATATTCTTTTTCTAAGGTGTTACAGGGAAAAGTGTCTACACAGAACTGCTTATCCCACTAAGGTGTGATAGCTACCTTAGAAACAAACAAAGTAAAGCTACTTTCGTTTTTCCTTTATGAAGAGAAGAACAAAGAAGACCAACCTCGGTCTTGTGCTAATCTCCGAGTTTGATTCCTCTCTCTCTTGATAGTCTTTCGCTACTTGTTCCCTTACATGCCCAGCTTCACAGAGTACCTGTAAGATCACAGTAGCATAGCACTATACAAGAACATGGATCTATAATCATAAACAATCTAGGATCAGATATAAATTGACCACACAAATGCAGCAAACATAAATGACACAAGAGTATGGAGGAAAACTTGAATAGATTTTATTGATAAACAAGAAAGAGCCAAGGGAGTTACAACCAGTTGTTCTGACCTAGCATCATCCTCTTAGCAAGGAAGCCCCTCTTCACCTCATACAAAGCTTAGATCAACCAACAATCTGATGTTGTCTCAAGAAACCAACAACAATTCCTTACAATATGCAAAATTCCAGCCTCTGGATCTCTGGGATGAGGGATCCATATATAGATATCTGTAAGGGAGATGAGTCAGCTTGTGATTTGATTAGTGTCTTCCCTTTGATAGTTCTTGCTTCCACTTGGAGATTGATGATCTCTTACTCATCCTTGGTTGAATTCAGAGAGGCAACTGTCACAGGAGAAGTTTCTGGAAGTTTCCATGCCTCTCCACCTCGGGGAATGACACTGCCATTTGTCACTTCTCGCCCATCGCACCCCATAGAAGGGCTTTTTGAAATGCAACGCACCCATACAGTGTGTTTAGGTGAGATGCAACGCACTTTGTCTATGGAGCAGCTGAAATGATCCTGTTTTGACCAATTCTGAGCAGTTTTTCATGGAGAACTTCTGGGAGAAGCTGTAATCAGTTGACCTTGTTCCTTTAGGGGTTAGAACAACACTTTTAGGGACTTAGGAGCCCTTGGTTTATGGACATTTCATGCTTGGGGTTGTAGTGCCCAAAAATGTCTATAACATAAGGTGCCAAGTGAACTTTGATAAAGTGAAGTATAGGGCTTTGAGACTACAAGCCCAGAAATATATTATATCAAATGGCCAATTGTACTAGAAATACCCTATTGGGATTATGTTGTTATGTATGGTTGAAGAGGAAATTAATAAAGTGATGAATGAATTCCATAGTTTCATATATGGAGGCCATTATAGTTATAGGGCTACGACACACAAAATCCGCAAAGCAGGTTTTTACTGGCCAAAACTGTTTGGAGAGGTTCATGCTTATGTTTGAGCCTATGAGAAGTGTCAGATGTTTGTCGATAAATAGAAAATAAAACCCTTTCCTCTAATTTATGTTTTTTTCAAAGATCCCTTCAAGAAATTGGGTTTAGAATTCATTAGAGAAATACACCTACCCTCTAGCGACCAACACAAATGGATACTTATAGCTACTGGCTAATTTACTAAGTGGGTGGAAGCAATCACAGCCAGGAATGCAACTGATACTGTAGTCATTAAATTCTTGGAGGAAAACATCCTTTCCAGGTTTCGCTTCCCCAAAAATATTGTGACTGACAACGCCCAAGTGTTTAAGTAAGCTATTGGGATGGGGTCCCCTAGGTCAATTTTGGTGCAAAAGCCCAAGTTTTGGGGCAAAAAGCCCAAGTTTTATGTAAAGAAATGTAAAGTCTCTGTAAATTGTGGTCACGGAGCACATAGATAGTTAAAAAGTCATAAAGGGTTTTACCTTTCTTTATGTAAGTTGAGTCGGATTTTTGAGGATCTACCCATGGTCTGCGGACCATGGGATTGTATAAATAGGTGTGTCTTGGAGAGTCTAAGGAAGTAGTCGATGATGAAGATGAATGTAATGGGTCAGTAGAAGGAACATTGTAGAAGTCTTAGAGTAGAAGGAAGGCTCTACAGTTGTGTGCACAAAGGCCTAGAGTAGAGTCTGGAGTTGAGTGCGCAAACCCCTGCAACTGAGGGCGCAGGGAAGTATTGAGTTTGTAAGTTGAATTGAATATCAATATAGGAAATTGGTGTAGAAATACTTGTGTTATCTCTTTATTTCTATATTATATGAATGTGATTTATGCTGTGATGAATAATGGGTTTATGAAATAATGATGTATTGATGCGCAACTTTAACTGGTCTATATTGTTATATGAATGCAATTAATGTTAACTATTTATGCGATGATTATCTTGTTGTATGTTGAAGTTAGCAAACACTTAAGACGATCTAAGTAATTAATGGGTAAAGAGTAATCTTGATGTGCGTAAGTAGTTGACTTTCCTATTCAGGGTCCGCGAAAGACTATTGTACACCTTTGCTGAGTCTAGAAGCTGATTAAAGGGAGTTTCATCGATAAGCCATAAGGGCTTCTCGATAGGCGTGAAGGAAGATTTAGGGAACAAATTACATCATGCTAATCTCTGGGTGCAGAAATGTGGTTCCAGCATCCCCCCATACTGATTCAGGCGAGAATTTAGTCTATGCTCCGCGGATTGTTGCCGAAAGGGCTAGTAGTGTAGGGATTTGTTTGGCACAACTAACTCTGAACTTGGGTCAGGACCCACTAAGCCAACAAATGGTTCCATTGCGGGACTGGGATCTGCATAAAGCCTAAGTTTTGGGGCAAAAAGATCAAGTTTTATGTAAAGAAATGTAAAGTCTCCACAAATTGTGGTCGTGGAGTGTGTAGATAATTAAAAAGTCATAAATGGTTTTACCCTTATTTATGTAAGTTGAGTCAACTTTTTGAGGATTTACCCATGGTCTGCGGACCATAGGATTGTATAAATAGGTGTGTCTTAGAGAGTCTAAGGAAGTAGTCTATGATGAAGACGAATGTAATGGGTCAGTAGAAGGAAGATCATAGAAGTCTTAGAGTAGAAGGAAGGCTTTGCAGTTGTGTGTGTAGAGGCCTAGAGTAGAGTCCATAGCTAAGTGTACAGACCCTTACAGCTGAGTGTGCAAGGAAGTCTTAAGTCTGTAAGCTGAATTGAATATTAATAAAATAAATTGGTGCAGAAATACTCATGCTATCTCTTTACTTATGTTTTATATGAATGTGCTTTATGCTATGATGAATGATGGGTTTATGAAATACTGATGTATTGATGCGCGACTTTACTTGATCTATATTGTTATATGAACATAATTAATTTTAAATGTTTATGCAAATATTATCTTGTTGTATGTTGAGATAGCGAACACTTAAGCCAATCTGATTAATTACTTGGTAAAGAGTAATATTGATGTGCGTAAGTAGTTGACTCACCTATTTAGGGTCCGCAAAAGATAATCGTGGACCTTCGTGGAGGTTTAGAAGTTGATTAAAGGGAGTTTCATCGATACGCCATAAGGGCTTATTGATCTGTGTGAAGGAAAATTTAGGGCATAAAACGATATCACACTGATCTCTGGGTGCAGAAACTTGGCTCTAGCATCCCCTTATACTGCTTCAGGTGAGACTTTAGTCTACGCTCCACGGATTGTTACCGAAAGGACCAGTAGTGTAGGGATTTTTTTGGCGCAAATAACTATGAACCTTGGTGAGGACCCACTAATCCAACAAATGGTTTTGTTGCCAGGACAGAGATCTACATAAAGAGATGTGTGATGTTGCATCACTAGAATCCAACAAAGAAAGAAATTGAGAAGTGGTTGGATAGAAATATCCACGAATTCGTGGCGTAAGAAAATAGAAATCCATGCCTGACAAAAGAACACTGGCTAGACAGATACCTATACACAGAAATCCACAAAATCTTCTTCTGCACCTTCCTAATCGAGCTATACGAGTGGATCACTAAATTGGCAGACAACCAAGGAAGGTGGAGGCTTGATGGTCCAAGAGTGTGGACCCCAGAGCTATTGCGGAGATTGGAAGCTTCTAAAGACAAGATCACATGCACCATCGATCACTGTCTTGATCACGTCATAGGAGGATTTGTGACAAAATTCGCAGTCGATACCTTAGTTAGCTACAACGAAGTGGAGCGCCGCTTCTTTAAGGGACTGTGAGGTAAGTATTTAAGATCTTTGAATACTTGGATTAAAATGCTCTTGTGTGAAAAGAAGGTTATTCCACTACCTTGATGTTTGGATCTACGCAAAGTGGATGAATCTTTAGAAACAAGGAGAGAGCAGGTCCTGAATATAGCCCGTTGATAGAACCTCCTTCGAGCGATGACGAGGGGGTAATACAGGCCTCACCGTGAAGTTTCGTACAGTTGATAAGGCAAGGCTTTCCACGAATACCTCATCCTCCCACACCACATCCACCTTCACCCCCAAAACATACACCTTTTCCCACACCACCACGACCTCCACCATTGTTCAACATGTCGAATACCATGAAGCTACCCATTTTCAAAGGCTTGGGAAATGAGGATCCGGACCAATTTTGGTTTGTTTCGAAGGCTGTGTGGACAACACAGAATATTAAAGATGACCATATCAAGAAAGCACAGTTGATTACTGCTCTACAAGATAGCGCATTGACGTGTTACATTAAGTATTGCACTAATAATTTATTGGCCATTAACGGACATTCATACTTCTCTGAACAAGGAGTTTGGAAGGCCTAAGTCTGAAATGCAATCAATAGTGGGGTTCAAGGAAATTGCAATGAGGATCGATGAGACACCTTGGGATCTAGATTAGAGACTGAAGTGAAAAATCTGCAAAGCTAATATGAATCTCACAGATAGTCAAGACCACGATTGGTTTATAGCCACACTCCTGCCCCATTTAAGGATTGCTTTGTCACAACAAAAGATAGGAACTCAGGCGGAAGTGCTAGAGATTGCAATGTGATTACATGAGACACCTATCTAGGATACGACATTGGGAGTTAAACAGATTCATGTGGAGTTGCAGAACCTCTACTTGGAGTTTCAGAGCTTGAAGAAGGAGAAAGCGGCTCGGCTGGAGGTGTGCAAAGAAGTTTCGTGCCTCAAGTGTAAAACGAAGGGGCATGACAAGGATCATTGCCCTGTTTTCGCAAATTATATGGTAGGAGGAGGGCCAATGCCCCTGAGGTAGGAAGCTCAAGTAAGGCCAAGTATAGGGCCCACACTGTGGTGTGTTATCCATCAAGTATATGGGAAACATGTAACAAACAATTTTCACTTGTTGTAAAAATTTGTATAGATGCCACAATAGTTATTCTGCAATTTCTATAAATCGGTGGGCAAAAATGAATGCAACTACCATAGCTATGAATTGATGATGGAAAGAACGCCCATGTATCGAATGAAAATATAAACTCATCCTCTGGATCAAGGCGCTAGGTAGTGCGTAGAGGATATCAAGGTTGCGAACGAGGCCAAGGAGGAGGAGGACCTAGTAGAGGTCGGGGACAAGTTATATGTTATAATTTCGGAGTGTCAGGACACTACACGCAGGAGTTCATGTGCCAGAGACACTCGTCATGCTGGTATTGTACTCAGTTTGACCACGCAATAGAGGAATTCCCTATACTGATAGGTAAGATGTAGGAGAAGAAGGCACAACCTCAACAACCTACCTAGAATCTACAGATGACGAGGGCTAAGCCCCGCGAAGAGGATATTAACGTGAATATTTTGCTACAAAGCGGGATGATAACAGGTGATGATAAAGTGAAGAAACTTGAAGAAATTGAGTGGGTTTACAAGGCTCCAGAAAAGGAGGTTGGCTTTGATCTGGAGCATGTGAAGGAAACATTCATGGAAGCAAAGAAGAGCTTGGCTGAAGCCTCTACCTCAGGAAGTCAGGAGGTTGACCCCTCTATGCTTACCACCTTTTTGGAGAATTGTATGAAGCTACTGCGTGACAGCAAGGCTATGAAAGGGTTACAAGAACTGATAAACAAGTGTGCTGGTAAGGAAATTGCTCCTGAAAGGCACTGCGCAGTTAGAAAGATAGGCAACCACAAGACGAGAACATGGCACGAGATGAGGCTCACCGTGCAAATAAGAGAGTATGAAATGGATCAGGTTATTCTATATCTAGGGTCGGATGCAAATTTTTTTCCTAAACAGACATGGGAAAGAATGGGGAGACTTGTGCTACAATGGTCTCCAGTTCAATTAAGGATTTAAAAATCAACAGAAGATTATCCATATGGGGTGATTGCATGGGGTAACGGTAGATATAGAAGGTGCGAGTGCGTTAGCTGATTTTGAAGTGATAGAAATTGTTGATGACAACAATCCACACCCCGTGCTCCTTGGAATTGATTGGGCTATCGACATGAATGGGGTAATCAATCTGAAGAAGTGGACAATGTCATTTGAAAGGAAATCGCTTTGCGTAGTAGTATTGTTGGACCCTGCAAAAGGACTACGCTATAATGAACCGGTCCGTGATTATGAGGAAAGCGATGATGATTTGGACCAAATTTATAAAATAACCACATGAGGGACAAGCAACAGATGAATTGCATGGGACCGTGAAAGTTCTTGTACATCAGATTCAAATGAGGAATTATAACACTGCCAGAATAGGTTGCACAAAGTATCTATGCTACACTGTAATATGATGACGAAATCATTGCATTGTGTATCATTGAAGGTAAGAAGTTTGCCTTATTATGATGTTCTAACTGATGTGGATAAATTTTCGGATGAATTTGAAAGGGAAGTGCCTGAGAAACATCACTTCCAAGCATTGGATCTGGTGTTGCTCGCTATGCCTGCATGGTGGTGGGGTACGCACAAAGACAGTTTTAATGAATGGCGCGAGTAAAGGATAATGATGAGATTGTAGTTTGGTCGCCCAAAAGCTTGGCTAACAAAGAAATATCATGGGAAGAATGATCTGCGTGATCATTTAGCAAAATGGACTAAGGTCTATGGAATAGAGTCGTAGTCAGAGTGGGTGCATATATTCTGTCACACTTTGGACATAATTCCTATGAATTGGTACTTGGAAATAGAGCTCTACCATGGCACCATGGAGTGGGATATTTTAAGAGAGGGATGGATGGGTTTGAATGCATTGATGAGGCATTGCAGGAGGTTAAGGCAGTGATCTTCATAATACCGCAGGATCCTTTGGAATTGATTCAACCAGATTGGAGCACCTAGCTGTGCCATGCGCTGGAGTGCTATAATGTGACTGTTGAAGAAGAAGATGAGGATCTAAGGAACATTAAAATCCCAGAGGCAAAATGCCACCGTGAAGTTGAGGGGTCACAGATAGAGAATCCGAACATCACTGCACCATTGAAGACTAGACAAGTGAACATTGGCACAAAAGCGAAGCCAAAGTTTGCGAGGATTGGGGACTAATGGGATGATGCCATAGTAGATAAGTTTGTTGATTTGCTCCGTAAGCATCAGGATTTATTCCTTACAAAGTTTTCAGACTTGAAAGGTATCATAGGGGATTTGGTCATAATGAAGATTACCTTGAAACTAGACATGAAGTCGATCAAGAAGAGACTATATCACTTTAATCTGAAGTACAAGAAAAGGTCTTCTTAGAATTTGATAAGATGCTAAAGACAGGCATTATTGAACAAGTGGAACGATTTGATTGGGTAAGACAAATGGTAGTCCAAGAGAAGAAGTAGAAAGGGGAAATATGAATTTGCATAGATCTTAGGAAGCTTAATGATGCCTGCATTCATGACCCTTTTTTGACGTCATTCACAGATGAAGTACTAGATAATGTTGGAGGACAGGAATCATATTCATTCACTGATGGGTTCTATGGATACCATCAGATTAAGATCGTGCCAGAAGACAGGAGCAAGATGACCTTTGCGACAGAGTGGGGATGTTTCTAGTATACAATGATGCCTTTTGGACTTAAGAATCCATCAGAGATCTTCTCGTGCGTAGTCATTGCATCGTTCAAAGATTTCATTCACAAAATTTTGGAGGTATATTTTGATGATTGGACGGTGTTTGGACTGGTAAAGCACCATGTAGCTAGTTTTTGCTTGATGTTGGATACATGCTGAAGGTATCATATCACACTGAACCTGAAGAAATGCTTTTTCAGTGTCCCTTTCAGAATCTTGTTGGGTCATGTGGTGTGCAAGCAAGGACTAATGGTGGACTCTGCTAAGATCACAGTTATAGTTAATTTGGAGGCACCAAAAAGTGTCAGCTACGCGTAACAGTGGGCCATACTGGGTACTATCATAAGTTCATTAAAAGTTGTGCTCAGATTACCACACATATGGAGAAACTGCTAAAAATGGATGCTACATTCTGTTGGGATGAAGAATGTCAGTAGATTCTGGATGTACTGAAGGAGAAAATGGTCACCACACCAATCCTAGTCTTCCCGGATTAGAATAAGGAATTTCATGTGCATGTGGATGCCTCATGTATTGTGTTAAGATAAGTGCTGACATAGGCCAGTGAAGAAGAGTTGGATCACCCTATATCATTTGCGAGTAGGAAGTTGTCAAAATAAGAAAAGAACTATTCAACGACAAAGCACAAAGGGTTGGCTATGGTGTATTCTCTCTAGAAATTCAGACATTACCTGCTAGGCTGACATCTCAAGATGTAGAGAGATGATTCTGCATTAAAGTATCTAGTCAACAAGCCTATATTGGGGGGGGGGAATATGAAAATGGTCATTGTTGTTTCAATAATATGATTTTGAGGTAATTTTGAAGCCAACATGATTGAATGCAAGGCCAGACCATCTATCACGGATTGAAACAAGACAGGAGCCTACCAATTTGGAGGACGGGCTGCCTAACGTGAAACTCTTCATGATGCGCATAGAGGATAATCACTTTGCGGACATTATCCACTTCCTAACTATAGGAACAGCTCCAGAGGGATACACTGGTTAACAAAAGGAAGAATTGGTTATGTGCGTGACAAATTTTTCTCTAATTGCAGGCCACTTATATAAGATGGGATCAAATGAGATACTTTGATGCTATGTGCCCGACTTTGAATGAGAAAGTATCATCAATGAAGCTTATGGAGGAGATGCGGGAGGGAATTATGCAAGAAAAGCAACAACTTAGAAGATTTTGTGCACTGGGTTGTGGTGGCCGACGTTGCATAAGGATTCTGAAGCATATTGTAGTTAATGCAACTGGTGATCTAAATATGATCTGAGGTTGTCATTGATGTCAATCCAAGTAGCACCAAGGATGACCCTGAACTTCCATGGCACATTGGGCATCATCATTCATAGTTTCTTGTCTCATAACCATTATAGGAATACTCTACTCAAAAATGTATTTCTATCGGTATATAGCTCTCCTTGTAATTCCTCATGGTTTGTAAGTTATTCAAGATTGAAGTTAGTAACCCCAATTAGTGGGCTAAAACCCCATGGGGCTGTGGCATGAAATCTATCATTGATTTTTGTCATTGAATGGTCAATAATTAATATTTTTTTAAGCTCCTAAAATCCCTCCAACATTCTCTATAGAAGCCCCTCTCAACTCTATAAAAAGAAATCTCATATATCCTCCAAAAGAAGTGATCATGGAATTTTCGCTATAACTTTATTTTTGTGAAGTCTTAGATGTTGAAATTAAAACCCATTTGAGCCGAAATCCTGATGAACGTTATGACCAAATTTCAGATCTTGGTGCACTATATGTTCGGATACATGATCTGTGGAAGGTAGGGTTTTTGCAGGCTCCCGAATTTCATCTAAAAGAGGTGACCTTGGAAAAATCGTCATAAATCTCTCTTTGAGAATCGGATTGGAATTATGTAAAAATAGGTGGATATTGCACGGGCTGTATATTTCTATGTATCAATTTGAAAGCCGAAGGAGGAAACGGGGACATGTGGCATGCCATACAAGTTTGCTCTACTGAAGTAGTCCATAATTAGGTCATTGTGAGAGATTGGGCATAACTTTTCCTTGAAGGATCCAAATCGGATTAGACCTATGGCATTGGAAATAAGACTCAGAGAGATACTATAGGACTGAAGGTCACATATTGGGGATCTGAAATCACAGAGATACATTAGATTCAATATCATGCTCCTAGAAGGCAAGAAAAACAAACTAGATCAAGTGCTGTCAAGGGGTGCAAAGGACCAAACTTTCTAGGGTAGAAAAGAGCAAGGTGCAGCAAAATGATACAGCAGAGGTAAGCTCTAGGTAAGTATTTTCTGTATATAAATGTTCATATCTTAATTTTTTTAGGTTCTTTTTATTCTAATTTGTTGTTTTTGTTTAGCACTGACATATGCTCTGCGGGATGAGGTAAGTTTTTCTATTATCATGTCATGGATTTTCCTTGAAGACTTTTTGCAGGTATTATATATTCATCAAGAGAAGACTCAATGCATAATCTAATGTTCTAAAGAGTGATAAAGGGTAGCATGACAAGAGCAACAATCAAGGTGCAGAATAGTAGCAATAAGTTCACCACATGAATTCTTCAAGTGGGCAGCACTGCATACAGTCATTGTAAAAGTATCATTGTAAAGAGTCATTGTAAAAGCATCATTGTAAAATTTTTACAAGTATCTATTTACCCAGAGTTGAAGAGGTAGTGTCAGGAGGTCTAGGATCATCATTAGGTGGTTGTGTCATAGTTGGGGTTATGGTCTAGCGTGTCTTCTTCTTATACATCATTGTATATCATTATAAAGTGGAACATTTTCCCTGGTACAAGAATTTGTTCTTCTTTTATTCTTTATAGGGTGGTAGGGTGGTGCTAGGCTGGTGCATAAAGTCACCAACAGGTTCAAGCCTGTGAAAATTTCAGGGTGGTAGGGTGGTGCTAGGGTGAATTGTATCTCATTGGGTGTTATGGAATCCATTCAATTGACTACTGAAGAATCTCGGGCATTGGAGCATCCATCCAATGGGAGATGGAGAATAATTATTTTCTATATTCTAGGAAGTTGGAGCTTTCTTTTCAATTGGAGCTTAAAATTAAAGAATTATTAGAAAAGCATTTAGGTGGTTTTTGTCTCGGAGGGGGTTTCCACCTTAAAAACTGTGTGCATTTGTGTTCCTTTTTTTTACTGCTATCATTGTACAAACACTGATAATAATTGAAGATTAACTAATGCTATAAAAATTAATAATAATATTAATTGAAAGGAATATTGATTCACCCCCCCCCCCCCCAGTATTTCCAACAATTGGTATCAGAGCTTGGTTCCTTCAATAGAATTTTAAAAACTGGAAGGAGATCATGGAGCATACCAAGAATGGTGTACCTCTATTCAATGAAAATAACTATGCACTCTAGAAAGGATTCAAAAGGAACTTTCTCTCTAAAGAAGATAGCTCATCATCCAATGAATACAGTGACAATGAAGAAGAAGCCAATGAGAGAGTATTTTTTATGGCCAAGTACAATAAACAAGAGGTATCAAACAACGAAGAAGAAGGGTTGACCATAGAAGAATTTTGTAAGGACGAATTCAAGCTTATAAAAGAGCTCAAGGCTGAGAAGATCCGTTCCAATACTCTTGAAGGACATGTTCAAGGTCTCAAAATTGAAGTTGAAGAATGCAAATGTATTGAAGAGTCATTTCAAAAGAAGTTTGAAGAATGAAACCGAGAAAAGGAAGCATTAGAAGCCAAAGTAGTCTCATTGCGTAAGGAAGTGAAGAAGGGAAAAATTGTCCAAAACTATGCCAACATCTCAAGGAATTTGGAAGAACTCATCAACAATCAATGATATTACAATGACAACACTGACCTCAGTTACAAAGAGGAAGAAGCAGGACCTTCTACAACAAAATACAATGAACCTATGAGATCTGACAGGCATGTAGAGTTCATTGGACAAGATTCACAAGAATAGCCTTGGAAGACAATTCCCCGACAAATATTTCCATCCAGGTACCAACATATTTTTCATGGCTATTGTTATTCATGTGGAAAATTTGGTCATAAAGTTGTAGAATGTCGCACGTACCCTAGGAACCAATACAATTCCGGGAGATGTGTCAAATATGAACCACCCAGGGCTCACCGAAACATTAATAGATTTGAACATTTAAGAAATAATATTGAATGTTACAAATGTTGAAACTTTGGACACATAGCTAGAGACTGCAGACTTGCAAATCCTCCAGAAGAATCTTCAAAGCCACAAAAAAAACGAACATGGAAGAAGAAAAACATTGATAATTGTGCTCTCGCTCTCAAGGCTCAAAACAATAAATATGTGTGGTATGTTGATAGTGGTTGCTCAATGCATATGACTGGAGATAAAAAGAAATTTGTATCTCTAAAAGAGAAGAAGGATGGAACCATGTCCTTTGGAAATGATGGATCTTCAAATGTTATAGGATCAAGTACCATCAGTCTCGGAAGAACATATGCTCTAGCCAAGAATGTTCTATTGGTTGAAAACATGAATCACAATCTGCTCAATGTTGGACAAATATGTGATCAAGGACACAAAATGCTACTCAACTCAACAAAATGTGAAATCAGGAAAGGTAGGTATGGTAAAATTGTAGCTGCAGCAAGTCGAGCTCCAAACGACATATATGTTCTAGATGAAGCAACTAGAGCATGTCTAATAGTTAAAGAAGATCAAAGATGGTTATGGCACAAACGAATGGGTCACATAAACTTTGAAAATATTGTCAGGATAAGCAAAAAGGATGCAGTACGAGAAATACCGAAAATCTCAAAACCTTCCAACACACTATGTGAGGCCTATCGGCATGGCAAGCAGACAAAATTCAGATTTAAAACAAAAGAACACTTTGCATCACATCCATTGGAATTGATACATACTTATCTATGTGGTCCTATGAGAACAAAAGGATTAGATGGAGAATTATATTTCATGTTAATGATAGATGACTATACCAAGATGACAGTCCTCAGTTTCCTAAATAAAAAATATGAAGCATTTGAGTACTTTAAGATCTACAAGGAGTTGGTCGAAAATGAAACTGATTTGAAAATAAAGTGTCTTAGATTAGATAATGGCAGAGAATTCACTTCCAAATTATTTCAGGAATAAAAAGACAATTTTCAATAGCATGAACACCTCAACAAAATGGAGTTGTTGAAACAAAGAACAAAACAGTACAAGAAATGGGTAGAACAATGCTGAAGGACTCAAAATTGGATGAAAAATTTTGGGTTTAAGAAATTAAGACGACAATCTTCATTATCAACAAAAATATTCTTAGAAATAATTGCAACAAGACCCCATATGAATTATGGAAAGGAAAAATGGATAATGTAAAATATTTCAGAATCTTCGGAAGAAAATGTTATATCAAAAGAGAAGATCAAAAGTTGGGTAAGTTTGAATCACATGTTGATGAAGGCATCTTTGTTGGTTACTCATGCAAAAAAATGCCTATAAATGCTATAATCTAAGATGAAAACAGATAGTGGAGAGAACAAATGTTACATTTGATGAAGATGGTGTTCTAACGAATAATAATGAGGATCTAGAATCTTTGAAACTTGAGACAGAGGCTGAAAATGGTACAGAGAAAATTCTAGAACAAGAAGCAACTGTCAACCAAGAACAAGTAAATAGTGATCAACAAGATATACATGAACAACAACAAGAAGCTCCTCCAAAGAGAACAAAAGAATGGTTTCAAAAGAACTATCCATCAAATCAAATCATTGGTGACATAAATGAAGGAATTGGAACAAGAAAAAGTCAACAGCTTTGTTCATCACAACAATATCATATTGCTTTTCTAGAAACATTTGAGCCTAGTAGTTTTGAGGAAGCCAGCCAGAATGAACATTGGGTAGCAGCTGCGAATGAAGAATTTGATCAAATCAAGAAGAATAACACCTGGGAATTAGTTCCACGGCCGAAAGATAAAAATTTCATTGGGACTAAATGGGCGTTCAGGAACAAATTGAATGAACTTGGATAGGATACCAGAAACAAAGCAATATTGGTTTGCAAAGGCTATGCACAAGTGAAAGGAATTGATTTTGATGAAAAATTTGCACCAATTGCCAAAATGGAAGCCATCGAGATGTTTCTCACCTATGCATGTTCAAGAAAAATAAAATTCTACCAAATGAATGTTAAGTCAGCATTTTTGAATGACGAATAAGAAGATGAAGTTTACATCGGACAACCTGAAGGTTTTCTACTATCAGAAAAATAAGACTACGTTTTCATGTTAAAGAAGGCTTTGTATGGTCTCAAGTAGGATTCCAAATCATGGTATGATCATATTGATGGATATCTACGTCAACAAGGGTTCAAGAAAGGTACTGCTGATAGAAATATTTACGTATAAATAGATAAAGATAATTTAAAAATCGTTGAGGTATATGTGGATGATATAATCTTTGGTAGCAATGATGATCGCCTAAGTAAGAACTTTGCTACAAATATGCATAGTGAGTTTGAGATTTCTTTACTTGGTGAGTTGACATACTTCTTAGGGCTTCAAATATCTCAGCAAGAGAAAGGAATATTTATATGTCAAGCCAATTACATCAAGGAAATGCTCAAGAAATTCAAAATGGAAGATTGCAAACTCGTCCTTACTCCGATGGTAACAGGTTGCAAATTGAGCTAGATGAATCATCTAAGGATGTGGATCAGAGGTTGTATAGATCTATGATTAGTAGTCTTATATATGTAATAGCCTCCCGACCAGATGTTATACAAGTAGTTGGACAAGTAGCAAGATTCCAAGAAGCACCAAAAGAAGCACATATTATTTCTATCAAAATAATTCTTCGATATCTAAAGGGCACAACATAATATGGCTTATGGTATCCCAAGGGCAAAAATTTCATTATTCAAGCCTTTACAGATGCAGATTGGGCAGGAAGCGTTGATGATCGTAAGAGTACTAGTGGCAAAACATTCTATCTAGGTGGTTGTCTTGTATCATGGTTGAGCAAAAAGCAAACCTCAATCTCGTTATCTACAATGGAAGAAAAATACATTGTAGTGGCAGCTTGTTTTGCTCAAGTCCTTTGGATGAAAAAACTTTGCAAGATCTTCAAGTACAACTCAGTGAGCCAATTCCCATCTTCTGTGATAACACCAATGCCATCAGCATCTCCAAGAATCCTGTCATGCATTCAAAAAGAAAACACATTCTGATCAAATATCAATTTTTTAGAGAACAAGTCACTGAAAAGAATATCAAACTTGAATATGTTGGTACAAATAACAAATCGTTGATATCTTCAACAAACCTTTACCTCGTGAAGCATTTGAATATCTTCACCAGAAGCTTGGGATTCTCCCAAGTTCTCATTAGATTTTCCTTATTCAGAAAATAAAGGGGGAGTGGAAGTGTGTACAAGTCTGCAGGATGGTTGTGTGTCAGGGAGAGTTACCCTTTTCCATTGATGTCAAAGAGGGAGAGAAGGTAGTAGGAATAGGTGCCCTGATTGCAGGGGGAGTACTTGTGTTGCCATCAATGCCAAAGGGGGAGATTGTTTCTCTAAAGATGATCTGAGGTTGTCATTGATGTCAACCCAAGCAGAACCAGGGATGACCCTTAACTTCCATGGCACATTGGGCATCATCATTCATGTTTTATCATCTCATAACCATTATAGGAATACTCCACTCAAAAATATCTTTCTATCGGTATATAGCTCTCCTCATAATTCTTGACGGTTTGTAAGTTATTCAAGATTGAAGTTAGTAACCCCAATTAGTGGGCTAAAATCCCATGGGGTTGTGGAATGGCATATATCATTGATTTCTTTCTTTGAATAGTCAATAATTAATAATTTTTTAAGCTCCTAAAATCCCTCCAACGTTCTCTATAGAAGCCCCTCTCAGCTCAATAAAAAGAAATCTCATATATCCTCCAAAAGAAGCGATCATGGCATTTTCGCTATAACTTTATTTCTACGAATTTGTAGATGCTGAAATTAAAACCCATTTGAGAAGGAATCCTGATGAATGTCATGTATAAATTTCAGATCTTGGTTCGCTATATGTTCGGAGATAATATCTGTGAAAGTTAGTGTTTTTGCAAGCTCCTGAATTTCATCTCAAAGAGGTGACCTTGGGAAAATCGTCATAACTCTCTCTGAGAAGCAGATTGGAATTGTGAAAATGGTGGCAGATAGTACATGGACTTTATTGTTTTGTCTATCAATTTCAAAGCCGAATGAGGAAACAGTGACATGTGGCATGCCGTATAAGTTCGCTCTACTAAACTAGTCCATAATTAGGTCATTGTGAGAGATTGGACATAACATTCCCTTGAAAACTCCAAATTGGGTCAGACCTATGGCATTGGAAAGAAGACTCAGAGGGCTACTATAGGACCAAATATCACATATTTGGGATCGAAAATCAGAGATACCCCAGATTATATATTGTGATCCTAGAAGGAAAAAATAAAAAATAGATCAAGTGCTATCAAGGGGTGCAAAGGACCAAACTTTCTAGGGAAGCAAAGAGAAAGGTGCAGCAAAGGTAAGCTCCAGGTAAGTATCTTCTATATATGCATGTTCATATCTTAATTTCATTGGGTTCTTTGTATTCTAATTTTTTGTTTTTGTTTAGCACTGACATATGATCTGCAGGATGAGGTAAGTTTTGCTATTATCATGTCATGGGTATTTCCTTGAAGACTTTTTGCAAGTATTATATATTCATCAAGAGAAGAATCAATGAATAATCTAATGTTCTGAAGAGAGATAAAGGGTAACATGAAAAGAGCAGCAATCAAGGTGAAAAACAACAGCAAGAAGTTCATCACATGAAGTCTTCAAGTGGGCAGCACTGCATACAATCATTGTAAAAGTATTATTGTACAACATCATTGTACAAGTTGTACAAGTTTCTATCTACCAAGAGTTGAAGAGGCAATGTTGAGAGGCTTAGGATCATCATTAGGTGGTTGTGTCATAGTTGGGGTTTGTTACACTAAAAAATGTCACCTTGACTACTTACAGTTAGTATGGCTCAAATCAACAGTCATGCTACCCTCTTAGGCAAGTCTCATGCCTCTGTTATCCATCTCAAACTCAAAGAAGAGAGAAAGTCTTGTAAAAATCATGTTTATCTCTGGGGTCGCAGGTTCTCTCTAGTCTTACCTGCGGGGACGCTGACCATGTTCACAAAATCTGCGTCCATGGACGCTCTGTATGTTAAGGGACAGGTGCGTCCCTCTGTAAAAGGCAAAATGCGCGAGTTTTATCTTGAAAAAGTTACTTGTGGTTACTTCTAGAACATTCTAGAGGTCGGTTTGATGAAATGGATGCGCCTCCAGTTGGTTCATGTATCTCTATTAAGGGGGAACTTATCCCATCAATAAGGGAGCTATCCCACCCATAGAGGGGGATGATCCCATTGATAGTGGACCTGAATAACCTCTTTACAGCACTATAAATAAAGGCATTGAGCCAAAAGGAGAAGAGGTTGGAGCTATACATTTTCTTTGGGTAAATGCTGCAGGATTTAGGTCTTCCATTAGAGCCTTTGTGAGGAGAGATTGTCTTCACTTGATTCTACTTGGGAGAGGGTGAGCTTTGTCAAAGTAGAGGAAAACCCTTGATGGACCCTGGGAGGAACTTGCACAACACCAAGGCCAGGTTGTAAGAGTTTCTTTGTTTCGTTATTAATACAAACTGGTTTATTTTTCTCAATAGCTTGTGTTAATGAGTTATTTCATGTGTTCCTTGGTCTGCATGTTGAATATATGTTTTATTATATGAAATGCAAGTGCTCGGTAATTGTTTGATTGTTTGTGGTTGCAGGAATTGACTTGAAGGAGGAGCTCATCCGGATCGTCAAGAACGGACTTCAACAACAGCGTTTTGGAATAAGGTAAGCCTAAACACTTGTAGTTTTCATGTTGTAAAAGGTGTATTTAGAGAAAGATCACTCCATTTTGTCTTGTTTGTCATTAGAATGTCTTAGACTTCTAGGAAGGTCAGTCGTGTCCGCACCCTTGACAGATTCCGTGTGACAAATTGGCGACTCCGCTGGGGACTCCATTAATGAGAGAGTCTTTTCCTTTATATGAACTTTGCTTTGAGAAAATCATTTTTATTTTCTGGTTTTTGACTGTGAGAATTAGTATTTGGGTGGCTTAGCTGTAGATTTAGTTGGCTTTAGTTTTTCTTCCTTTTTCCAGAAGGACGCAGTCTCTGTGTGCTGCACAGTGCGTCCTTGGACGCGCTGTTGTCGACTGCACAGTGCGGGGCCGCACCTGTGACAACGGGTGGCCTGCGTCTTCCTGTAAAAGTTAAGAAAATTCCATTTTTGCTTTAAATTACTTTTAGATTTTGTTTTTCCTTAGTGTTTTCTGCCCAGATCCTTTAGTACCCTGTCAAGAATTCTCACCTGAACTAGTTTTGTGAGCTTTGAGTGTTTTAGTGGTTTTCAACGAAGTTTAGACCTAGGGTTTGATTTTTGGAAAGGCTTTGTAGTGACTTTGATAGTAGAAAGTTGTCCAGCCTTAGATATCTCTGGTTAGTCAACCTTCTTAGAAGTTGAGCCTGTCATAAAGTCTCCTTGTTTGAGCAACTTGTCATTTGAGTTGTTTTGGGTCAAATTTCGCATTGCTTGTTTTTAAAGTATTGATTTCCATTTTACAAAAAGAACAAAAAGATTAGAGTTTTGTTTTGGCTAGTTTTTGATTCTGCAATAAGCTAGTCCTTGATTTGATTGTGATCAAGTAAAACACCTTAGAAATAATCATTGTTAGTTTTGGCCTCGTTAAGATTGCTTAGAGTAAATTTGCCTTTAGTTTGCTTATGAGTGCATTTTCATAGATTTTAAGAGTTGTTAAGATTGATTTTTGGTTATATTAGATTTACTTGCTTTATTAAAAGAAAAATACAAAAACATCTTCTTAAAAAGTCTTGTTTCAAGTAGCTTTTTGTTTTCAAAAGAAGAAAAGAGTTTTTTCGTGCATGTAAAGAGAAGTTATGTTTTTATGCTTGGAAAAGAAAAACGAATTGTTTCTTTGATTGTCTTCAATTAAGAAGTTGCTTTTATAAAGATTGCATTCTCTCAACTTTTTAGTTAAGCAATTCATCGAAAAAGTAAAGTAGTGGATAAATCATTTTAGGTGCATTTTGTAGTGGTTTCGAGTCGAGTCAACACACCACTAGTTTCACTTCCATCACCTTTTGACTTAAGAAACAACCTTAAAAGTAACGCTTAAATTAAAATCAATCTAGTAATCTTTATTTTTCTAGGGCTCTGAAGCACCAACATAGCTTAGGCTAGGGTCTTGGAGTAGGTGAGTACTTAACTCTCCAAGACTACAAAACCAAACAGATAGTCTATCTTGAGTAGAACAAATCCAATTGTTTCAGTTACATTCTGGGAAAGCTCCTCTTAAAGGAGAAACACGAGCTCGTGTCCGAACCAGTGAGGGGATCATTCCTCCCTCGTTGGGAACGACGCCAGGCAGTACGTATTACAAACGGTAAACCTCGGATTAACCATTGTCGAGGAGCCAGGGGTCACTTATCGGTAAACCTTGGATTGTTGTCAAGGAGCCGGTAAGGGGATTGGAGCTTGCTACTCTGCCCTTGCGTGCTGTCGGAGTTTAGACTGTTCCCCCAGGTGTAATTGTTGTGATTGGTAACCTTAGTGGCCATAATATCTAGGATTCTACCCAAGGTGACGGTGGAGGGAAGGTCCCACTGTACCTGGAGCAGACGTCGGTTATACTCACTTGGATTTTCTGGGGGGTTCGCTTCACTTCGAGACGGTTAAAGTGGAGGAACTTGGTCCAGTCTATTCATTAAGCAGGTTGCCGGGGTAACTGTTCCACCCACTATTTCTGTACTGAATCCTGCGAGGTTGGGCCTAATCACCAACTAGCGCTTTTGGTCCGGAAGACTACTGTTTGTGTGTGGTTTGACGCTCTAGATTATTTAGGCGTGTGCTTCAAATTTGATTGGTTCTTTAGAAGACTTTAGGTGGTTTGATTTGAAATTTTTTACTTTGATTTTGTGTGTTGTAGTTAAAATCTTTAATTGTGGCGGAATTACCGAGACAGTCCCGTAGACTTCGGGGCAAGTCTCCTGAGATTGTTACCGGAATAGATTTGTTAAGAAACTCCGTAAATCGCGGGGTGAATCTCCTGAAGACATTCCGGGTCATTTAGAAGGGTTAAAGGTCCTTGTAACTCCTCCTAGTGGCAGTAGAGTAGGATCACCTGAAGAAGGAGAATCTTCCTTGGTAGTCCATCCAGATTACCAAAGATTAGAAACAGGTTACAATCCCGAAGCTGTTACAGTTTCCGAGCTTGCTGGTAGTTTTTCATCTGCCAGTGAAACAGGCGAAGAACCTGAAATTTCAGAACCTGTTACTCCAACTCCTAGTGTTCCTGATTCACCAAGAATAGAAAGAATTATCACCGAAAATCTTCCTGTTGGATTAATTGCTATAGAAGAACTTGTTCCAGAGGAAGAAATAGGCGTTTCTGATTCTGAAGATCTAATTACCCTTGATCTAAGGGAGCGTGAATCCATCTTTTACAGTCCTCCTAGAAGTGAATCTTGGTACCTTGCATTAACCAATTTTTTAGACAACTCAGTAGGTTTTTCTACACCTCGTACTCCGGTTCCACCTAGAGGAATTCATTCTCCTGTAAATATGTCTGGTCAGTCATCTGTGTTTTCACAAAGTCCTGAATCATTTTTACATGGCGGTCCTTCTGTTCCTACTGGGTATCAATCACTTTCTGGTACCTTTGCGGGAGCATCTCCTCAACCTGTTGATCATGGGTTATTAGTTGGAAACAGTGGTAATGTACCATTGAGTATAGGTGAAGTTTATATGATGTCAGGTTCAACTCCCATTAACCAACCTCAAGGTGGCCAATTACCGCCTGGGGGGCAACCTTCGTTAATGCCTGGGGGGCAACCTCAAGGTACTTCATTTGTGACTGGGGGGCAACCTCAAGGGTATCAACCCCAAGGGTATCAACCCCAGCCTCAATATGTACCCCAAAGTCAACCTCAGTATCAGTATCAACCTCAAGGATGGCAACCTCAAGGATGGCAACCCCAAGGGTATCAACCCCAAGGGTATCAACCTCAAGGATACCAACCTCAAGGTCAAGGTCAACCCCAGTATTCGTATTTACCTCAAGGTTATCAACCTACGGGTCAATACCCTGGTCAAGGTTATCAACCACCTCAAGGGCAATCATATGGGACTGCACCTTACAGTTATCAACCCTATCCTCAATACGGCTATGGATCTCAGTATCCTCAACCTGTTACGAGTCAATACCCTGGAATGTTAACATGGGATCCGTCACAGGGTCAACAGATGTCGCAACCAAGTATACAGTCGGTACCTCAAGCAGGACAACCTGCAGTTCCTGGTCCACCCCAGCAACCGCAACCTGTCCAGTCAAGTGTTCAGACCCCTGTAACTTCTGTAGTTACTCAGCCGCCAATTGCACCTAGTACTCCACCTCACACGGCTGCAGCAACTACCGCTTCATCTACCATGCTTACTTCTGGAGTATCGGCAGCTCCGGTTTCTACTGTCCCTGTAACCGCTCCTCAGACATCTGTACCGTTGTCTGGACCCACGGTTCAAACCACAGTCCAGATGCCTGCAGGCCAACCTGGTACAAGTACGGTTGTTACTACTCAACCTCAATTTGTTCAACCTCCGTACCAGGGACAGTATCAACCTGGGCAAGCTGCCCAACAACCGGTTTACCAGTATCAACCGTATCCTGGGTACACTTATCAACCACCTCAGCAACCCCAGTACGGTCCGGTTAATCCTGGTTTTCCAGGAGGATATAATATCCCAAATGCGACTCCTGTTCCTAGTTATCCTGGATATCCTCCTCCTGGGGCTGGTATTGTGACTCAGAGTTTTAGAGATCCTAACCGGCAGTTACCGTTTATTGCGACTTTAGATTTACCCGACTTGACGCGCCTAACGAACGATCCAATTCAATATCTTCCGTTCTGGCCGCCAATGCCAAATAAGTTGCCCAGCGATATACCCAAGTTCGAAGGTAAGTCTGGAGAGGATCCGTCTAATCACGTGATGACTTACCACCTCTGGTGTGCATCAAATTCCATCTCAGATGATTCCATCCGCTTACGTCTTTTCCAGCGTACACTCATTGGTCTCGCAGCCAAGTGGTACATTGAGTTACCACGGGCCTCTTTTTACAACTTTAGCCAGTTAGCTACTTCATTCTTAACTCATTTTCAGTTACCAGTCAGATACGATAATGGTACAGAATTATTAACTTCGCTAAAACAATCGACATCCACGTACATTTCTGATCACATCCATGAGTGGAGACGTCGAAGAAGATTAGTGAAAGTTTTTATCCCGGACCAAATCTTAGCTGAATGGTTTGTCAAATCATTATTACCAAGAATTACTGAAGATGTAGCTAAGGCCGGAGTAGTTACTGAGGAGCAAGTCATTGCTCAGGCACAATACCTTGACTTAGTTTACACTCAGTCGGGTACGTTACACGAGAAAATTCCGGATCTTCCAAAGTCAAACCAAATCGCTGCTGCTCCTTCGGGATCTCATGCCGCTGATGGTATGATCGGTATCGTGACTACGAAGAGTAAGAAGAAGTCTTCCAAGACCTCCAATACTCCAATTATCACTTTGCCTGATTCTCCGACAGGAGAGTCTTCTCCTCCTGAACTTACCGCCGACATTCACGCTGTAGAGTCATCTACGGCCAAATCCAAAAACGGTGGAAAGAAGAAAGGAAAGAAGAAGGCTAAAGCAGACAAGGCTCCAAAGGAGAAAACGGAAAAGTCGGAAACCAATGACGAAAAGCGCAAACCTCGTTATCCTTGTCTCATTTGTGAAGAAGATCATTTTACGAGAGACTGCCCTCATCGGGCCGAGGTAGTGAAAATAGTTAAAGGTTCTCCCACTCCTGCTGTGTTAAAGAATCCATTTCCCGAGCAGGAAAATAAGATGATAGGTTCTTCTTCGAATGCCAGTGAAGAACCCATTTTGATGATGTCTCATGTCAGGATTGCGACTCGATCGCAAGATTATGGTAGTAAGGCTCCTGTTGATGGTAAAGAAGCAGAATCTTCTCACTCTAACCCATCAACCTCAGCTCCTGGTTCCGATCCACTACAGATCGAAAAACCTAACCCAGACTTAGTGATTAAGCCGCCCGCCAAGGGTGTACTTCGAAGGTCTGCTTTCAATCCACATGCGAGAGCAGCCCAGAATTACAACATTGTTGAAGACTTAGCTGTTTCACCTTCAGCAATGTCGGCACTCGAAGTGCTGCAATCATGTCCAGCGCAACGAAAATTGCTTTTGTCGGCTATTGGAGCTGTCGATGTTCAGGACCCGAACCTAATGATCTTTGATCTAGAAAGTAGTACACCACGTCTCCCCCATCAAATGGCTTTCCAAATTCCAGTGATAGTCAAAAACAGGCCTATTCATCGGACTGTGATTGATGAGGGAGCTTCTACGTGTATTATGTCGATTCAATGTTGGAGATCGCTTGGTTCTCCTTCGTTGAACCAATCCCCCACCATCCTTAAGGCCTTTGATGGCCGTGGGTTCCGTCCGTTTGGTATTCTACAAGAATTGCCTATAGGGGTCGAAGGTAAAACCGTTAGTCTGGATGTGGAAGTGGTTGATGCCCCTCTAGACTACAACCTTCTTTTGGGTCGAAGTTGGTCATATGCTATGACAGCGGTCGTTTCATCGGTCTTCAGAGTCATTAAGTTTCCACATAACGGTAAGATCGTGACTATTGATCAGCTGACATACTTTTCATCCGACCCAACCTCTTTAGAAACTATCCAGCATGTTGGTAAAACGACAATCCCTTATAGGGACATTGGTGTAGGTTTAGTTAAGGATTCCGGTTTACTGGGAACTTTTCCTCTCCCTCCACTCAATGCAGACCCTTCGTTTGCAACAATTCATATGATCACGTCAGAAAACATTATTTATGATGATCCTTGGTATGTTCCCTCTGACTCTGAGCTAGACTCACTCGGTGATGTTATGCCGTTGAGTCCGTATGAGATTGCTTATGAAGCTCTTATGTCTTTTACCGACTTTCATTCAACCGACCAAATGAATGTGGTCAGTGAAGAGTCACTTTTCACCTCACCCTTAGAACGGATAACGTTTCCCGAAGAAGTGTCATCTGACGAACAACTTCGCGAAATCCTAAGTGTAGATGATCTACCATGGGAAGATCTCCATCACAGATCTTCGTTTTTACCTAAGGATGATGCATTTGAAAATGATTTTTCATCTATCTTTACCGCTGAATATGTCAAAGACGCTCAGGATCCAACGAAACATTCTGATTCAGAGCTGAATTTAGGGAATATTTCTCGTACTATTCCCATTGATATTTCAGTGAAGCCCGGAATCGAGGAGAACATTCATATAGGTGCCGCATGTACTGACGAAGAAATTGAAACTTACAAGGCCCTATTCCAAGAATTCCGCGACGTGTTTGCCTGGTCCTACGAAGAAATGCCAGGAATCGATCCTGCCATTGTTGTTCATGAAATCAAAACCTACCCGGATGCTAAACCCATTCGGCAACGGTTGCGTCAGATTCACCCTCGAAAAGCAGCTGCAATCAAAGCCGAAGTCGAAAAGCTGTTGAAAGCAGGTTTCATTTATCCGATCCCGTTAACGGATTGGGTATCGAATATTGTTCCCGTCAATAAAAAACAAGGAACAATAAGAATCTGTATCGATTATAGGGATATCAATCGAGCTTGTCCAAAAGACAACTATCCTACGCCTTATATCGATCAAATTATTGATGATTGTGCCGGAAGTGAGATGTTTTCCTTCATGGATGGTTTCTCAGGTTATAATCAAATCAATATTCTACCTGCCGATCAACCAAAAACGGCATTCATTTGTCCATGGGGGACATTTGCTTATTGCAAATTACCTTTTGGCCTTAAGAATGCCGGTGCTACTTTTCAACGGGCCATGTCTTATGCATTTCATGACATCAAGCACATTGTGCAACCCTATCTCGATGATTTGCCTGCTCATTCTTTACACCGAGCTGATCACCTTGTCCATTTACGAGCAATCTTTATGAGGTGTAGGCATTATCGAATTCGGTTGAATCCCCACAAGTGTGTTTTCTGTATAGAAACAGGTCGATTGCTGGGATTTGTTGTTTCCAAAACCGGCATTCGCGTCGATCCCTCGAAAGTCGAGGCTATCATCCAATTGCCTCCTCCTTCGAGTTTGCGCCAACTCCAAAGTTTGCAAGGGAAAGCGAACTTTTTACGCCGATTCATCCCTAACTACGCCGAGGTCACTAAAGGTTTTACACGGTTGTTGAAACAGAACGTACAATTCTTTTGGGACGAGATTGCTCAACAATCTTTTGATGCATTAAAACACGCGTTGACCCATGCACCGTTATTGCATCCTCCCAACTACAACCAGGACTACTTCTTATACCTCGCAGCTTCGCATTCCACCATTGGAATGGTGTTAGTTCAAGAAGATGAATTCAAGGCAGAGCATGTGATATATTACCTTAGCAGAACCTTAAATCCAACTGAGTTAAAATATTCACATGTGGAGAAATTGGCCCTGGCAGCCGTTCAAGCTGTCCAGCGTTTTCGTCACTACATTCTTCTCCGCAAAACTACTGTTATTTCGGATTGCAACCCTATGATTTATATCTTGACAAAACAACTGCTAGGGGGCAAGTACTCTAAATGGATCGTCATCCTGCAAGAGTTCGACTTGGAGTTTGAGAAGTCCAAGTCTAAGAAATCTTTAGTCTTCGCGGAATTGATGTGTGATTTCCCGAGTGCTGACACAGAGACTGTGGCAGAGGAGTCCATTGCGGACGAATCTTTGTTTCTTATTAGCACTGTAGATCCGTGGTATGGGGATATAATCATCTATCTCCAAACCCAAACCTTTCGGCCTGAAGCTTCCAAGGAAAACCGTCGAAAAATTCGGTTTCAATCCCAGCAATACAGAATTATTGGAGATACACTTTATCGCCTGGGGGCAGACTTAGTTTTTCGACGTTGTTTAACTCACGATGAGGCTGAGAGAGTTTTGAATGATTGTCACTCTGGAGCATGTGGCGGTCATATGTCTGGGTATGCCACAGCTCAGAAGGTGTTGCGCGCTGGCTATTTCTGGCCGTCTATGTTTAAAGATTGTATCCTTGCCGTCAGAAAATGCCACAACTGTCAAGTGTTTGATCGCAAGATGCGCGCTCCACCTGCTCCTCTCCACCCTATAATTGCCGCTGGTCCATTCGCCAAATGGGGCATTGACTTTATTACTTGTAACCCTCACTCGGCCGGGGGGCATGCGTATATCATCCTTGCGGTTGATTATTTTACTAAGTGGGCCGAGGCGATGCCTACATTCGACGCAAGCGGCAAGACAGCTGCACTTTTCGTATTCAATCATATCATAACTAGGTTTGGTGTCCCACAAGCAATCATTACGGACCATGGAAGCCATTTTCGAAATGTCATGATGACTGAGCTTACAAGCCAGCTTGGTTTGCGCCACGATAGCTCTACACCTTATTATCCGCAAGCCAACGGTTTGGTTGAGTCAATCAACAAAGTTCTAGTCGTCATGATTCGACGGATCATTGGTATCCATCGAACGAATTGGCATAACATGTTATTTTCGGCGCTATGGGCATATCGAACTTCAGTGAAAAATTCAACAGGTTTCACCCCTTTTCAGCTAGTTTATGGCTTAGAAGCTGTGTTACCTATTGAGTGCGAAATCCCATCACTTCAAATGGCTGTCGAATTACTTCCAGCTACTTCCGAAGAGGAGAAACGGTTGTTATACTTGGCTAAATTAGATGAGACTCGACGTGACGCTACTTTAGCTATCGAGACTCACGCGAAACGAATGAAAGCTCAGTACGATAAAAATGTAACCCCTCGAAGTTTTTCGGAAGGAGACCTAGTATTATTATATGATCAAGCTAACGATAAACTAGGTGCCGGAAAGTTCGTTCCCATGTGGCATGGGCCCTACATTGTAAAACGAAAGTTAGCAAAAGGGGCTTATGAGTTAGTTGATTTTGATGGGGACTCTTTGGGCAAACCCAGAAATGGACTTTACCTAAAGAGGTATTATGCTTAAAATGATGGATGGAGAAATTTTTAGATAGGTTAGATTTTCTTTCTAGCTAGCAAGTGTGTTAGTTTAGTCAGTGTGCTTAGCTTAGCAAGTGTGGTTTTTCGTCATTATTTTGGCTCATCTTGGTTTTACTCTTGATATTGTAGATGTCGACGCCTCTCCAAACATACATTGGATTTGCTGATGGTGCTTGTCGTAGTACACGGAATATCTCTTCCGCAGCTTGGGTTATCTATTCACCCTCTGACGAGTTAGTTTCTATGCATGGGGTAAGCCTCGGTCAAACAACGAATAACATTGCAGAATACAGTGCAGTGGTTGAATTATTATCCGAATCTATTTCATTTGGAATTCGACGTTTGATAGTGAGGTTAGATTCTGAACTTGTTGTATTACAGCTTAATAGAGTTTATGCCATTAGAAATCCTGTGTTATTAAGGTTGTTTTTGAGAGTGCGTCTCTTGGAACGTGAATTTGATTACATTGAATATCAACATATTCCAAGGTCTTTGAATACATTAGCAGATGCAATTGCTTCTCGAGTGTTGGACAGACATTTATAATAATCATGCAAGTAAATTTAAAGACATTTCATCATACATGTTAAACAAGATAAGCCGATAATAGTGATATATAGATATAGATAGAAGTGTGTCCAAAAAAATATACATCGTCTTCGATCATAGGTTTAACACACCTTATGATCGGCAAAATGATAGTACAAAAAGTCAAAAATGTCACATGTGACTACAAAAGTGACTAGTCAATCACTGGTGGTGCTCTCTGTACGACACCACTGCGCGGGCTACCTTACGCAAAAATCTCCTAAACGGTCCAGGGACCGCGACTACGAAGCGCTGAAGCCTCATAGGAATATCATCCATAGTAGTCTCAGGTATATCTGCCGTGAGACGCTCTAGATCATGCTCCAAATCAGCTAGTACTTCCGCAGCCGCGTCCTGTGGGGCCGGTGCCGGTGCAGCTGGATGTCGTCTGTCGTAAGGCCGGAGATTGGCTGGACGCTGTGGTCCAACATCTGCATTTTTAAAATTTTACTGTTACTTTGAGACGATATATATGAAAAATAAAAAATACATAATTAGAAAACTTGTGAAAATGAAAGTACCTCTGTCATCCCATTGTTCTCCCTGTGGAAGAACCATGTCCGGATCACCTCTGAAATCCATTCCGGCATATGGAAAGTCTTGTATCACAAAAAGCTGGCCCTCTAGCCAGTCGAAGTAACTGTCCGAGAATCGAACCACTGCAGCACCCTCGTCAGGATGCCGGGCCATCACCGCAACCCATCGAACAAGCTTTGGCTCCCGAGGACCCAAGTCATCAACAGTGAGTTGCTGAGGGATCAGCATAGGAACTCTCTCCAAGGCAAAGCTCACGACTATAGGCCCATATCCAAAAGTTTTTAGTCGTCCGTTCTTTGCCTTGGTTAGTTGGCTCTTCATATGAGCCGACACAGCTTCGCACCAGTTGAAGATGGTGCCTTGGTAACAGTCAACTGCCATCCGCATTTGGGATCCGGAGGCAATGTGCAAGGCGGCCGCGCCACAAATCCTGGTGACCGTAAATGCAATAACTCTAAGTTCCGCCAGAGCGATGTGCTTTATCTCCACGCCTTTTTTATGGCGAGTCCCTGGTCTGCACCACTCCTCGCGGAGATCATCAAGGGATTGGCCACCCGGCCTGGTCCCCGCAAGGTTGAGTTGCTCACCTCTGTTTGGCAAGCCAGTGAGAAAGTATACATCCGAGGGCTCTATCTCGAGCTGGTGCCCTCCAATGTAAAAACATTGATCTTGAACGTTCCATCGCTCAACCAGCCATTCCAAAAATCTTACCTGGCCCCTCATGCCCGGTATGGTCCAATATTTGTACAATCCACATGTTCTTAAGGCATCCAGAGAGGGTTGGTGGTTAATCGCAGCTTCATCGTCCTCTACGTGCTCTCTCTCTCTCCAGCCTAACATGTTTTAGGTCCTGCACATCAAAAGAGTCAATTAGAAATTAATTTGAGCAAATTTGGTGGTTTTTTGAGAGAGTTGGGGTTTTGAAATGCGCCCTTTGCGGAAGACGCACCCCGGCTTTGTAGCACAGGGCGTCCGGACGCAGCTCGCCTAAAGGCGGACTGCGTCCCCCGACCTTTTTCCCGTGTGAGAAAAAGTCGGGGGACGCAGGTCACCCGAAGGGCACCTGCGTCCGCCGAGGGGCGCATTTTGAACCCAAAACCCCCCCAAAAAATGAAACAGAGACCAAAAACAAAAAACTAAACGGATAAAAATGAAGAGTGGGATGTGTAAAATACCTCGGTGAAGCGGCGTTCGATTCCGACGGTCAGATTTTCCGCAGCAACCACGGGAAGTTTCTTGTCAAAAGCTCCTTTTTCAACCTCAACAGTGAAACGGTAAAAATGACATGGTAAAAGGTCTTTTTATAGGTTTTTTGGATGAATTAGTTCATTTTTTACCATGAAAAGATGTTTTCGAATGTATTTTTGCCTATTTTAAACAGGTATGAGTAATGTGTCGCTTTTGTGCAGGACGAAGGGATTTCGAGGGAAATTGTAATTTTTCACAAACAAAATTTCAGAGTCATCTTTTAAGCCCTTTTCTGACTCCTAAAACATGAAAAGATCGCCGAGTGTTTCTTTTTCACTCGTTAAAACGGAATTAAAAGACGGTCCCCTTTTAGCTCTTTTCTGACCGCAAAATCAGGAAAAGATTGCCGGGTTTTTGTCGTTTCAAACTCGATAAGGAACTAAAACGACGTGTCCTTGATCGCTTTTTACTTTTCAGATTAACGACACTATTATGAAAGTAATCCTTGGTCGCAAGATCAAGCGGTTCCCCCAGGTATTATTTTATACTTTTTCGGGCTTGAGGGACACAAATATACGAAAAAGTTCAACGTGGAGTCTCCTTTAGTTTTTTCAGACTCTCTAAAATTGAAAAACGCCGAGTTTCTCCTATACTGGGCTCGTTAAACTTTTACAGTAGAGGACCTGTTCAATTACAAACAGGAACGAACCACTCCTTCCTAGGGTTCGAATTTAAACTAGGTTGGACTCATCCGAAGGATGAGCTTATAATCAAGCATATGTTATCCTCCTCAAGCTTGTTAAAAATAAAGAGGTACTTGCCAGAAATGGTGGGGGAAAAAAGAGAAGAATGAACCTGTTTGTCACCTTTTGTCTCAAACGAAACTTTATTACCACTCTTGAGCACGACACTTTTTCATTTCACCTGGGTTGGGAAATCTTTTACCTCACAGTTGACCAAATCACTTTGAAAATCTTTAACCGGGTTCAGGGATCAACTTTGAGTTATTCGTCACCAAACCATCTGTTGTGTCGTTATGTGTTCAAGAGGTCTGCAAGCAAAACTTTCATCTGCAAAATACTTGTCATCCATTTGACCATCCCTGAGTCAGTCCTTACAGCAACATTTCTTCAACTTGAACAATGATTTCGTGTTGCGGGCTTGCCTGCAACGGGTCGCTTTCTATCGACATCGACACATTATCTAGAAAGATGACTTAGGAATCGACAGTACCTTGAAGTCTGCATGCATCAATGGCAGGTTTCTCGCCTTTGACGTCAGTTTACATCATTGACTTTCGATCAGAGGATTCCGTGAAGTGTTCGACATCAAAACATCTATTCACATTTCACGGGTTGTGCTTGGTACTTTGAGAACCATTGACATTACTGGTGGTTTCTCTCACACTTGTTAACAGTTTACATCATTGACTGGTAATCAAGTGGTTTCTACCATGTTCGACATCGAATCATTTAATCACATGGCTAGAATCGTACCAATTCGGGAAGTAGAAGTGAAGACCCTGGATCTAGTTTCTACCATCCAGGCTGCGAGGAGTTTTGTATTCATTGTCTATGTAGACTTATCATAAACAGATGGCTGCGTTCATACTGTATCTACAAAAGTCTATAAAAATAATGTACTGCAAGATCATTCCTGTATCAGAATAGTTAGTCCATTAGTTAAAGTTTTGAATCTGAGTATGGGAATGCCTACCTCAGTGATGATATAATCTTATCCATGTATTTTGTGTTGAAAATTGCAGGTTCCAACCAGGCCATCCACAAGGCAATCCTTGAAATGATAAAGCGCTTCACCCTTCCTAGAATTACAAAACCCTATTCTATTCCAGGCTTCGCACTTTAGGGGGCAATCTGTTACACTAAAAAATGTCACCTTGACTACTTACAGTTAGTATGGCTCAAATCAACAGTCATGCTACCCTCTTAGGCAAGTCTCATGCCTCTGTTATCCATCTCAAACTCAAAGAAGAGAGAAAGTCTTGTAAAAATCATGTTTATCTCTGGGGTCGCAGGTTCTCTCTAGTCTTACCTGCGGGGACGCTGACCATGTTCACAAAATCTGCGTCCATGGACGCTCTGTATGTTAAGGGACAGGTGCGTCCCTCTGTAAAAGGAAAAATGCGCGAGTTTTATCTTGAAAAAGTTACTTGTGGTTACTTCTAGAACATTCTAGAGGTCGGTTTGATGAAATGGATGCGCCTCCAGTTGGTTCATGTATCTCTATTAAGGGGGAACTTATCCCATCAATAAGGGAGCTATCCCACCCATAGAGGGGGATGATCCCATTGATAGTGGACCTGAATAACCTCTTTACAGCACTATAAATAAAGGCATTGAGCCAAAAGGAGAAGAGGTTGGAGCTATACATTTTCTTTGGGTAAATGCTGCAGGATTTAGGTCTTCCATTAGAGCCTTTGTGAGGAGAGATTGTCTTCACTTGATTCTACTTGGGAGAGGGTGAGCTTTGTCAAAGTAGAGGAAAACCCTTGATGGACCCTGGGAGGAACTTGCACAACACCAAGGCCAGGTTGTAAGAGTTTCTTTGTTTCGTTATTAATACAAACTGGTTTATTTTTCTCAATAGCTTGTGTTAATGAGTTATTTCATGTGTTCCTTGGTCTGCATGTTGAATATATGTTTTATTATATGAAATGCAAGTGCTCGGTAATTGTTTGATTGTTTGTGGTTGCAGGAATTGACTTGAAGGAGGAGCTCATCCGGATCGTCAAGAACGGACTTCAACAACAGCGTTTTGGAATAAGGTAAGCCTAAACACTTGTAGTTTTCATGTTGTAAAAGGTGTATTTAGAGAAAGATCACTCCATTTTGTCTTGTTTGTCATTAGAATGTCTTAGACTTCTAGGAAGGTCAGTCGTGTCCGCACCCTTGACAGATTCCGTGTGACAGGGTTGTTAGTGTCAGTATATGCATACTTCCATCATGGATCAAATCTGTTCTTTGCATTTTCATTTTAGGTGTCTCATACTTAATTTTTTATCATTCCACTAGGTCATGCCAAAATGGTCCACTAATGGTTGTCTTCTTCTCAATAAATCAAATTTTCCCTCATGAGGTACATTTGTTGACCCATCTCCATGTTGCATTCAGTTATGGTTTCAATTGTGTTATTTTTAGAGTCAAGGCAGTTATGTTTCCATTAGGTCTTAGGGTTCATTTCCAAGGTCTTTCCATTAGGTCTTAGGGTACATTTCCAAGGTAAAAATCATAGTTTCAACATAAAAAATGGCAGCAAAGGTAAGAGGAATACCAATAAACAAATAGTGATAGGTAACAAGTCATGGTTATTTTACAAAGTTCTTATTTCACTGATGTAATTTTCATCTCAAAAACATGTTTTTGAGATGAAAATAGAGTATTTTAGTTTGTTTATATTTGTTGATGTAATTCAAGTCATTTTATGTAATAATTGTTCCCATAAGCTGCCCACGAATTTCTCCTTGCTACAAGAAATGAGTCATTGAAGAAATCAGGTCAATCAAAGCATCATCCACCTGAAAAGAGACAAAGAAAGAGAAGCATCAGATAAAGATTTGAAAACAAAATAAAAGTTCCAAACAAACATTATAAAGTGGGTTTTTTCTAAAGAAAAATCAAAATCATCCCCTATATAAAATTTCAAAAGCATTTTTCAAAATTCATTAGTTCTTTTGCACCCTAAGCTCTCTTTGGCAAAGAGGAGATCAAATGAAGTTTGAAAAAATCAAAAGGGCACATTTGCTAAGGGCGTTGTGTGCCTGTGCAGTGAAGGGTGTGTTTTCCCGTTTGATCCAGAGTAAAATTGAATAGTGCTGCGTGCCTGTGCAGTGAAGGGCACGTTTACTGAGAACGTTGTGCGCTGGCACTTGGTGCTATGTGTTTGGCCAGAGGAGCCTGGAAAACCCTAGGAGCGCCAAAACACCACTTCCTTCATTTGCTCAAGCCATAAAAGCTTCAACTACATGCGTACAAGAAATAAGTGGCCTGATATCTCTTTTTCTCCATCAATTAAGCAAATTGGCATCCTAAATTTTGAAACCCTAGCAAAGCTCCCTTGCATGCTTCCAAAATCACCTCTTTGATTAGAGTTACAGTACTTCTTAGACTTTGTCACCTTCTAATCATCTTGACTGTATTTCACTCCACCTCCTCACTATTTCACTCATCTTGACATATATATTAGTCCCTCAAGTTTTCACCTATAAAGCATGGCAGAATACAGTAGTTCAGAAGAAGGGGAAAGACAGCCTGGGAGGCTAACCAAGAAAGGAGGGAGAATTATTAGATTTGAACCCACTGATACAACAGAACTTATGGCATCACCACTTGCAGTATCATGTTTCAGGCACATGGGTTTTTTTGAGTTTTACCAAAGGGTTGAAACGATGAATTTTCATCAGTAGTTAACCAAGCAGTTCATCCTCAATTTGAAAAACAACTAGATCAATTTAGCCGGGGTCACATTCACTATATCTCCTGCCATCATATCATAGGCCATTGGAATTCCAAATGTAGGAGAGAAATGGTTCAAGCAGAAAAAATATGCATCGCAGTTTTTATAATCCATATCTTAAAATAAGGTTAGAAAATGATAAGAAGAGAATTTTCCCTTTCTCTTATCTTTTGGACAAGTATGTGCCATTAATGAAGATCATCATGAGGTATTTCACATGTGAGGGCAGGTTTTCCAGACTATACTCATACCATATCAAGCTTCTCATGCACTTTACCAGGGTAAGAATGCGCAACTTGCCATATTACATTTTCAAGAGTACTGACAAGATGACATACATTGCTCAGAAAAGGGATCCAGCTCATCAAATGCATAGTATTTTCCATCATTCTCTTATCAAAATGATAGTTCTCCATCACTTAGATCAACTAGGAATTACTTGGGAGACCTTCATAGCTAATGAAATATTCAATGAACCACCTACTCAGCCAGCTCCCCGCATTCCTCCATCATCTTCCACTCATCCATCTACTTCTTCTCATCCACCACATCCTACTTATCACTCATCCTCAATAGGCCATTCTTCACCAGACACCTACACACCATCTACATCACCATTTCATGTATCCATTCATTCACCCAATAGAGATGATGGCACTAATGAGGAACATGATGAGCATGATGACAGTGAGGGAGATGATGTACACACTAAGCGTGGTTAGAGTAGTATACCATATAGGAATAGTTTGTAGCCATTTTCTTTCACCTATTAGAGGGGAAAGAGGTAGGTGTTTACCCCATGGAAAGTGGGAGGGGCCTTGCCTTTGTCATCATCATTACAGGTTAAAGGAAAGGAGAAAATGGTAGAGGAAGTAGAGGTCAAACAAAAGCATGAAGAAAATGACATTGAAAAGGAGTTTCTCCTTGTGGACACTAGTGATGAGGAGGCAAAAAAATCTTCTCAAGCTACCTTGAGAGCAAATGATGCCAAAATTAGGGAGCTTCAGGTCAATTTACAATGAGCCCAATGTGTTATCTCCTTTTATGAGCAATAGAACAAGCAGCGAGAAGTTAAGCCGGAGTTGATGCAAATCAAGTACATCAAGGCAAAGAGGGAAGCTGAGAAAGCCAAATTTCAGCTTGATGGGGCTTATGGAGATTATGGAGAGATAGATGATGAATAGGGACAAATAAAAAGGCCAAGAACAAGAGGATTGAAAAAGGCCTTAGAGCTTGAAAGACAAAAAGAGGCAGAATTGGAGGAGAAGCTCACTCTAAATGAGAAATTGGTCAGGGACATAGCTGAAAATAGAGAGTCTTAGCTTGAGAAAGTGAACACACACTTGGATACCCTCTTGGAAAAAGAAAATAGAGATGTTGAGATACAAAGGAAGATGGCCAAGTATTATGCAAGGAGAAATCAAGTGGCAAGAAGAAAGCTCAAAAGAGCTCATGAGAAAATTGACAAATTGACCAAGAAAAAGGAGAGGAGGAGACTTGACATGCTTGCTAAGGTATGCCTACATGCTTCTAATCTTTGATCAATCATAAAAACGCATTTTTGGGCATGATGGACCATTTTTGAGTTTGAAGGAAGTTGTGTTTTTTTAGTCCATTTTTTGCACATGGAGTTGCGCTTTTTTTTGGGGCATCCAATGAGGAAATGGTCAACATTTTTGGATTCAAAGTGATGAGTACATGCACCCTGTACATTTTCTAAGGTTTTGGAGCAGAACTGGTTGACCAAAAGGGCCAAAAACCCTCAAAAAATGACCTTTCTGCCCTCTTTTTGGCCTGGGTGCTGCACGCTAAGAAGGGTTGGGAGAATTGACTTTTGATAGGGCAAATGAACTCCAAATGAAAAAATTCAAGATGTTCAGGAAAGTAGACATGTAGAGATTTCCAAAAAGCTATTGTGGGCCCAATTTGGACATCAAGAAGGCCTCCAAAAGTGCATATGAAGTTGAAGGGCGTGCCTGGAATTGGTGCTGGATGCCTAGGACTGGTGCTGCGCGTTTGACAATTTGTCTAGATTATCAATGTTTCATCCTAGTTTTCACTTTCACCTTAGAAAATCATGATTTTATCCTTGTAATTGATTATTTGAATGTAATTATGATGCTTATAGAGCTTACTAGGGTAGATTCATTAGGTAAAACAAATTTATGAAGTTTAATGTATCAGTTTGTTTGAATTAGGGATGAGTCAATTTGACCACCCTATTTTCTTGTTAGCAGTTTAGATTTTGTTGGAAATAGCTCCTCCTCTCAAGGATTTGACTCCTTGATCTTAGGATGTTTTTCCTTAGTCATTGTAATGGTTGGACTCAGTTGGATGCTTATGCTTTGAGCAGACATCATTTTGTATCCGTTTTCAATAGGATATTAATGAAAAGTTGTAGCTATTTCTTTGGGATCCATGTGGTATGATGTTTAGTTCAGTTTTATCTATTGTGATCATATGTTAAAATGTTTTTTGTAATTCATCAATCATTTCATTGATTTTAAGTGGATGTTTTCAAGTTGATAGGAAGAACCCATAATTTTTATGCTCTATTTTGGGGAAATATTCACATTCTGTGTTTTCTTCAGTTTAGAAAGAATCCATGTTGCTTACATGCTCTTTCTAGCTCCTCACTTGTCTTGAATCACCTCACCCATCAAACCCTAAAGTGATGAGCCTTGTGCCTACCTTGCCCCATCGAACACCCTGCAATTTTGACCTAATTTCCCTGCCCTAACTGTTTGGCTCCTCTTGATCCAGCAAAACCTTTCAAAATCAAATCAAACCTTGTGATACTATACCTACCCTAATATCATTTTCTTGATCCAATCATCTTGGCTGAGATCCTTACGAAGAGATCCCTCTCTTGGCCTAGTAGGGCTAGCTACTTGGCTAAGCATGGTTTGTGGTTACCCTGGCATTGCCTTCCTTCATCCTGAGATTTCCAGGTGATAACATAGTGGCGACCATACTGGGGAATGAAAGATCATAAATTAATCACCCTAGTAAGATTTTTAATTTGAATTCTTAAGCTTGTGGATGATGAGTTTTAGAATTTAATCATAGGCTGAATTGGAAAGTTGTGAAGCAATATCTTAATTTTCAAAATTAGACATACTGGCTTCCCGAAAGTATACCAGATCAAATCTAGATCTGAATCCTCCAACCATTGTCAGTGATCCTCATAAAATTGGGTGAAAATCTAAGAAAGCTGCAGAGAAATCTAGTTTAACTGGAGAACAATCAAGGATGTCATTCCTCGAGTTAATTCACTCCTAGAAAGGTTAGACACTTTGCAGACATTGAGTTTGATATTAATTTTGAGTAGAGTTTATTTCACAGTAAATTAAGTTGGATTGATTAGACATTTATTGATTCCTCTACATCTCTTTATAACCCCATTGAAGACTTGTTTTCACACAATAAATCAGGGTCACAACTTATTCATACTCTTGATCATTTGCAAAACCTCTCTTCAAACTTAAACACTTGGGTGCAAAATAAAATTCATAGGCCATCTTTCAATTTTCAAAATACTTCCATTGCATCTACTGCCACTCAAACTATCTCTTATCATTTGCCTTCTTCTTCACTAATTTTTCACACCACTCAAGTTATCATTAATCCCTCTTTGATTATACCGAATGTCCCAATCCTTGTTTTAAATCCACCACCTCCCCTGCTCCAGTTATGGATTCCTGATATGCACCCCTTGTTTTTCCTCAAAATCCTAGTGCCATGCCCCCTAATTATCAAACCAAAATACCTTTCTTCGATGACACTCAAACTGTTATAGCTCAACAACACATAGAAAAGATGAATGATTTATTTGACCTCCATGAAGCTGAAATTGAACATGTGATGATGAGGTTGCTTGTACAAAGTTTTGGAGGAGAAGTTCATAAATGGTTCAGAGCCCTACCAGCAACTTCTATCACTAATCTACCTACCCTTCAAAGGAATTTCCTAGATCGGTGGGAGGTGAAGAAGAATCATGTTTAGATTTTGTTTTGAATATGAGAACATCAAAATAAATGTTGGTGAAAGTGTGCAAGACTATTGTGTGAGATTCAATGCAGTGTACAATGCTATCCCTGCAAATATCAAACCACCAGAGGGATTGGCTTTGCTTAAGTTTCCAGATGGATTTGATGCCAATATGGCATATCAGTTGTGTGAACGTGATCCTACAACTCTAGAAGACATGTAAAAGAATGTTGTGAGTGGAGAAATGAACTTCCTAGACAAAAGAGCAAGAATGAGATCAGAGAAGAGAGTGATCGTGAAAGAAGAATCATCTACTTCATTTGTAAAAATGGATACATTGATTTGAACAATGGAAAGGATGGTTGACTGGTTTTCAATCACAAACAAACCTGAACCGTAGATCTGGAACCCAAACTTTAGAGGGCAGTAGCAGCCCCAATTTCAAATCAAGAAAAGAGATCAAAAAGCACCAGAACAACCAGTGCAACAACAACAACCGATCAGAACTCCCTTACAACAAAATTATGTTCAAGGAGTGGAAGAAGAAGAGGAGGAAGATCTGATGACTGAAACAAATCACTTCTTCACTGGAGATGGTATGCCTGTATTTCTGACCGAAGATGAGGAGTATGCAGAAAGTTCTAACATTCTAAAGGATGAGGGCTACATCTTAGCAAATGATGTTGTTTTGGAGACCGAATCTGATTATTATCAGCGTGGTTACATGAATTCTTTGAGCGCATAGCAGAAACAATATTCTCTGAGGAGCAGAGATGTATCAGTCATTCCTATTCAGAAGAGGAAGGATGTTCAGTCAAAGAATGATCTCTCAAACGATCAGAAAAAAGGAAATGAGCATGCCGATCAGAATCCTAGCAAGGTAAATCAGCCATCAACAAGTATAGCTGCAAAAGAGAAAGACAACCAGAAAAAGGATAGTGCAACAAAGGAGCAAACAGATAAGAGGGACATCAGTGTCAAAGAAGTAGAAAAAGTCGCATATTTTAATTTAGAAAGTAAAATTGCTAAATTGAAAGTGTCCATTCCTTTGACCGAGCTTGTTAAGAATAGCCATTACAAACACCATGTGTCTAGAATACTGCAAATTGATCCTTTGTCCGACATGGTGAATGTTGAGGATGATCATCCTGAACTTATTTTTGGTCCAGCTATAGAAGGTCAGCTAGAAGATAGTGAGGTCCCTCCCTTTTATTTGAGTCTTAGACTGCATGAGTATATTCTTCATAATTCTATGCTTGATTCCGAAGCTTCCCACAATTTGATGCCCAAGGTTATCATGGAAAATCTGGGCTTGGAAATCACCCAAAAATATCATGATTTGTACTCATTTGATTCTAGTAGAGTTCTCTGCATTGGTCTCATGAAAGGTTTGGTTTCCTTAGATCAAATCCCAGCCAAGAATGTTTTGATGGACGTGGTAGTAGCTGATATGCCACCTCGATTTGGTATGCTATTGTCTAGATCATGGGGAGCCAAACTCAGAGGCACTTTACAACTTGACTTCTCTTATGCTACAATCCCTATTTTTGGTCAATTGAGGAAGTTGTACCAGGAAAAGAAGATGAAATATATGATCACTAGTAAAGCTAAGCCCATAAATCATCCGATAAATGTTGTACATATAGATTTAGAGTCTTTTGTTTTTTACACTAATAGTGGATTGAATGATGTAGATATTTAGCTCGTAGAAGTAGATGATGTACCAGAAATTTCCGAGGATTTTAGAGCAGTGCTTAACCAAGAAAAGAAAAAAGTGGCAATTCCTTCTGAGTAGCCTCCATAGGAGTAGAAACTTAGTGAAGAATAGAAAAATGAAGCAACCAACAACGATAAGATCGAAACAAAAGAAAAATTCCAACATCTGGAAGACGAAGACGGCCTTTGGGGCATGGACTTCGATGGTGCTTTGGGTAAATATGGTGCGGGTATTGGAATTTGGATTCGAAGTCCTGTCTTTCAGCCAGACAAAGTCCCAAGTAATGTTATAATGTGTTCCTATAAATTAGCTTTCGATTTCTCTAATAACGAAGCGGAGTATGAGGCATTGATTACAGGTCTAAAGATTTTGAAGAAGTTGGGTGCGAAAAGGATTTTTGTTTGTGGTGATTCAGAGCTAGTTATTAAACAAGTCAAAGGAGAATATCAAGCGAAGCTTCCACGGATGAGAGCTTATAGGAACGCAATCCTAGATATCTTGAAAATGCTTCCATAATACACATTGACCGTAGTGTCAAGAAGTCAAAACATCATTGCCGATTCACTGGCTACAACAGCGAGCAATCTGAAAATTCCAATGAATTCTAGCAATAAATTTTAAATTCATGTCAGACATAGGCCTACTGTTCCTGATAATTTGAGATATTAGCAATTTTTCTGGGATGACATTGAAATTAATTCCTTTTTGCAAAATGAAGGGAATTTTAAGAATGCTTTCATCGATGTTTGTGATTCTAATGAACAAGGCATTGAGGCAAATCATATGGATGTTTTACAGCTGAAGGATAATGTTATTCCTAGAGGTCTTATACCTTTAGAGGAGTTTTTTGACCAAGATGATGTGGCGAGAAAACCAATCTTGGTTCCTACTGACAAAGGAGTTGAAGATGTAAATATTGGGACGACAGACCAGCCTAAGCTTGTTAAGCTATCAAAAACATTATCTCCCAAATCAAAAGCTAAGTATGTTAAGGTGCTTTCTAAATTTTTGATGTTTTTGCATGGGATTACTCAAATTTAAAAGTGTATGACAAGAACATCATTCAGCATACCATACCTATCAAGCCAGATAGAAAACCATTTAGATAAAAGTTGAGGAGGATCAACCCAAAGCTACTACCATCTATTGAGAAAGAGGTAAATAGATTGTTTAATGTTGGTATCATTGTTCCAATTAGATTCTCTGATTGGGTTTCAAATTTGGTCTCAGTACGAAAAAAGACCGGAGAGATAAGGTTGTGCATTGATTTCCATAACCTAAATAAAGTATCCCTAAAAGACAATTATCCTCTTCCTAAGATGGAGCACATTCTACAAAGAGTAGTTGGAGCATCACGGATATCACTACTAGATGGCTACTCAGGTTCCAATCAAATTTTGGTGCACAAAAAATACCAAGACAAAATTTCTTTCAAAACACCATGGGGAACTTTTTAGTATGCCAAGATGCCATTTGGGCTGAATAATGTCGGGGCCACTTTTCAGCGGGCCATGGATATAGCTTTTGCTAACGAGAAAGATGTTTTCTTAGTGGTTTAGTTAGATGACTTGACAATATTTTCTGGTTCTAATGATGAGCATTTACACGACCTGAGGATTGTTTTTCAAAAATGCAGGGAGTTCAAGATTTCTTTAAATCCAAAGAAGAGACTTTTTTCCATGGAGGAAGGTAAGCTCCTCGATCACATAATTTCCAAAGATGGTATTCACATCGATCCTTTTAGGGTGGAGGCAATTCAGCAAATAGACTTTCCGTGCAACAAAAAGGAGATGCAAGCCTTCAACGATAAGATGAACTTCTTTCGCAGATTTATACCATATTTGGTCGAGCATTTGCGTGAGTTAACTAATATGTTGAAGAAGGACAACATTGTGAAATGGACTGAGGATGCCATGAAATATTTCAACTTGGTAAAGCTTGCTTTGACCATAGCCCCTGTTTTGATCAGTCCCGATTATACTCATGATTTTATTATATTTTCATTTTCATCTGAACACACTTTGGCTGCAGTGTTGATGCAAAAGAAGGATCAGGTGGAGCAGACCATTCCATTTTTTAGTTGGAATATCAAAGATGATACTCTGCGCTATAACATCATTGAGAAACAACCTTTGGCTCTTATAAAGGCATTGAAGGATTTTCGAGTTTACATTCTGCATTCGCATACCATAGCATATGTTCCCAACGTGACTGTCAAAGATGTCCTCATGCAAACTGATCCAAAAGGAAGAAGAGGTAAGTGGATAGTAGCAATGTTAGAGTATGATCTTGAGATCAAACCCATGAAACTAATCAAAGCTCAAGGCTTGGCAAAACTCATGGTTGAGTCAAATATTCATGCTCTAGACATAAATCTTATTGCAGCAATGTCAGATGATGAAGATGGTGGCACACTCATTCAGGTATTAGAAATGTTTCTCAACTCAACTTGGTATTCTGATATTGTATATGTTCTTTAGCATCTTTCTCCTCCTCCTGGAATGTCGAAAAGTAAAGGTAGAACACTAAAATTCAAGTCTGAAAAAATATTCATTTTAGACAGTGCTCTCTATTGGAAAGATCTAGGAGGGGTTCTTAATTTTTTGGTTGGAAATGAAGCTCAGAAGGTAATGAATGATTTTCATAGAGGATATTATGGGGGTCACTTGTTTTGGAAAACAACAGCAAATAAAATCTTGAGAGTGGGATATTATTGGCCATATTTGTTTTCAGATTTATATAAAACAATCATGAGCTGCCATGAATGTTAAGTTTTTTAGGGAAAAAGGAAGTTGCTTCCTCTTCCTTTGAAGCCAGTTGTAGTCAATGCACCTTTCCAGCAATAGGGGCTTGATTTCATAGGAGAAATTCATCCTACATCATCAACACAAAACAGATGGATTTTGACAACTACCAATTACTTCACCAAATGGATCGAAGCCATTCCGACAAGGCAAGCTATGGACACGGTAATTATTCAATTTTTAGAGCCCAATATCTTGTCTCGTTTTGGTGTCCCTCACAATATTATTATAGATAATGCAGCAGCGTTTAAGTCAAAGAAAATGGTTGAGTTTTGCAACAAATACAACATCACATTGGGTCATTCCATGACATACTATCCACAGGGAAATGGACTAGCTGAGTCTTCAAATAAATCCTTGGTAAACATTATTAAGAAGATGTTGGAGGCAAATAAAAAGAATTTGCATCGAAATCTTGTCAATGCTTTGTGGGCCGACAGAGTGAGCAGTAAGAAATAAATAGGTATGTCACCTTTTGAATTGGTTTATGGTACTGATACAGTGTTTCCTACATCCCTTGCAGTCCCAGTGATGAGATTATTGCAAGAAACTGGCAGTGAAGAAGATGATATTCAGCGTTGAATCAATCAAATGATTCACCTTCAACAAACAAGGGAAGATGTTTCTCAAAATACTTTTCGGCTGCAAGAAAAGATAAAGAAAATTTATGATAGCAAAACCAAGACAGAAAAGTTTCAGCTGGAAGATGTAGTGCTATGATGGGATGCACGAAATGAAGAAAAGGGGAAACATGGTAAGTTTGAAAATATATGGAAAGGACCTTATAAAATCTCAACCTATCGAGGACAGAATGAATTTTTATGAAAGGAAATGGATGGTCAAGAACGCTCAGGAGGACCATTGAATGGTAGGCTCCTAAAACACTATTATTTCTGATGCAACTTGTTGAGGTTATTTAACTGTCATTATATATACCAGTTTACTTTCCTCGCAAGATTTGAAGTACAATGTCATTCGAGCTTGGGGCCCAAAGTGAAGGCTATAAATCTTAGATGCTTTGTGATGTTTTTAGTTGGTTTTTGAATCAGTCTAGAGTCGGTTTTGAGTCAATTTTTAGTTTGTATTGAGTCATTTTTCAAAAATTTCAAAAAGATTTCAGTCTTTCATTTTTTTTACCATATTGGCCCAATCAGTTATGCACTTGATCTACGGTTTTCTTGACACATCCAAGGAGCTACCATCCCCAATAAGGCCAATGTTAGTGTCAGTATATGCGCACTTCCATCAGGGATCAAATCTGTTATTTTAATTTTCATTTTAGGTGTCTCATACTGAATTTTTTATCATTCCACTAGGTCATGCCAAAATGGTCCAATGATGGTTGTCTTCTTCTCAGAAAATCAAATTTTCCCTCATGAGGTACATTTGCTGACCCATCTCCATGTTTCATTCAGTTATGGTTTCGATTTTGTTATTTTTAGAGTTAAGGTAGTTATGTTTCCATTAGGTCTTAGGGTTCATTTCCAAGGTCTTTCCATTAGGTCTTAGGGTCCATTTCCAAGGTCAAAAGAATAGTTTCAGTGTAAAAAAAGGCAGCAAAGGTAGGAGGAAGACCAATAAACAAATAATGATAGGGATCAAGTCATGGTTATTTTACAAAGTTCTTATTTCACTGATGTAATTTTCATCTCAAAAACATGTTTTTGAGATGAAAACACACTATTTTAGTTTGTTTATATTTTTTGATGTAATTCAAGCCATTTTATGTAATAATTGTTCCCATAAGCTACCCAAGCATTTCTCCTTGCTGCAAGAAATGAGCCAATGAAGAAATCAGCTCAGTCAAAGCATCATCCACCTGGAAAGAGATAAAGAAAGAGAAGCATCCAACAAAGATTTGAAAACAAAATAAAAGTTCCAAAAAAACATTATAAAGTTGGTTTTTTCTAAAGAAAAATCAAAATCATCCTCTATATAAAATTTCAAAATTATTTTTCAAAATTCATTAGTCCTTTTGCACCCTAAGCTCTCTTTGGCAAAGAGGAGATTGAGTGAAGGTTGAAAAAATCAGAAGGGTGTGTTTGCTAACAGCGCTGTGTGCTGGGTGGAGTCGTTGCACGCCTTTGCAATTAAGGGTGTGTTTTCCCGTCCGAGCCAAAGTAAAATTCAATGGCGTTGCGCGCCTGTGTGGTGAAGGGAACTTTGCTGAGAACGCTATGCGCTGGCACTTGGTGCTGCGCGTTTGGCCAAAGGAGCCTAGAAAACCCTAGGAGTGCTAAAACACCACTTCCTTCATTTTCTCAAGCCACAAAAGCTTCAACTACCTGCGTACAACAAGTAAGTGGCCTAATATCTTTTTTTCTCCATCAATTAAGCAAATTTGCATCCTAAATTTTGAAACCCTACCAAAGCTCCCTTGCATGTTTCCAAAATCTCCTCTTTGATAAGAGTTACGGTACTTCTTAGACTTTGTCACCTTCAAATCATCCTAATTGTATTTCACTCCTCCTCCTCACTATTTCACTCATCTTGACATATATATTAGTCCCTCAAGGTTTCACCTATAAAGCATGGCAGAATACAGTAGTTCAGAAGAAGGGGTAGACAGCCAAGGAGGCCAACCAAGAAAGGAGGGGGGATTATCAAATTTGAACCCACTGATACAATAGAACTTATGGCATCACCACTTGTAGTATCATGTTTCAGGCACACGGGTTGTTTTGAGTTTTTCCAAAGGGTTGAAATGGTGAATTTTCATCATTAGTTAACTAAGAAGTTCATCCTCAATTTGCAAAACAACCAAGTCACTTTAGCTAGGGTCACATTCACTATATCTCCTACCATCATATCACAGGCCACTAGAATTCCAAATACAGGAGAGAAATGGTTCAAGAAGAAAAATCTACATCATAGTTTTTATGAGCCATATCTTAAAACAAGGTTCAAAAATGATAAGAAAAGAATTTTCCCTTTCTCTTATCTTTTGGACAAGTATGTGCCATTGATGAAGATCATCATGAGGTATTTCACATGTGAGGGCAGGTTTTCCAGACTATACTCATACCATATCAGGCTTCTCATGCACTTTACCAGGGTAAGAATGCTTAGTTTTCCATATTACCTTTTTAGGAGTATTGACAAGATGACATACATTGCTCAGAAAAGGGATCCAGCTCATCAAATGCATAGTATTTTCCATCATTCTCTTATCAAAATGATAGTCCTCCATCACTTATATCAACTAGGAATTACTTGGGAGACCTTCATAGCTAATGAAATATTCAATGAACCACCTACTCAGCCAACTCCCCACATTCCTCCATCATCCTCCACTCATCCATCTACTTCTTCTCATCCACCACAGCCTACTTATCACTCATCCTCAATAGGTCATTCTTCACCAGACACCTCCACACCATCTAAATCACCATTTCATGTAGCCATTCATTAACCCAGTAGAGATGATGACACTGATGAGGAACATGATAAGCATGATGATAGTGAGGGAAATGATGTACACACTGAGCATGGTCAGAGTAGTATACCACAGAGGAACAGTTTGTAGCCATTTGCTTTCACCTATCAGAGGGGAAAGAGGTAGGTGTTTACCCCATGGAAAGTAGGAGGGGCCTTGTCTTCGTCATCAACATTACAGGTTAAAGGAAAGGAGAAAATGGTAGAGGAAGCAGAATTCAAACAACAGCATGAAGAAAATGACATTGAAAAGGAGTTTCTCCTTGTGGACACTAGTGATGAGGAGGGAAACAAATCTTCTCAAGCTACTTTGAGAGCAAAGGATGCCAAAATTAGGGAGCTTCAGGTCAATTTACAAAGAGCCCAATATGTTATCTCCTTTTATGAGCAAGAGAACAAGCAACTAGAAGTTAAGTAGGAGTTGATGCAAATCAAGTACATCAAGGCAAAGAGGGAAGCTGAGAAAGCCAAATTTCAGCTTGATGAGGCTTATGGAGAGTATGGAGAGCCGTATGATGAATAGGGACAAATAAAAACGCCAAGAACAAGAGGATTGAAAAAGGCCTTAGAGCGTTAAGGACAAAAAGAGGTAGAATTGGAGGAACAACTCACTCTAAATGAGTAATTGGTCAAGCACATAGCTAAAAACAGAGAATCTTGGCTTGAGAAAGTGAACACACACTTGGAGACCCTCTTGGACAAAGCAAACAGAGATGTTGAGATACAAAGGAAGATGACCAAGCAAGAGGAGAGGAGGAGACTTGACATGCTTGTTGAGGCATTCCTACATGCCTATAATCTTTTATTGGTCATAAAAACACATTTTTGGGCATGATGGACCATTTTTGAGTTTGAAGGAAGTTGTTGTGTTTTTCAGTCCATTTTTTGCACAATCATGGAAGGCAAACGTGCAGCGCCATGGGCATTGCGCTCTTTTTTGGGGCATCCAATGAGGAAACGGTCAGAATTTTTGGATTCAAAGTGATGAGTACATGCACCCTATGCATTTGCTAAGGTTTTGGAGCAGAACTGGTTGACCAAAAGGGCCAAAAACCCTCAAAAAATGACATTTTTGCCCTCTTTTTGGCCTGGGCACTGCACACTGAGAAATGTTGGGAGAATTGACTTTTGATAGGGAAAATGAACTCCAAATGCAAAAATTCAATATGTTCTGGAAAGTAGACAGGCAAAGATTTCCAACAAGCTATTGTGAGCCCAATTTGGACATCAGGAAGGCCTCCAAAAGTGTAGTTGAAGTTGAAGGGTGCGCCTGGAATTAGCGTTGCATGCCTAGCATTGGTGCTACACGTTTGACAGTTTGTCCAGATTACCACTATTTCGTCCCAGTTTTCACTTTTACCTTGGCAAATCATGGTTTTATCCTTGTGATTGATCAGTTGAATGTAATTATGATGCTTCTAGAGCTTACTAGGGTAGATTCATTAGGTAAAACAAATTTATGAAGTGTAATGTATTAGTTTGTTTGAATTAAGGATGAGTCACTTTGATCACCCTATTTTCTTGTTAGTAGTTCAGATTTTGTTGGAAATAGCTCCTCCTCTCATGGATTTGACTCCTTGCTTTTCCTCAGCCATTTTAATGGTTGGACTCAGTTGGATGCTTATGCATTGAGTAGACATCATTTTGTATCAGTTTTCAGTAGGTGTTGGCTTATTGGGGCCTAAACCAGGTTCTGAGTTAATTTAGCCAAACAAATCCCTTTACTAATGGCCCTTTTGGCAACAGTCCATGGATCACAGACTAAGGTCTCACCCGAAGTAGTATGGGAGGGTGCTAGAACTAGGTTTCCGCACCCTGGAGATGTCTAGTGAGTTCAAGTGGTCCACGGTTTGACCCTGCACACACGTCGCTACGCGCACTTTCCCATACCTTGCAGCCTGAGATGCTACCTTCGCGCAGCCCTGCTCAGGGGTCGAACGTTGTTATTACCCAAGTCCTTACTAGCATTCCAACGTTAGTTGATTAACTTAGCCTACTTGCATGCTTTAAGTTATACTCAACAATATAAACCATTCATACAGGTGCGTGGAGTAAATAAACAATATATTTGAAATTTATATCAAACATGCATTAATCCAAGAACATATACACAAATATGATATCAAACTTCTCTTTATTAATTCCTTTCTCGGTTACATACTTGACTCTGTCTTGCGCACTCAGCTGTAGGGGTACGCACACTCAGCTGTGGACTATTAGGCCTCTGTGTTCTCAGCCGCAGAGCCTTTTCCTATCCTACGACCCAAAGACATGCTTAGTCACTTAGACTCTTTCTTCTCTCTACTACTTCACTATCCTATTAGTTATCTTTTACACTTAGAGCCTCGCTCTATTTATACAATCCCATTGTCTGTAGATCATTGGTAGGTCTATCCAGCCAAAATTACATTACAAAACTAGGGCGGATAACCCTGTGACTCTATCATATATTTAACGATCCGCGCTCGCAATTTGTGGGGTGTTTACAACAATATCGGGTCAAAACTTGGGCTTTGAGCCCCAAAACATGCATTGGGGGGATTCCATGCCCAACATAAGGAGATTAATGAAAAGTTGCAGCTATTTATTTGGGATCCATGTGGTATGATGTTCAGTTCAATTTTCTCTATTGTGATCATATGCTAAAATGTTGTTTGTAATTCATCAATCATTTCATTTCTTTTAAGTGGACATTTTCAAGTTTATAGGTAGAACCCATAATTTTTATGCTCTGTTTCGAGGAAATATTCACAGTCTGTGTTTTCTTTAGTTTAGAAAGAATCCATGTTGCTTACATGCTCTTTCTAGTTCCTCACCTGTCTTGAATCACCTCACCCATCAAACCCTAGAGTGTTGAGCCTTGTACCTACCTTGCCCCATCGAACACCCTACAATTTTGACCTAAGTTCCCTGCCCTAACTGTTTGGCTCGTCCTGATCCAGCAAAACCTTTCAAAATCAAATCAAACCTTGTGCTACTATACCTAGCCTAATATCATTTTCTTGATCTAGTCATCTTGGCTGAGATCCTTACGAAGAGAGCCCTCTCCCGGCCTAGTAGGGCTAACTACTTGGCTAAGTGTGGTTTGTGGTTACCCTGGCATTGCCTTCCTTCAGCCCAAGGTTCAATCCAAGTGCTAACAGGGGTTATGGTCTAGTGTGTCTTCTTCTTCTACATCATTATATATCATTGTAAAGTGGACCATTTTCCCTAGTACAGGAGTCCATTATTATTTTATTCTTCTATAGGGTGGTAGGGTGGTGCTAGGCGGGTGCATGAAGTCACCAATAGGTTCAAGTCTATGAAAACTTTAAGGTGGTAGGGTGGTGCTAGGGTGAATTGTAGCTCATTGGGTGTTGGGTCATCTGTTCAGTTGACTATTGAAGAATCACAGGCATTGGAGGGTCCATCCAGTGGGAGCTGGAGAAGAATGCTTTTCTAGATTCTAGGAAGTTGGAGATTTCTTTTCAATTGGAATTGAAGATTAAAGAATTATTAGAAAAATGTTCAGGTGGTTTTTGTCCCGGAGGGGGTTTCAACCTTAAAATTTTTGTGCATTTGTGTTCATTTTGTTTACTACTATCATTGTACAAATACTTATAACAATTGAAGATTAACTAATGCTCTAAAAGATTAATAATAATACTAATTGAAAGGAATACTGATTCACCCACCTCTAAGTATTTCCAATAGTGACGCATGTCAGAGAATGGGCAGACCATCGTGGAGGGATGTGTTGCCTCTGAATCTGTAGGTATCATTATTGTTGGCTTGATGGGGCCTGACCCAACTTCAGAATAGTTTTAGCCAAACAAATCCCACACTACCAGCCCTTTCGGCAATAGTTCGCAGAGTGAAAACTGAAGTCTCACCCGAGGTAGTAGGAGAGGGTGCTGGAACCAGGTTTCTGCACCCTAGGGATGTCTAGATGGGGACTGGAGGGGTCGCGATATGATTTGTGCACTTGCACTACTCTACGTAGCTATCCGTCCTTCACATAGATCTATGACGGGTGCTTCATATATTCTTATTATTATATGTGTTTATTATAGCTCAAATCTACTTCTCAAGGTCTTTAAGAAAACATTTAATAGTTATAACCAGTGTGTGCACCCATACGTCTTACCGGTTTGCATAAACTCAGAACATAAGCATAAACATAGAGATTTGTGATAACACACACAATGATTCAGAAACACTTATCTTTATTTATCTCATGTTCATTACAACCAGATCCGCCCTGCGCACTCAGCTGCAAGGGTCCACGCACACAGCTGCGGACTCTACCAGGCCTCTACGCACACGCCTACAGAGCCTACTCCACTACTATCACCCACAACTCGGACTTACAGACTCAGAGCAAATGCCACATTCATAAACCCATAACATTCAAGATCCAAAACCAAAAACTGCCTTCTAACCTTAGAGCCTTGCTCTATTTATACATTCCCATGGTCCGCGAACCATGGGTAGGCCGACTCACTTTCTACTTTCTTACATTATTTTCGAGCGGAAATTTGACTTGACTCATTACAATTCACACTTCCTGTACTTTGCGGAACCTTTACCATACTTTTACCCAAAATTGTGAACTTTAAGCCCCAAAACCATTATGCGGGGAATCCGCCACCCAACAGGCCCCCAACACAATCATTGTGAGTCATCCAGAGTCATTCGGCTGGTGTGGAAATCTTCACACGGAGGTCATCCAACAACTTCTGTGCTTCACTTACGCTTGCAACAAATTCTTCCACCATCTGCTGTACCCGTTGGAAGCAAGCCACCAATGCATCAGTATCAGTTTCAGTTGCTTGTCCGGGTTCATATACTACCTGCATGTGTGCTAACTTTCCCTCGATGTTGGTGGAGACTGTGAAAGCCTCATCAAGCCAAGGCTAGAGGCATTCCTTAAGCACTGCTTCCTTCTGTCGAGCAGCATCAACTTGTGTTTTAAGAGCCTGAGCCTCCCTCATCTTGGCCAATTGCTGCGTAATAGCAACCGTCTGCACGGTCCCCCTGAGATTATGATAGGCTTGTTGTAACTCCCACGCTTATGTCTCCAACCATTGTAAGGTTGGGTCTTCCTGTAGTGAAGTGATGTGATAAGTGACTGATCCAACGGTGCACTCTTGCATGGCACATGCTATTGTATCCCACTTGGATTGAATGATGCCTTTCCGCTGCTCTATGACCTTTGGTGGTGTAGAGGGCTACGATTTTAGTTTTAGTTCTGCGATTTGCAAGTTGAGGGCCAACTGGATCCTTGCTGCTTCTTCCTTTGCTTCGCGGAACCCATTGGCCAACTTGTGGATCCGTATGCCGACAGGTAAATCTGTCGCAATCTCGAGCTCAAGAGCATGACAACATGCTTCCTCCACAATTTGCTCCAACTATCAATTATGTGCTACTGATTCATCACATTGGAGGCTCAACTACTCAATGTTAATTCATTTCTCACTGAGTTTCTGTACTGCACATCCTTCCCTAGCACAGAGCTCTGTCATTGCGACATCTTGGAGCTGGTATAAGCTCTTGCGTGAGAGGGCAGTGAAATTTAATCCAAGTCCTGTAAGCCGACCTATCAACACCATTGGCCGTGTTGTTTGCTGTCAATGCTCCTGCAGGGAGTGCGATAGTATTAGCCATTTTGGCCTGTAGCAGCTGCTCAGTTGTTGACTTACCCATAGCTCCATGGGTAGCGACTATTCTCGGTTGTGGGGCCCGTGCTCCGAGTTCCTGTAGTTGCGCACTAAGTGCCCCCAACATAGTCTACTGCTCTGTCATGGCCTCATCGAGCGCCTCCCCGGTGACTTCGCAAACTGTATCCCCAATGTCACATAGGTCACCCTCGGTCAACATCATAGGTTCCCCATCCAACTTGGACGCCTTGGTCTTCTTCCGTGACCTTAACCATTCTCTCGCATGCAGTCGTTTTAAGGGCAAACAGGTGGTGGTTGGCGCCACACCTTCTGTCACTATATCCGGCTCTATGGTCACATTCGAGTCGCTTTCATCCTCTATTGTAGTAGCCTCTCCTACTAGTGCCTTGCCTGTGGAAGCCTTCTCTGCCTCCTGGGCCACCTGTACTTCTATAGTGAGCTGTTCGTTCCACTTCTACTATGCTAAGAACTTGGCCTCAACCTTCTATTTTTAGATGGTGGTCTCATCACGCCCTACCGCATCTGGTTCGTGCCACTCTGGTGGCCAGGTATCGAGCACCATGAAAACAACATCGTCGATGGCAATGAAGGGAAGCGTGGTCCACATTTTCTTTGGGTCCTTGCACGCCCGGATGTATACATGGTGCATATCCGCCTTAAAATCGGCCACATTATTCACACTGTCATATACCTCGGTAGATAGACGGGGTTGCTGGATGATCCACTGTCGTATGTTTGCATCCATCAGTATCCAGAAAACCTTGACTTCTCGGATTCTTGTGGCATCCCTCATCATCCACAACGACGCGCATTTCGTGGCCTCCGACCAATCTTGGTCCAGGGATGGAAACTGACTATCCTCGGGTAATTCGCCTATAACCAATAGTATGGATAAGAGCAACCATACATAGTGGAAGGTCTTACCCTGCTCCTAAGCCTCCATATAGTTGGTCAGGAATTCATCGTGGAGGAAATATGCCCAATTGAACCATTTCCCTTCTGTGCATTGCTCAGCTAACACGATGACCGTTGCTAGGACCTCACTGCCTCAGCATTTTCTCATCACCTTTCCTGCCAGCAACTAGGTAGCAATGTGGACCCCTTTGTCCTGAATACTAGTAATAGCACACCCTCTCTGCTTTTTCTCCAACTTGTATTTCTTTTTCATGGCTTCCATGAGCGTCAAGTCACCACTCATGACAACTATTTCTGTAGGGCCCCTTCCTTCAAAGGGAAGCCTATAGATCCTATGAATGAGCTCCACTGTGATGGGGATGGGTTTGTCTAGCCATAAGTACCCATCATGCACCAAGCAGAGCAATTGCCTGATGACCAATATTGTAATGGAGGGCCGATGAAAATGTGAAATTGAAAGGAGGTGGAGTAGCTTGGCTTCCTCCACCTTTCACAACCATTTTTGCAGCTTTAGTGTCATAACAGCCCCCTCTGCGCTTTGTTCCATCAACTTACTAGTTTCAAAATGAGGAAACTTCTCAGTATCTGCAAGGTCCCAGTCTTCAAATTTCATAGTGGGGATGCTGCCAGTCGCCGTTCCTTCGAACGGAACCCCTTTGGGGAGGGACGGGGTTATAAGTGTGTTTTTTATGGAATCCAAGTCTTTAGGTACCTTGACCCTCCCTTTATGTGGAGGGACATACTTAGGCCATTTTGTCGGAGCCCATACTGGCTAGATATCTTCTTCCATCTCTTCTTCTGGTTCTATTTCTTCAACAAAGGTCAGCGGATCCTCTTCCTCTTCATCGCTTTCAATAGTAACCATTTTTCCTTTTTCCTCCATCGACAATTTGATGAATCGTGGATTTTGTGGAGACATCTTGATCGGTCCTGCTACTTGTGGGTCCTTCTTGGTCTATAGCGTTCAGGGTGATTTAGGGATCTTAGTTGTCCCCCCTCCCTGCGACATGGGGTTTTGTGTAACATCCTTGGCTATGGACATCATCTAAATTAGGGACTCCTGCATATCCTTCGACAATGCTTGAAACCATAGACTTTCTTGCAGTAGTGCCTCATTTGTCATACTCTTGTTTGCTAGATAACAGGGTGACTCAATATGCAAAGTGCCAATGGTTGGTTGGTAGTAGGCCACCTGTGATTTATATGTCTATTTGACCTTAAATTCGACCGTTCCCCCCTTTCGTGGCTCATTAATGCAATTTTGGTGGTAGATCCAGCCAATCCTATGTCTTAATTGCCCATCGTCTACTCCTTGGTGTCTTAAATGGGACATCTTGTCACAAATAGTATTAGTAATAGTCACCTTCCAGCCAGCCCACGCAACAGCACAACTTCCTCTGCGCGACCGTGACCCTGATGACCGACTGGCCCTGCGCGGAACATCCTTTCCACGCAGCTCTCCTGCAGACTTGTTTATAGTCCCATACCTCCTTTCAACTACTTGGAGCACTGAGAGTGTGTCCCTACGGATAGCCAGGTGGTCGTACCCCTGGTGAGAAACTTCAATGTTCCTACTAGCCCAAGCTGCAGGCACCTTTCGAGTACCTTTGTATATGGTAGCCTATCGTGTTCTGCTGTATATGGTTTGTGCCCTTGTTGGTGCAGTTGCAACCATGATAGCAGGGTCGTAGCTCATTCTAGTACCGTAGTAGGACTAGCTAGGTCAGGTCCCCTTATTCTCAAATTTTCACGGCACACTCACGTGACTCTGATTTTCAGTTGGTGGATTTCAGCGTCCAAAATCGCGCTTTACCTCCTCAACTGTGCCCATTCTTCATCGAGCTCACGAAGTCTCAAGCTGTAGCGTTGAATGGCTTCCTGCAACTGCTGAATTCCTTTCGTGGGTCCATGCATTCAGTTTGAACTGCAGGGACAGTGGTCGGAGAAATTATCTCGGCCTTCCTAGTTTCCTCGCATCTGATCGCAGACAAAGTTATCTTCATACTCCCTATTTGGTTTACAGTCGTATTGTTCCATCGAACCCTTGGCACACGCAGATATAATTGGGGCGACAGTTGTATAGCATGCGGTCGCATCCTTCGTCGTAGGCAGGCGCCCAAACTGCTTCATCCTGGTTGCCCAAGTCACGTTCGACGCTGAAGGCCTCCCACTGATACATGCAGTCGCCTTCTCCATTTGCACCCATTCCACCTAGTATTTCAAGTTGTACTCCACCCTGCACGTAACACCTTGTTTTGTACCCTGTGCCACTCTTGCTTTATAAGTGTAGTTCCACAGTGGCCTATGACTTCCTCCCCGCTTGTTGTGCCATCATCATCTGCTGGCAGTTTCCTTACTTCGGTTATCACGCATCACAGTGATATAATCATCATATTACAATTTAGCATTGTTACTTCATGCAATTGGTTCTGCCATCGCTCTATCTCTTCATCCGAGTCCGATGTGTAGGAACTGTCGCATTCCCATGAGATTCTGCCATCCACCATTGGATTCACCCGGTCCTAGTCTTGCGTTGTTATCTGGTAGATGTAGTTTAGGTCATCATCACTGTCTTCATCACGTACAGGTTCAGTGTAGCGCACTACTTCGGCTGGGTCCTGTTAGCTACCTATACCAATAGGTTTCATTTTTCATGATTGGCATGGGAAGTGCCAATATGATATACTTTGGGGATGCAAAGATCTCATATTCTGATGGAAGACACACATTTACATTTGGTTGATGCTGCCCTATCTCCCAATGGGTGATCCAACAGCTTAAGCTGGGTCAGGCCATGTTTCAATTTTTGTTTTAGATTAGAGAAAGAAGTCTGTCCAAACAGTTCAATCTTGGCAGACAAAGTAGTTAGGTAGAGAAAGAAGGTTCCCAACTGTTTAATCTGGGGCCTTGGAAGCAATAAGGATAGCCTTAGATAGAAAATCAAAATAAAAGCCAAAGCAAAAGAAAAGGCACCTAAGGGTTTGCAAGTCCAAGTGCACCCTCCTTGAAGTAACAAAAAAAAATGCTAGGAAATAGGCAGGGTAGGCAGTGGAATGTTGCAGAAAGCTAAAATCCAAGTACATCACTTGGAGTAAATCAAAGTGGCCATCAGCAGAAAAGGTAAGAGCAGTGGCCTAAGTAGCAAAGTGCTAAAGTCATCACTAACTTCCCTCATTTCCCTTCAAAGTTTCTTACTAACCTCCCATGAGGATTGCAGGATCTGCCTGACCAGTCCTCCTTGTGCTCTTCATTTATACAAATTTGATGTCATAAATGAGTTCTTTCCTTGAAAAGAAGCCACATTTCTTGTCTAAAAATTCTTTTCATTTTGATCTACTCCCTGACTAAGTTTGATTCCCAAAAAAGCTTAGTAAACACCATTTCCCATTCTCATTCCCCCCAGTACTAACTACTGACTCTATCTACACTAAATCCCTTATGTTTCCCTTCCCCCTACTATTATAACACCATGGTGTATAAACCCCTAAACATGTATAATATTCCCCCCCCTTGTTAGCACTATAGCTAAATAAATTTGTTTAAGGGAGACATTAGTCCACCAAGGACTATGGTCAACCCTGTCATGGGATTACTCCAGCCTCTGGTTAGAGTAATAACCTCCCCCTAATCCATCATCTCCCCTCTTTTCCTAAAGAATTCCATCAAAGAGCCCCTTTCCCTTCACTCAAACCTAATCATAACCCTTTTTTCCCCCACAGATTAACTCAAACCCCGAAAACCCACAAAAATCCCAATATCTAAAGTCCCGCGTCCCAAATATTAAAATGATTATTTTAATATATGGGCGGGTCCCCGCCAACATGCGCGACCGGTTGAAAACTCCCGCCGGCCGTTGATCGTCCGCCACCCCCGATCCAACGGTGGGCGGTCAATCTCAGATCCCGACCCGTCGCCCTTTAACCTCCGGGGAGACGGCGTTATTGGGGGCCGTACCCAGGACGCGTGGCATGCGTTGGGGTTGTTCGGAGCCCCCCTCCCCGATACCGCCTATCACCAAAGGTGGTGCGGGGAGACCGCTTACCACCTCCCTAATACCACCCCTGCGGCACCACGTCGCCCAGACGTCATCATGACGTCGTGCCTCCTCCGCCCGCCCCGTGGCCCTCCACGTAGCTCTGCCACTGCCTTTCCCCACCACCGTGCCCGTCCACGCTGGCCTCCAGCTCAGCGTCCACATCACCCTCTGTACCCCGGGCCCGCCATGACGTCATGGTGACATCATTGGCGAAAAAAGCGCTAATGACCCTTTTTGCCCAAATTTGTCGTTAAAAACAGCCAAACTAGCCGTTTGTGGTCATTTTCAAGCGAAAAGGACGCAGCCACTATTAACCTGTTTACCACGAAATTGCCTCGGAGCCATCAAATTCAAAGTTGCGGCTGCTATCACTCATCAATCCAGCTGCAGTGAGCTCCCCCTGCTCGGCCCGAAGTCGTTCAGTGCTATTTTTCCAGGTATTCACCGCAAGTTCCTTGTTTCGCCCCTATGCATGCCATTTCTATACGAATTCTCCAATAAGCATCGGTCAAATCCTAAATTGCACACTGTCCACTTCTTAATTTGCAATTAAATCAACCCACATTGCCCCAGCTCCATGAATTTGACATTCAAACGATAATTCACGGCTTGACAATTACTAATTTAGCCCCGAGTTGCTCGGCATTGTTCCCTTTTGCTGGGTGGAAGCCCAAGTCTGCATGTCACCAAATTGAAGCCCGCTCACCCTCTGCAATCACCCTCATCAATTCACAATCCCTGTGAATTTACCAAAAAACAGCAGAGACAAGTCTGCCAAGCCTGCTTATTCCACTTTGAAGAAAATTTCAAGCATTATCTACAGTAAGCCTGTCACTTAAGCTCTGAGGAACCTTGCAAACCATTGAACTCACCTTGTTCAAAATCAGATTACACAATGGCTGCTCCTGCACCCTCAGCCCTCAGTGTTGCTCCTATAAATGCACCAAATAAAGACCTGAAGTCCTTGCCTCTTGCTGACAGGGACTACCTCATTGAATACTTTGTGGGTAACAGGGACTTCTTGCAGACCTTCAGGCAATTAAGAGATGACTACCTGAATGCCCAGGATACATATGGGATATGGGAGTCTAATCTGCCATACTATTGTCTCCCCTCTGTCAACATTTTTCCAGAGGTTATCCGCCTATGTGCTGAAAATTATGATGTGCAGCGCAGAGCTATTAAGTCTCCATCTGGGAGCATCCTCTTTCACATTAATCCTGAATCCATCAATAAGATGCTCCACTTTGATCAAACTGAGCTGTTGTTCCCTTTTTCCATGAATTATCTGCTAGACACTGGTGCCAAGATGACCAGTGAGGATATTCAGAAGACCACCAGGACATTTATGAGACCTGAATGCCAGCCCACAGGGCCACCTCCCTACTTAGATGTCTATTTTATTGAGGTAGGCAGACTATTGCTAGACATGATTGCTTATGTGTTGGGATACAGAACCAGTGAGCATGTGGATGAAACAATGCTGGTATTGTTAGCTGCTTACAGCCCAGGCCAACCCCCTGCCCGCAAGTATAACTTTGCCAAGTTCATAGCTAACAAGATTCATGATCAGTTGTGCAAAGTAGACAGACAGGGCGTCTTCAAGTACTCATCCTATATCTACCACCTTTTCATGTACTATCAGTCCGAGATTTTTCCATGCTACATCAAAAAGCTGGATTATAAAGGGGAAAGAAGATCTGTTATCTTCTGGACATCTGTCTTTCACGAAGTCCAAAATTCACCCTATTCCTATTGTGAATTTATTGACCAATTTGTATACCCTGTCTCTTGCTTATTGATGAGGTCCCCTCCTCCCAGAATATCAATTGAAATACAGAAAGTCCTGCAGCTCTCCAAGAATTACAAAATAGGTGATTGGTACCTATATGAGGATCATACAGTCATCAGAGTCTATGGTTGTGAGCTCTGTCCATACAGGCTCCCAAAATATGTGCCTATGAGGATATTTGCCTTGGAGTATTATAGGCAGTTAATTCACTCTGACCTCACTCACTTTCACAGCTCCAAAAAGAAAGCCCATCTCAAGTTCAAGCACCAGGTGGGCCCCTTCATCATGAATAAAAAAGAAGGATGGGAAGATGCTGACGTAATCCTCAAAGACAAATACAAGCTATCACATAGTTTTCGGTGGGTCCCTTACGACCCTGAAGGCTTCATTACTGCTAGAAGAGTCAAGTACAGGCTACTAGGTTATAAGCACTGCAAATATCCACACATTGAAAAATATGCTAACCAGCAGGAATGGCAGCAGGATACTTTAATTGAAAAATTAACTGAAGAAGAGATAATGCAAAAGAATGTCAAGGAATTGGAAAAGACTCTTGACCTAGATTCTGTGCAGCAGGTACCCTTCAAACGGCCACACTCAGCAGGAGAAGGGACCTCGGCCTCAAGGACTGCACCAGCCACACAGGCACCTTCTACAGCAGCACCAGGTACAGACAAAGGGAAAGGGATAATGGGTGCTGAAGAAGAAACCATGAAAGAAAAGCCTGCCCCTTCAAGTGAGCAGCAACAAGAGCAGCAACAGGGGCAGCAACCAGGGCAGCAACCAGAGCAGCAACAAGAGCAGACTCCCCCTCCACAAACTGAGCCACCAACAGCTCCAATTTTGCAGACCCCAGCACAAGAGGAGAGGGGTACGAAAAGAGACAGAGAAGAGTCCACTCCTGCTAGTGGATCCTCCAAACAACCCCAGACCAAAAGGCAAAGGGCTGACTCCCCAGAGGTAGAAGACATCACTGAAGAAGTCCTTGACAGTTCAAGGAAAGACAGGGAGGGCAGCCAGCATACAGGTACAAGCTCCTTTCAGCAGGAGCAAGGATTACAACTTGGTTTGGAGGTGTCCTCCTCCTCTCAGCAGAGCAAGAAGCCCAAAAGCACTAAGGCTTCTTTCAAGCAAATTAAGGCACAGAATGACTTTCTGAGGGTGGAAGTCTATAAACAATTTCTAAATGCAACACCAGCCCAAAAAGAAAGGCTGATGTCTGTATATGACATTCAAGAGGAGAAAATTATCCTCAGCCATTTCAAACCTACAGTGCCCCATCCAAAATCAGCGGCAGATTATGTGAAGACAAGGGTGGAGGTCCTAGCCAAAGACATCCATCCCATGGACCAAATTGAACTCCACAAACAGACTGGAGAAATAGTCTATGCAACCTTGGTAGACAGGGCAACCATGGCCCATGAACTAAAAGAGTCACTAAAAAATACCAACACTCAGTTGGATTTTGAAAGAATGTCCTCCCTAGCCAAAGACAATAGAATAAAATCACTTGAGGACATTATTATCGACCTAGTACATGATCCTAAGGACTCTAAGGGTGTAAGGGCCCTTATGAAGAAAAAGGAGGATGACCTCAATGCATTAAAGAAGAGGTTAAAGCTGCTGCCCACAGAGCACCCTCAAACAGCAGAGCTACAAAAGGAAAAGCAGGTTGATGAGCAACTGGACCTCATAATGCAGCTAAACCAGAAGGTCCTTGATTTGGAGAAAGAGCTTGAAGGGGCATTACAAGATAAACAGGGAGAATCTACATCCCAAGCTCCTCCAACTACTTCAACCACTGCAACAACTACAGAGGCAGCAGTGGCCCCCACAACAGAAGCAGCAGCAACAACAACAGCTCCAGATTCCAGCACAAGCGTGGAAGAATTGACTAAGGCCGTTAAAGAAATGGAGCTCCAGGCAAATGAAATAAAACAGGCCAAGGAAAAATTGGTAGAGTTAGATGCCAAATATGACAAATCAAAAATAACTGTGGCAGAACAAGGCAGAGAAATAAAGGCCCTAAAGGAAAGAATAAAGGCCTTGGAGAAAGAGCTGAATCTGGAAAGCACCATGGCTGAAATAAAAAGGATTCTATGGGCCAAAATTGACCAATCCATCACTAAGTAATGGAAGTCAATTAAAACCATACATGAGCAGATGGATTTAATTGGCCAGGCACAGACAGAGATTCAAAGGGCCAAGACAGCGCTGGGAAACAGGCCTGACCAGGCCAATAGAATGATAGACTTTTTGAACAGGCAAGAAAAGGAGGAACTGGCAGCCATTGGCATAGTCAATAGAACAGAGGTCGTCGTCACAGCTAAGAAGGTACTCACTATCAGGAATTATGTACAAACTGTGGAGAGGAAGTGCTATGAAATACAGGCTGAGGTGGATGAGTACCAACTCAAAATGGCAGCACTACAAGCAAAAGGACTGCCCAGCCTACTAAGCGGTGCAGGAAGACTGATCTCCAGAGTGCAGTACACCAACAGGATGGCAACTTACATTGAAAATCAAATCACTGCATCTGGCAGTACTTCTGAGGAAACAGGGCCTCCAACAGGATAGAGCTTATACAATAAACTTGAAGGCCTGTTTTTTATTGAAAATGAGGTAAAGCACCTTTTTGAAATTCCTCCAAATTTTTACAGATATACAGAGGCTGATGAAACTTTAGTAAAAATTCGGAGACATCAGTTGCCCAAGGAGGATTGGTGGCAGGCAATGCTTCAAATTCTGCCACGATAGCTCCAGTTGCTCGGTCATTGCCAGCTCCAACTCACTAGAAGACAAACAGCAGAATAAAGTTAGCATTTAAGGCAGCTGAAAGGTGACTAAGCACATGGAGGACGACAGCTAGCCCAAAGGATAAGAAGATACACAAATTTTGGACAGCGTACCCTCAACCAACTCCAACAGCCACCAAGTCAACAGTTTCTGACTATTTTGGACAGCTAAAGCACTGAAGAGTTATTACAGCATTAACTTTCTCAGCTACAAGGCTCCAGGAGTTGGCATAACATTAATGAGCCATTAACTCATTTCTTTGATATTTTTCTTATGTAAATTTTGTATATATACCCCCCTTAGCAACGCATAAGGGGTTGGTGATTTTCACTCTGAGGCAAATGTATTGTACACTTTCAGATTATCTAATACAAAGGGCTGGACCAACTCAGTGATTTCCTGAAAATTTGATGTCTTGCTGATGACATGCGTGCTTTTGCAGAATTCTTGTGCTGTCTGATGGAATAATAAGTTTTCCTTAATCTTTGTTTTGTCTTCTTATGTTATTAAATCATGCTCATGTTTCACTAATCTAGCAATAGAGAAAAGGGATAGTGCAGGATATGTTTGGCTACACCCTGTGCTCAATCTTTTATTGCTGTAAATGTTTTCTTCAGAATTAACTATGGACATGAATTCTTAATTGCTCATGTTTTTTCGTTAATTCTATAAATATGAATGATATCTAGAAATTCTTCACTGCTTCTAAATAATATTCTCACTTCTTTTGCATATCAGTCTATTGGAAGATTCTTAACTGCCTTTCATGGACTGGACACATCACACTTAATCACAATTTCAAAGCATTGTTTCTCAGACACTTATCCAGCTCTGCAGCATCACTACTGTATCAACACAGCACACCAAACTACTAAAGGACCACTGACTCCATACCCAATGGCCTAGAACATTCTAGTGAGCACATATATATCTTGACTGAAATCATCATCCAACCAAGTCCAAAAACAAACCTTGAGCATCATAGCTAGCCTAAAAATTCTACACAAACAAAGCTAAAGCATAAAGAGAGAGCCCTCTCTGGTCATAGGTAGGCTAGAACCTGTGACCCAAAGATTGGTTAGTGGTTACCTCGGCCGTATTCCCTTGGGAGTCAAAGGGAACAACCTGAGTGATAACATAATTGGCGACTCCACTGGGGAGTTCCTTAGGATTTTCTAATTTCTGTATATTTCTTAAAGCTGCTTCAGTCAATTTTCATGCTAGCTTTAAGATATACACAGTCACTCCAAAATCTTGTCTGGCCCTTGTAGACACAAAAATATTCCAAAAACATACTAAAAAACAAGTTCAGAAGCTGGCTCCCAAGAAGAATCCGCGATATACAAGGTCAAATCCTGACCCCAATCCACCAACTGTTTTTGAAAATCCTAATACAATCCCTAAAATCATTAGGAAGCAGCAAGGACAAGAAACTCTTGTTGATTTAAGTCCTGAGATAGCTTACCCAAACCCTGTTCCAACTCCAATCAAGGTTCTATTTAGGTCTACCCCTGATTCCCCCAGTTCACCATCTACGTCTCAAAGCCCTCCTTTCACACCTCCATCCACTGCACATATTCCCTTGACCAACACTCTACTTTCTACCGTTCCCACTACCCCTACTGTACCAGTCGTTCATGTTATCCCAGTTATCCCTGTCAATCCTATAAATCCTGCAAATATGGCTAATAGATATGCACCCCTGCAGTTGCCTGCTAATGCTGCAGCTCTACCTCAGGACTACCAATCCAAGATCTCATATTTTGACTCCACAGGCCCTTTCACAGCAATTCAGCATGCCAGAAGGATGCAGGACTATTTTGAGAACTATGAAATAGATGATGACAGTGTGAGAATGAGAATCTTTGTTCAGAGCCTCACAGGGGATGTAAGAACTTGGTTTAGATCACTGGCTGTAAATACCATCACAACCCCTGATGAGCTCTATCAAGCCTTTACTAACAGATGAGAGAAAAAGAAAGATCCCCTGCACATACTTGGTGAATATGATACAATCAAACGAGGTCCTCAAGAGACCGTTTTGGAGTATTGTGCAAGATTCAACAACGTATATAACGCAATACCACAGAATTTAAGACCTCCTCCTCATTTAGCCTTGTACAAATTTCCGGATGGTTTTGACCCTGATATGGCATATCAGTTGAAGGAAAGAGCTCCTAAAACCCTTGGAGATGCCCAAAAGGTTGCTGTCACAGTAGAGGCTAACCTGATTGCCAAAAGAAACAGGGCAAGATTGGAAAAGAGAACCACTTTCAAAGAAGAACCCTCAGCCTTTGATCAAAAACTGGATGCAATACTCACTGGTATGAAGAGATTGGGTGATAGAGTAGAATCAGTTGAAAGAAAGTCATCATGGAAGCACCACAAAATAACCCTATCAGGAATCCCAATTTTAGGAGAAATCAAAACCCAAACATTGGCAAGGCCGGTTCTGATCCAGACATAAGACCTCCTTTTCAGGAAAACTATACTGAGGCATCCACTTCGAATGAGCAAACAGATGACACACACATTAACCTGATGGGCCTGAATGATGAGCAGCAAGTTTTTCTGAGTCAAGAGGATCATAAGGATGATGACATTCAGCAATTCCAAACTAGGTCAGGTGAGTCATTTGACTTTAAACAAGGCTATGACACAGCTGTTTATGAAGTTCATAAGCAATATAAGCTAAGAAGCAGAACTATAAATATAACACAGCCTGAAAAAACAAAGGATAGCCAGCAGCCCAAAAGAGCCATAGTCACAGAACCAAATGACACAACTGATTCAGTTACAAATGAAATAATCGTTCAAGAAGTCACTGAACCATTGCCTTCAAAACAACAGCCTATGGCTACATCACCCTTGCAGCCCAATCCGAGTAACACTTCTCAAGAGATGAGTAAGAAGGACAAGCCTCAAGATCAAGATCAGAATCAAGAACAAAACCTAGTGAACAAGGAAAAG